>NW_019168381.1:7335199-7840082 GCF_002303985.1 Durio zibethinus | reverse complement strand
ATAGTACTTTCATAGATTTCTAAACATATTCTGTAAGAACTTAAGACATGTCAATAATTTTGAAGTTTCAAGAACAAACATTGAACAACCAAGAGTCAAGCCAACCTGGATCTAATACCAATGTAGGAATAAATAATATTATGAATAAAATCATATATTAAATATAATGCTAAATTCTTTACTTGATTTGCGAAAGCACAATGGAAGCATTTTTACGAAAGTGTTCTAGAAGCGATGCTAACTTGATTCACTACCTGGGGACAAGATCACGCATTTAAAAATTATCCACTATCCATAGCATAAGTCCTAAAACATCGATGTAAGAGATTCTTAAGAGAGTTTCATATTTTTTATCGATCTTTCTCTTTTTTTCTCTTAATCTCTATGTGATTTATCACATAGCCTCACATATAAATGAGACTTATCTCATATTTTGTGATCATATTCATCTTTTTTCTCATGGTAGAATTCCATGTTAAATATTAAGAGAGGAAAAGACACAGTAAAAATATTTTTCATCATCTCCATGCAAAGATCGAATGCCATTTTTCTTCTTTTCATTTTTATGGCCAAATACCATAAGCATAAAAAAAGCCTTAGAGATAGACATCGGTTATTCTTTATTTTTATTCAAAAACCAAAACTCATTAACTATCATGGATAGTTTCTTAGTTCAAAACAAAGTAAAAAGAATAATTGATTTGTTGGCAATTTTCATTAATTAGGTTATGTTGGTGCTGAGCTCCTACCTGAGGGTATTCATGTAAATGTAGAAGGTAAAGATGGTTAAAGGTAAAGGCAAGGGGTGTTCCTTGTGTTTGTATTTTAATGCACAAGTCAGTAAAAATCAAGTAAAAAAAAAGTAAGAAAAAAAGAAAAAGATGAATGGGATGAATTTGCCTTTATAGTACCTGAGTCTTCATATTTTATAGGTAAGCTGAAGGGAACCATAAATGGACAATTTGGATAGGGTCGAGCTGAGGTGGCACTGATCGTGTCAAGCCGACCTAACATGCTAGGTCAATGTAAATGACAAAGATACCTTTGATTGTCTATTAAAGACTTTGAGAGAGGAAAATATCGTTATACTCTTATGACCATAAAATGCTTCTAACATCAGGCAGTCTGAGTATCAAATCATCAAATTTATTCTCGATGTCTTCGATGTAGGATAGATTGGTTGAAGGAACAGATTGGCAGTTTGGTTCGTCGAAGGCTAACATTGTAAGGAAATGTTAGTTTTGGACGATGACTAGCTTTAAACCACGATCTGACCTGATGGTTATCCAATCTTACACATGCATTTTAGATTGAGTACATAATTGGTTTAAAGGTTATCAAAGTGATAATTATCTGGGGTGATTTGAGATTAGTGTAGGAGTTCATCTGGTCGTGGTGAAACTTATATTTTTTTTCAAAAATTTGGATTTGAGCTTTTATTTTAGACCTTGAAAGTGAATCGGGCTCTTGATTTACCTTTAATGGTTGTCCAATTTAGATGGTCTAACCTAGGGTTCATCCAGTTAGGCCAGTCTGGTAACATTAAATGAAGAGATAGGTGGTTTAAGTGAGAAAATTAAAGCAAATAGATGAAAAGATGTCTACTCATCTATTTTTTTATATGTGGCACTGAACGTGTCACCCTTCTGGTCTACAATGCATCTATATAAAAGGCTGATAAGGTCTTAGTTTTTTACCTTTTACTTTTTTTGCTCTAAATGTAACCTAAAATTTTTTTATCTCAATAGCTTTCTAGCCTTTAAAATTTTTTCTACACCTATTTCGGTATGTATTTCTAACCATATCTTATAGTATAATTTTTTGAGAGGTTGAGAGTTATAGGGTAGAGCTAAGGGGAGGTCATCGAGAGTAGTAAGATGATGACTTGATGCCCCCTATTATTGGGGTTCACAACTATGAAAGGATGGCTTATTAATTCAACCTAATGTTTAAGGAAGGGCAACAACACAATGAAAAGAATGCATGGGCAATAGGTGAGTAAGTTTTGAACACGAAAGAGTTATGTGATCAGATCAACTTTGAACTTTAAAATCTATATGCTTTCTCTGTTTCTCAAGTTGGTCCATCTTCTATGGCCAACCTTCTTTTCTCTTCGGTCATTTTTTTTAGTTCAATCTCTTTCATCTCCTGCCATTTTTACTTTCCTCCTTTAATTAGTTTTTCTGGACATTTCATCCTCTCTTGAGGGATTTCCACCTTGTCTTTTTTTTTTTTAGATCGAGTTGCTTTCATTCACTACCTTTCCTCGAGATTCATCTCTTACCCAATAGTCAAATTTTTCTAACAAAAAGAGTTTTAAGAAAGAAAAAAAGAAAGGGAGCACCTCGAATAGAGAAAGTGACGATGAGAAAAAAAGTTTTATAAAGTAAGACAAACTTGTTAAAGTCCCTATATATACTCTGTGTGATTTCGACATAATCTCCAAGGATATGATGAGTGAGCCAAAGGGCAGAGTAAATCCAAAAGACTGTCCTAACATATACTTGGCTCATCACGTTCGAGCTTTGGGTACCACTTTCTTTTTTCCCAGAAAGAGGTACAATATAATAATGTCAAACTCCTCAAACTGAGTCATTGATAGGTTAGAGCCATATCGACTCTATGTATATTAGGATTCGTTTGTGGATGGTCTGAGGTTTTCACTTTATCTTTTATTCATTTCAATTTTTAATTCTTACAATTTGACCATCACTCACCTCATCCCAAATTTTATTCGGTATATAGTCATTTTTATTATTCTTTATCAAATATTAAATAATCTTCCTTCTCTCCCTCTATTCAAGGAGTTCTTTTCCCTTAAAAAACATCTTAGTGATAGTAAGAGGTTTTATCTCACAGTTCAACTAAATAAAAAAATTTTTATCGATTAATTAAGGTCAATAAAGAATTAAAAGCTGCTCTTCCTATACCTTGAGAAATAAAAGGCAAATAAAGATGGTGAGCCCGAGGTTAAGGCTTGAGAAATAAAGAGTATACCTGGCTCCTTTGTGGACATACTGATGGCCTTCTCTATTCTTGATTTATCAGATCGGGATAAGATTTTGGATTTTACACATAGAGGAAAGCTTGTCATCGATGCTCATGAGCTAACTTCCTTAGAAGTGGTAAATAAGACAAAGTATTGGAGTAGGTTTGAGGTAACCTTGTAGGGTTTTATTTTAAGTTAATTTTTTATCTAACTGTTAGCTCGATTATATAGAGATGGCCAATGGTGAGGACTTCGACGACTCATTATATCAACGCACCCATAGGCCCAAAAAAGATAAAAAAAAATATAACTTGGAGTCCTATCGTGTAGGGGAGACAAGGTGATTAGCACTTCTATACCCCCACTTTCCCCTAGGTCACAAATATAAAGTTAAGGCAGGTTAAGACCCGTCTTCCATATTGATGTTGACATCACCCTCTCTAGCTAAAAAACTATGGGTAGAGATATTATCCTTTATTCTTGAGAACTTTGAAGTTAAGATGCTAAGGCCTAGTTTAGAGAGAATATTTGTGGGGTTAGAATATGCTTCAACAGATGACCCCATCTCCAACCTCGACATTACTAGGAGGTTCTACAAAGTCGCAGTTTTTTCTCTTGGTGAGTATCTTCTAACCTTAGCTCGATTTCTTGTTATTGTTATTATTTTTATTTTCCTAAGTCTAAGATCTTTCCATGTAATTTAAAAGAAATTGTCACTTTAGCCTATAAAGAATAATAACTAGGCCTTTCATCATGCTTAACTTGTCATGAGACATATACTAAAGATTGAAAAAAATATGGCTATCATTGTTAAGGAGCACAAAAAAAGCTTAAAGGCATTGGGTAATGTTAGGTCAAGCTTCGGTGTGTTCCACAAAAAAGAGATCGAGCTGAGAAAAAAGGTGAACGAGCTGATAGTGAAGCTGGAAGCCCTTTCGGTTAGCAAGGCCTCAGTTGAATCTATGAAAGAATAGGCTGAGCTGAAGCTTAATGATGCTTAGGCCAAAATTGTGAGGCTAAGGTCTGAGCTAGAGGCTCGGGACAAGAGAGAGAATAAGCTGAAGATGAAAGCTATAAAGGAATACAAGACCTCGGATGAATGTTTTCAAGTGAAAGGGAGTTTTTCAGAAAAAATGTACTTGGTGCCTTTTAGTTGGCCAAGGATAAGGTATAATTTAAATTCTTCTATATCAATTTCGACCTCTTTGATATTGATATCAGCAATATTAGATCAAAGCCTTATCAAAATTAGTATGAGGAGTATGGGAAAAAAAAAGAAAAAGAGGAAGATGAGACTTGAAGGACGAGTTGGAGGCCATCTTGGGGATCGAGAAGGAAAATGTCAAGTTTATCATGGGTGAGGTTGTACCTTCTACTGATGAGAGTGCTCCCCCTACCACTACTGCTGATGAATAAATTTTATAATTTTTTTTTTACTTTGTAAATTTTTTATTTTGAGGTTAGCTTTTTTATAATGACCTCTCATACTTTAACTGATGTATTTTGTCACAACAAAATAGAAAAAAATTTCTTAAGATTTAGCTTAAATTTTTTTAACTTTGAAATTGAGTAACCGATTTAAAGGTAGATAATTGGACTGAAGACTTACAAAATTGCTTAAATTAAATGAACATAATTTTCTGTTCTAGGTCAAATTTCTTCAAATCACTTAAAAGCAAGCTTACCAAAGATAATTTAAGTCATGTGTTCGCATGCAAAATAATATAAGTGTAAGCTTGATTTGAACTGATCTACTAGCAAGAGACTTAGTTTGCATTTCACATCCTTAGAATATCAGTGCTATTTACAAAATCTTACAAGTGTGAGCTCGATTTATATTGAGTTATTGATAATAAATCTTTAAGTTATTTGCGTTCCACTTCCTTAGGATGATGTCGCCATTTAGATTTTGTAATTTGTTGGTTGTATCGTGAATGACCTCCTCAACAATATATGATTTTTCTCAAGTTGGAGTCAATTTGCCACCTTGATCATTAACGCTAAAGCTTCGACTTTTCTAAGTATTAGGTCACCTTCTTGATCTGTTTATGTTGGACCTTCTTGTTATAATAGTTGGTTACCTTTTGTTGGTAGGCTATAATCATTGTTATGATAATGTCTATTTATTTTTTGATGAGATTAAGGTCGACTTTAAGTGTCTTCTCTTTTTTTTTTTTTTTACTTCAATTCAACTCTTAAGCTCAAAAAGCCAATCTCAACCAACACCATGGCCTCTATTCCAAATGCCAAGTGAAAAAAGGTTTCACCAATGGGTACCTTCATGGTCGTCCTCAAGGCCCACAAAACTCTCAGTAGCTCATTGGTCTATTTTTTTTTTATCGTGTTGAGCTTCTTTTTTAGAGCTTATAATATTATCTTATATGTAACTTTGGCCTAATTGTTGGATTGAGAATGGGTAACTAACGTGAACTTAAGGTTGATATAAAGATTTGAGCACCATTTTTTAAACCTCGAATTATCGAATTGATTACCATTATCCGTTATAATAGACTAAAATAATCCAAATCTATAAACTATGTTTTTCCATATGAATTTCTCGACCTGTGCTTCTGTGGTAATGGTTAGGGCTTTAGCTTCTAACCATTTTATGAAGTAATCTACTACCATTAAGATAAATCTCCTCTGACTCGTGGCTGAGGTGAATGGTCTAAAGACATCTATTCTTCATTACATGAATGGTCATAAGCTGATAATAAGAGTGAGCTTGGTTAAAAATAGATGTTACACGTAGGTAAATCTCTAAAACTTGTTACATCTCTTTACCAATTCGATTGTATCCCTCAAGATGGTAGGCCAATAATAGCCTTGTCCCAGCACTTTATAAGCTAAAGGTCGAGATCTAAGGTGACTTTCATATATTCTTTTGTAGATTTCTCGTATGATGTACTTTATCTCTTTTTCATCAACACATCTTAGGTAAGGTAGGTTGAAAGATCTTTTGTATAATATTCTTTTGATCATTGTGTACTAGAGGGCCTTTCTTATTAATGTATTAGCTTAGACTTTTTTATTGGGCAACACTTCTATGACATCATCCAAGTTTCTTTTTTTATGACTTGTCTCACGAGCTTGTCCTCGGTGCTTTTGAATGCTAGTTTTTCTACTAGAACTCGGTTCAAACTTTTCATTATTACTCTTAAAGCCAATTTAGATAAAAAGTCTACTATTGAATTTTTTAACTTCGATATCTTTTTCACCTCGACTTTCTAAAGCTAGTTACCAAAGCTAGTGCTTTGTCGAGATACTTTTGAATTTCATCTTTTTGAGCTTCGAATTCTCCATTTATCTAGTTGACAGTCAGTTGAGAGTCGCTATAAATGGTTATATATTGAACATTTAGCTTGGTTGCCAATCTTAGGCCAACTATCAGTGCTTTATACTCTGTTTCATTATTATATGCCTTGAACTTGAATCTCAAAGTATATAAGTACTATAGCCCTTCCGAGCTAATTAGAATAAGGTTGGCTCTTCCACCCTAGCTTATAGCTGATTTGTCAACATAGAGCTTTCAATCATCCTTATAGGGTCTTTTATTTTTTCTCAAATTATCCTTCCGGTTATACCGAGCTACATTCTACGATGAATTTTGCTAGCATATGTAATTTTAATACTAATTTGGGTGAAATGTATAAGTCTAATTCCTTGAGCTCTATAGTTCATTTGATTAGTCTTCATGATATTTTAAGCTTCTGTAAGACTTACCCTAATGACTGATCGATCAGGACATGGATCGTGTGGGCTTGAATATGGCCTGAGTTTTCTAGCCAAAGTGACAATGGCATAGGCTAATTTTTTTATATAGCTATAGTTAATTTCAAGCCCTATCAATACTTTACTTATAAAATAATTCGATCATTATTTTTTTTTCTTGAACTAGGATCGAGTTGATAGCCTGATCTGTGTCGACTAAGTATAAGTATGGTGTTTCTCTAATATTCAATCTAGATAGGACAAGCAGAGAGAATAAGAACTCTTTGAGTTCATCAAAAGTTTTTTGGCATTGAGAAGTCCACCTGAAGTTAGAGACATTTCTCAAATTTTTGAAGAATGGTAGACATCATTTTGTTGATTTAGACATGAATCGATTGAGCGTGGTTATTCTACCTATTAACCTCTATACTTTTTTTTTACCAAAGTCAATGTTTTTATTTTTAAGATCATCTGAACCTTCTCGGGGTTCACCTCTATCCCTATTTTGTTGATCATGTAATCGAGAAACTTGTCTGATGTAACCCCAAAAGTATATTTGCTTAGATTAAGTCTTATATTATACTTTTTCAAAGTGTTGAAGGTTTCTCTGAGGTCTTCCATGTGTTCGATCAAACTCTTGCTTTTGACTATCATGTCGTTTACATATACCTCTATATTACGATTGATCTAGTTTTTAAACACCTTATTCACCAATTTTTGATAAGTCACCCTTGCATTCTTCAATTTGAAGGGCATGACCTTATAATAGTAGAGTCATTTATTTGTAATAAAAGTCATCTTATCCTTATCTTCTTTTAATTTTTTGATCTGATTATAGCTGGAATAGGCATCCATAAAGCTGAAAAGGCCATGCTTGGCATTATCATTTACTGACCGATTTATGCTAAAAAGAGAGAAGCTATCTTTTGGGCAAGCTTTGTTCTAGTCGGTAAAGTCTATACACATTCTTCATTTTTCACTATGCTTTTTTACCATGACCACATTAGCTATGCACTCAGGGTAGTATACCTTTATGATAAAGTCAACTTACAATAAATTGTCAACTTTTTCCTCAATGGCCTGTTATTTTTTAGGGGTAAAAGTTTTTTTCTTTTACTAACTGATTTTACTTTGAGATTAGTGTATAGTCTATGGACCATCATTTCAATATCAATTTTGAGCAAATTGGACTGTGTCCAAGTAAATAGGTTGACATTATCTTTTATGAATTGAATTTATTGATCTTTATGTTAGAGCTTGGCTTTGATCTGTATATATTTTTTCGGAATGTTGTTCTAGAACGAGATTGTCATGAAGTCCTTAGCCAATTCGGATTGATTTATGTCTGAGTTTGATCTTTGATCAATTATCTCTTTTTGTTCAATTAGGTCGGGATAGTTTCTTATGAAAATAGATCCCAACGTGATGATTAGTATATTGGAGAACTTGTTGAATGTATAAATAAAAGTGAAGTATATTCTTCATTTCATGCTATGTTTTAGCAAGCATGTTAGCTCGATTCAAGTAACATCAAAGTGTTTGCACCAACTTAAGAGCTTGATCATTTCTAATGTTGTTTAAAAAAAATTTAAAAATGGAATAAAATTAAACTTTTTTAGGGCTTGAGAGCTCAAAACGACTTAAGAGCATGTTTCTCCTAGGTCGATCTTACATTCTATGCTTTTGTTGGTGATTGCCTACTTTTTGTTAATTCTCTGTGCTGATTTTTTTTGCTTTCGACCTCAGTATTGATTGAGCTACCTGTCTGTTTCTCAATCTTACCTTTCATTATTGTGATGTAATATTGTCGTGTCATGAATTGGTCTCCTTGAATTTCTTCAACCCTTTCAGATGTTAGAAATTTCATTTTCAAATGGAAGCTAAGCCTATAAGCCACATAACAGACTGGTTAGGTTAGCCTAATATCATGTTATAAGCAGATGGGACATCCACTGCCATGAATTTTATAATTAAGGTAATTGTTTTTGGTTTAGTCCCTAAGGAAATCAGGAGCTTGATAGTTCTTTTTATGGACACTTGCTCATTTCTAAACCCCACTAATGTGGTAGTGATCGACTTCAACTGTTTTTCGCCAATCTTCATTTTTCTTAAATAGCTATAATACATAATGTTGATCGAACTCCCATTGTCAAATAAGATTTTTTTGATCACATAGTTGTACATCAAGGCTATGATCATTATGGCATCATCATGTGGGTGTTGGATTCTTTTAAGATCTTTTGAGCTAAATGAGATCGGCTCGTCTTTCCAATATTTTATTTTTGGTCGAGATGTCTACTGCCATTACCATACCTGGGTTAAATTTTTTTTTTGTCACAGTAGAGTGACCTCTTGTGATCACGTTAATCACCTTGGCAATTGGCCTGTTATTGTTAGCTTGGCCTTCTTTTTGATTTGGCTCTTCTTTTCAGCTATCTTTTTTTTCTTGCTTTACTTTTCCCTCTCTACCCTAGGTGGTATTTGTGGTCTTGTCTATAGTCCATTCTAAGTTGGTCTTATTTTTTGTCTCACAAATCTTTTCAACTAACCTCGTCTTATCAGAGCTTCAATATCATATTTTAGGTCAACATAATCTTCGGTAGTATGGTCAATATCTCTGTAAAAGGCACATCTTTTTGTCTGATCCTTTCTTATATTCTATCTTAGCGACTTAGGCCATTTGAGGTGAAGATTTCTTTCAATTTGTGTTAGAATCCTCTCATAGGAAATTTTTAATGCAATGTAGCTTTTTTTTCTACTAAGGCTTCTAGCCCTATATCCTCTCCCTCTTAGGGAAAGATCATAGAAATATTTGCCTTTTTTTATGACCAAGAAGGGGGTATGAGCCTTTCTCACCTCAGTTTGTTTTCATTGTAACTTTAGTATTGATGTATTTTTTTGCTATTAGCAGGATATCAGACAGAGTTTTTGGTGGTTCTAGAGACAATGTTAGTTTTAAATGGTACTCCTTATCATGGAGTCCACTTGTCAGTGTGACGATAGTGGTCATCTGTCCCAGATCTTTAACCTATGAAGCTTTCATGTTAAAACACGTTACATAACTTTTCAAAGTTTTATTTCGCCTTTAGTGAATTGACATCAAACTTAGGGTAATTTTCTTTGATCTTCGATTATTCATAAATTTAGATAGGAATGAATGATTTAGCTCTTTAAATGTAGTGATTGACCTCAACTCCAAACTATTATACCAAGATCGAGTTAGGCTTTTTAATTTAGTGGATAGACCTTTGCACATTAGAGCCTCATTTACCTACTGCATCATCATGTTATTCTATAAAGTTCTAAATAATCAAAGGGACCAGAAGTATCGTTGTATGTCTCCAAAGTTAGCATTTTAAATCCTTTGAGAGACATGTCTTTGTCAATTTCTTTAGTAAATGGTGAGGTTTCTAGAAACTTGAGCTCATATTCAAATGCCACTGCTTTCGTTTTCAGCTTTTTTTCATGGCTTACATCTGAGCTTTCAAATCTCTGTTCGGTTAGAATTCATGGTTTGTTTGTTTGGATTTTTGGGTTATGACATGTGCAAAATTATGGTTAAGGCAATGATGAGTTGGATTTGTGTGTTCTTTTTCTCTTGAGGCTAAGGAGGAATCTATCTCTTCGTAGCTTGGTTGTCCGACAACGGCTTCTTGGCCAGGTGTGATTAAGTCAAGAACTTTTGAGATTTAAAGGAAGGTTATAATTTGCAACATCTACTTGAAAACTTGTATTTATTTTGTTAGGGCTTGAAACTATTCCATGGTTAGTCCCACCTATAGTTGAGCTAGGTGGACAAAATGCTGGCTAAGGTGAGTTTCTGTTCCAGCGAGGTGCTGCTTTTCTCTCCTCTTGGGTTCTTTTTCTTGGTGTTATTATTTTATGCTCAGTTAATTAAAAGATGTCTCCTACCTGGCGTATCAAATGTTGGTGCTGAGCTCCACCTAAGGGTATTTTGTAAATGTAAAATGGAAGGATAGTTAAAGGGCAAAGGTAGGAGGTTATTCCTATGTTTGCAGTCCGACGTGCAAGCAGTTGAAGATTAAGTTGAAAAGAAAGTAAGAAAGAGAGAGAAATGAATGGATGAACCTACCTTTATTAGTGTTTTGATCTTCATATTTATAAGTAAGCTAAAAGGGACCATAAAGGTACAATTTAGATAGGGCAGAGCTAAGGTGGCACTGATCGTATCAAGTAGATCTGACATATCAAATTGGTATAAATTACAAAGATATCTCTAATTGTCTGCTGAAGGTTTTAAGAGAGCAAAAGAACATTATACCCTTATGCCTATGAAATGCCCCTAATAGGTTCCACCACTTAAAGGCAGATCCTTCCAACATGAACAATTAAGCATGGACTTCATATACTTGATATTGCTGGGATGCTAGTTGACTTTGTTTATGGAGTATATCTTAATTCTTGACTAGTTAGATGTGTACTTGTATTTATGTTTCTTAATGATAGGTTAATATTTGAGGTGAAGCAGGATTTAAAAAGATTTATGTTTTAACCTTTATATATTTTCAAAGTACCAAAATTGATGTACACAAAGTTGTGTAATTGATAGTACATTTTTTTGTGCCTTCTGTATGTAAAAATGAAGCCAAATACAGTGTATTTAACATTTAAAAACTCATTATCAATTTTCAATAATTTGTTTATACACGTCTACATATGCACTTTGATTTTCAAACTCTAAATTGAGTTTCGTGGAAGCTGCCTCAAGACCCGTTTTCCATGAATACTGATGAGTCTTTTTATAATTTCTAGTATACTGATAATTAATTCCAATCATGTTAGTCGAGTTCTGATGCAAATTTTCGACAACTCAGCTGCTTAAAGAGTGGAAATTATAGTCTATACTACAAATTCATGGAAGATTCCTCTTTCTTTTCTAAATCATAATATCTTCAGGATTTTCTAGCGTGTGTTTATACTTACAAGACACTCAAACTGTGGATAGAAGAAATAGTGTAGTACAAATCAAAGTAAGAACAATCAACAAAGACTTACGAAGTCAACTACTTGACCAACTACCATTTCCAAAAACCTTTCCGGCCCACTTGTGTGGTTTACTGTTTTGCCTAGAAGTTTTAGCTCTCAAGAATTCCTGACCCAGCAGCTGGCCCTCTTTTTGTGAAGCAACAGGGGAGGAAATAAACGAAATTATTTTGTGACACAGAAGTTTAGTGACCCAAGTTGGCCATAGCTCACATATATCTGTTTTAAAATCAACCAGAGCATGCTTAAAATCTGTTCTCAACTGGGCTAGTTAGGCTCACTTGAGCAGTTCATAGCCCAAACCCAATCAATCATTAATTACGAGCTTTTGAAAATGCTTGTGAGTTTGAAAAAACCCACCGATTACAGCTTGTATTGTTGATGGAAAAAGTTTTCAAACGCAGATCTTGCCTTTTGCTGGAAGTTACACGGTATTTAGAAAGTATAGTGCAGTTGAACTTGTTTCATTGCACCACGATTGAAAATCAATTTTGATCATCTATCTTTTTCACTGAAAGCATTACTTGTATAAATTCATTTCTCAGATTAAATATACACTTTTTGTTTAGCTTCATAACATATGGGTAGGATTTCTAGCTTTCTCCAGGAATCCTAGTCTTCACATTATTCCTAATGGATGAACGGATTATTACTTTGAAGGATGATAATCATCACTCTATTTCTGATATGACTGATAATTCTTGAAGATTTCTCACAGGCATACTTGGATTCATTTTTATAGGACCTGTAGAACCAAAAGGATTAGGAGGCATTGACAAATTATCTCCTTCTCCTTCCAACATTTGAACAACATTTTTCATGGAAGGGCGACCCACTGGATACCACTGAATACACCAAAGCCCCACAATGGTGAGTTTCTTTGCAATATTAGCATCCCCATCTTCCTCAATTCGGATTATTAGCTCGTCTCCCTGATTCAAACGACTATATGCCCATTCTGGGAAGTAGACTTGGCTAGCACTCTCTACTTTAACATCAGTATTCTTCCTCCCTCCAACCATTTCAAGCAACAACATACCAAAACTATAAACATCGGATTTATAAGACACGTTGCCAAAGTTCCTGGAATATACTTCAGGTGCAATGTAGCCCATGGTCCCCCTAGCTGCTGTCATGGAAACAATACTTTGATCCTTGGAACACGATTTGGCCAGACCAAAATCTGAAATTTTTGGATTGAATTTTTCATCTAGTAAAATATTGAGGCTTGATGTCAAAGTGTAGAATCCGTTGGTCACACCCTTGGTGAAGGTACTCCATTCCTTTGGCTATGCCAATCACAATATCTTGAAGCTTCTCCCAACCAAGGGAATGTTTCTTCCCATCAGCTGAAAATATGAATTTCTCCAATGATTCATTTGGTAAGAACTCATAAACAAGTGCTCGTCTAAATCCATCAGCACAGAAGCCAACCAAACGAACCACATTGACATGGTGGATTCTCCCCATTGTTCCTACTTCATTGATAAACTCTTCCCCGTCGCCTATGGAACTGTTGAGGATCTTCACAGCAACATGGATCTCACTAGAAAGTGTTCCTTAAATACTGTTCCATATGCTCCCTCACCCAACTTTTCCTTAAATTGATTTGTAATCCTTTTTATGTCAGCATAAGTGTACCTTGAGGGCTTAAGAGTCCTGTAATCCTCCAAAAACTTCTCAATTTTTGCATCATTTTCCCTTTTCTTCTTGTTAGATCTATATAGGTAATAGGCTGCAATGACTGCTATCACCACAAGACACGAACCTAGAATTATACCTGCATATAAGCATTCCAATCAAGAAATCAGCCAAACAATAACAGTAATTATGACTGTTTTCCATTGAATGTAAGATAGGATTGGTTTAAAATGAAGTTGAATAGAAGGCTAAAAATTGTCCATGGAATAGGCAACTCACCTGCAGTCACTAGCTTTCTTAATGCTCCTGCACGAGGGAAAGATAAAATCATTATTTATTTTTTATTCAAAATTCTCTGTTCGGTTGAGTTTAAAGAACTTTTGAGAGCAAGTTCCATGCTAATAAGCACAAGCATACATCAGGTACCAAGTGACCAATCTCAGGTACTGGTTGTATGAATTAGATAATACCAACGACCATAGATTGTCTCAAAAGTTGTAAAAATGTAGAATGTGGGAAAAAAACCATACCTTTCATCTCTTTGGCTTTGGTGGAAGGATCAAAACATTCAGTTTGAGCTACAGTGCTATCATTTTTCCGCCGACAGTGCTTGCCTTTTTGTTCACAAATCCGCACACTTGGATGGACCCATTTCAAAATGAAGAACGTCAGAACTATCATCCGGAGAGGAAACCAACTGAACTCTCTCTCTCTCTCTGGAGATGTACGTCGAACTGAATATCAAATGAGAAAACGCTAATAACTGGAATAAAAGACAAGCGGATTGATTGCATAATGCAATTCTGTCTACTGATGAACAGTTTGAAACAAGTATAGTCATTGACGTAGTATCCTTGGAAGTGGAAGCGAGTGCTGATAAGTTCAGGTTCGAAGTTCCTTTGCAACGCAAACCATCTGGATGAGATGCATCTAATACCTGATACTGTAATCAATTCTTTCAACAAAGACCCTTACTGAATGTGGCAGCTCTAGCAGAGTCTGATTCTTATCCGTGCAAGATAGATCAAACCCTGGGTATCCACAAGACTCCGGATGTCTACCTCTGAGTCGGAAAGGAAATCGGATGGCTGTGCCATTGATCCCGCAACTTAATTCTGGGCAATCTTGAAGGCCTAAGCCATGCTCTGGGTACATTATTACCATGAACAGCAAGCAAAAGAAAGAGAGAACCATTGCAAAGGAATAATTGATCGGCACAACCTTTACCTGATATGGTCTGAAGAGGATATAAATTAACTATTTGCAACCCTTATGCTTAAACAAATAAATTAGTGGTCTCAAATACGCTATTAAAACTAAAATATTTGCTAATAATATAATTTTCTCAACATGCGACCAGCAGCCATTACATAGCTATCCAGGCTGGAAGGCCCTTATCTTCGCTGAAGCTACACTAAAAAATATCAGGTATAGACGTATAGTGGGAATCTACAAGACCAAAAAGCAGTACTTAAGCCTGATTTTGTTGAATTCTTATCATTTGCTCAAGCACCACTTTCTGTTTTTTCAATTCCCATTTAGAAATCTTTGATTGCTTTTACTTCAATGTTTTTGAATTAACCCAACACCATGGAGATGGAGGCACGCGCTAAAATAACATTCTACTTCCATATCACTTTTTGTTCAAATTTTTTTTTTTTCAAAAAATCTTTCTTTAAATTTAATTACCAAAATTTTGATATATTGCATATAACATCATTTTTTTCTTTCTACGAAGACTATCAATTATTGGAGGGTTGAAATCTTAATCATGATTATTTACCGTTTATAATCACTGACCCAAAGTATGGTTTCCTAATTCAAATGATATTTACCGCTTGGTCACATGTCCCAAAGAATATAACAATGACAAGTAGCAAATCTTTGACTTGATGGTACGGGTACCCATCCCCTCTCATTCTAATACTGAACGGTCCACGTGTGTTTATTATTATATTAAGCAACAAACTTGGCCTGACGGTGGTGGTGCACGCGTCCTTATTTGACCTTTAGGTCAGTCGGAGGTTCATCATTTTCAGATTAAGGCAACGCTGGCAAGATCATATACCCTTAATCATGCCACTAATTACTTCTTATTGACAGTGGAATCCTACAAACCACAAAATCTGCTTTCAAGTCAAATTTGAAACTATTGCCTGAATATAGATGATGCAGTCGATATCCAGAAAACTTGTTTTAATATTCAGATTTTCTATCTCTCTCAATCTCTTTCACCATGGCACCAAGTTCAGAGGAAGGCTTCTCTTCATTGCCTACATAAGCTTTCTTTTTCTTCCACTAGTTCAACTGACTGCCGCAGCAACTGATAACGACAACTGTGTCCCTTCTTCTTGTGGAAATATTCACAACATCAGCTATCCATTTCGATTAAGAGGAGACCCAAGCAATTGTGGGAACAAAAGTTATGAATTGGTGTGTGAGCAGAACAACCTGACAGCATTGTACTTGTATTCCGGAAAATACTATGTGCAGGCAATCGATTACAACAACTACACCATTCGGTTGGTGGATGCTGGTATTCAGAAGGATCATTGCTCCTCCCTTCCACGATACTCTTTAACAGTTTCCAACTTCAGCGACA
The DNA here is from genome assembly GCF_002303985.1 of Durio zibethinus. Next base: position 7,824,135 of record NW_019168381.1, on the reverse strand, counting down.
AAGATGCATTTATATGGTACAAGTACAAATGGGGTGAATTAGATTATATGCCTAAGCTAACAGGAAGCATTGTTTTCCTGAATTGCCCGAATCCGGTAAATTCTAGTAGTTTTTATGTGGATGCTGCTCCTTGCTTGAATGGTGACTACCCTTCTAATTCTTCTTTATCTCGATCGAAGAGGTTTTATTATGTTGTTTTTGGATCCGTGGCAGCATCGGAGGTGGAGGATTTGTGTAGGATAGAGGTGATAACAATGACATCTCTATAACCTATAAAAAAGGGCAAGAATATTTCCTACGTGGAAATCTACAACAGGCTAGTTTACGGGTTTGAGCTTTCCTTTTTTCAATTTAGGTGCGGAAACTGCAGGGAGTGGGAACCTTGTCACGTTAACAGCACAGAGCATCTTCAGTGCTTGCCATTCTTGCCTTCCGTGAAGAAAGAAGGTGAGAGCTTTTGCAAAATTTCTCCTTTTTACTTGTTTATTGTGTAATGCTGTTTTAGAAAAATCTACAACTGTAGGTATTATTTCTGTTCCTTTCCAAGGAAAATGAACCAAGATTTACCAATTTACTTGAATTTTTGTTAACATTTTCAACTTCACTTAATGCACAAATTTGATTCAATAAATCCAACCTTATTTGTCATGCCGGCTATCAGGCAGCACCATTCTAGGGATTACCATCATAACATTGATTATTTATTTTTCAGTATTACAATTTTGAACTAATGAATTGAAAGATTATCTGCTGATGTGATTCCTTCCCCTCAATGGATGCAGGCTTCTTCCACATGATGTTTTACAGAATCATTTGTAAGGGTTCTCTCTCTCTCTTCAATTTAAGGTTGTTTCTAGAGTTAGTAGGAAATTATTACAAAAAAGAAAGTGGCAGAACACAGCTGCTACGATCTATGGCAGCAGAACGCCTACTCTAGGGTTCTCAGATGAATCCTAGGCTTTTAGATGCAGTTGTGTGAGGATATGGCTGCACCACGCTTGTCTTGATTAGTGAGCAGATGGTACAGACTGCACTGATAACAATTTATGAATGAAACCAAAATATGCTCAAATTCAGCCGAAAACGGAAGTCACCATCTTTGCAGCATCACTAATTGTCAATTTTCATTGCTTTTTGGTGTTAGAATATATATCCTATAGGGCATTGGTGATTGTTGATAACTACAAAATTTACCAAAAGTAAATGGACTTGCAATGCATCCACTGAGTAGAGAAATTAAAGTTTGTTTCTATTTTGCTAAATCAACTTTCTGATTACCTTCTCTTTTCTTGCAGCATATTGGGTGTGGATGCTCATTGCCATTGGTAAGAACTTCGTCTTCCCCTTTTTTTAGGGTGAAGGGTTAGGAGGTGAGGAAAGAAATAAATTTTAAATATCAAAAATAAATAATTTATATATGTGTCTTACATGTATATAGCATTGTCCTGTTCTAAACATATAAAATGATCGTAGATCTGCAGCAAAGTTGTTCTCTCATATGATGTTTTCTGTCGTTCTGCCATACAGGAGGAATTGTCACAGTGAAATGTTTATGTGGGGCTCCATGTGTGATGGTATTGTTAATCTACAAATGGCGAAAAAGGCATATGTCTATGTATGACAGGATTGAAGATTTCCTCCAAAGTCAGAATAACTTCATGCCAATAAGATATTCATATTCACAGATAAAAAAGATGACTGACGGATTCAAGGACAAATTAGGTGAAGGAGGATACGGTTCTGTATTCAAAGGAAAGCTTCGCACCGGCCATCTTGTTGCAATAAAAATGTTGGGCAAATCCAAAACTAATGGTCAAGAATTTGTCAATGAAGTTGGCACGATCGGGAGAATCCATCATGTAAATGTGGTACAACTGATTGGTTTTTGCGCTGAGGGATCAAAGCGCGCTCTTGTTTATGAGTTCATGGCCTATGGTTCCCTTGATAAATACACTTTTGGTCGAGAAGGAAACACAATCATAAGTTGGGAGAAAATATATGAGATTTCTCTGGGAGTGGCTCGCGGCATCGAATACTTACATCGTGGTTGTGACATGCAAATCTTGCACTTTGATATTAAGCCTCACAACATTCTTCTTGATGAAAATTTCATCCCAAAGGTTTCTGACTTTGGACTTGCTAAATTGTATCCAACAAACAATAACACAGTGACTCTTACTACAGCAAGAGGCACAATAGGATACATTGCACCAGAATTATTCTACAAAAACATTGGAGGTGTCTCATACAAAGCCGATGTCTATAGTTTCGGAATGCTGTTAATGGAAATGGCAGGCAAAAGGAAGAATTTTCCACTGACAGAACAATCAAGTGAAGCTTACTTTCCTGGCAATGTTTATGATCAAATTGTAGGGGGAAAATTTTTGAAGACGTCGAAGAAGCCTCGGAGGAAAAGAAAATAGAGAAGAAGATGATCATGGTAGCATTGTGTTGTATACAAATGAAGCCTAGTGATCGACCTTCAATGAGCAAAGTTGTGGAGATGTTTGAAGGAGAAATTGAAAGTCTGCAGGTGCCTCCTAAGCCTGTTTTATATCCACAAGATAATTTGGTAAGGAATAGTGGAAGCTACTTGAGTCAAAAAGAGTCATCTTTTGCATCAACTGAATGTACAGAAACAATAAATTGATTATAAGTGGAAGGTGACAGAGGGAATTTGCAATGAAAAGCCACTACTCCATCGTTTGTCACAATTTGTACCCAAAAGCTATTTGTTATGCTTAAAGGGAAAAACAAAATTATCTGCTTCTGCATGAAAAGGCATAGAATTGCCGCCAGAATTTGGTTCATTAAGGAATAATCCCAATTCCCCCAATGTTTTATTTTAGAAAAAAAAAAAAAAAAAAAAAAAGGCAAACAAACAAACAAGCAAACATGCAACTTTGTAAAACTTCCACTAATTATGGGCTTACGGTTTCATTTATTGGGCCCAAAAAGGACCTGGACTTAGCGCTTTTAACAGGGCTAGTTAGTGGAAACTAGCCGTTTGCCAAAATGACGATGATGGACCTTTCTGTTCCCTTTCCCACCAACCCCTTGATGGGCTGATTGGCCCAAAGCCCATAAAATATTTGAAAGTTTGGGGAATAAACAAGCTTTGGTTTAATGGCGTGCAATGATTTTTTGTTTTGCTCGTAAGAAATGAAATTGATGAAATTTTGACATTTCTTGATATGCTTGAGAATGGGTTTAATCCAAATGATTATTTCTTTACGGCTATTATTCGGGCTTGTTTCAAAGCCGAGTTTTTGGGCAATTGGGGAAATAATTTTATGGTTTTTAGTGAAGTGGGTATCTTCACACTGATACAAATGTTGGTGTGCTCTAATTAATATGTTTGTTAAGGGAAAATGTGATTTGGAGTCAGCTTTTAACTGTTTGATAGATTGCGTGAGAAAATGTGGTTGCTTGGACTTTGATGATAACTAGATGTACAAAATTAGGCTACCCAAGGGATGCTATTGATTTGTTCTTGGATATGGGTCTAGGTGGCTATGTGCCTGATCTGTTCACGCTAAGTGATATCATTTCAGCTTGTCCTGAGCTGGAATCGGAATCATTGTCCCTTGGCAAGTAATTGCTTTCTTGAGTTATAATTGGGATTAAGTTTGGATGATTGCGTTGGATATAGTTTAGCGGACATGTATGCTAAGTGTACAGTAGATGGGTCTTTGGATGATTCTAGAAGGGTGTTTGATAGAATGGAAGATCAAAATATTATGTCTTGGACTGCGATTATTCAAGGAACGTGCAATGTGGGGTTCGTGATAAAGAAGCCGTTGAGCTCTTTTGCAAAATGATGGAAGGTCCTGTTCCACCTAATCATTTCACATTTTCTAGTGTTCTTAAGGCGTGTGGAAATCTTCCTGATTCAGGCACAGTGAACGGTTTTATGCCCATGCAGTAAAACATGGTTTTGCTTCAGATGATTGCGTGGGGAACTCTCTTGTAAGCATGTATGTTAGGTCCGGGAGGATGGACAATGCTCAAAAAGCCTTGGAATCTCTATTTGAGAAGAATTTAGTTTCCTACAACACTATTGTTGATGCTTAAGGTAAAAGCTTGGACTCTGAAGGAGCTTCTCGAAATCTTAGATATTGGAATTGAGGTTAATGCCTTCAAATATGCTAGTCTACTGAGTAGAGCTTCAAGTATTGGTGCAATAGGCAAGGGCGAGCAAGTCCATGCTCAGTTACTTAAATCAGGGCTTCAGTCAAGCCAATGCATTTGTAATGCATTGATATCCATGTTTGCTAGGTGTGGACGCTTAGAAGCTGCCTTTCAAGTTTTTAAAGTGATGGGTGATCAAAATGTTATATCTTGGACTTCTATGATCCCAGGTTTTTCAAAACATGGATTTGCTAGTAGAGCTTTGGAAATATTCCACAAAAAATGCTGCAGGCTGGGATTAGGCCAAACGATTCACATATCTTGCTGTTTTATTAGCCTGTAGCCATGCATGTTTGATTTCAGAGGGATGGGAAATTTTCAAGTCGATTCACAAAGAGCACGGGATTGCCCCAATAATGGAACACCATGCATGTATGGTTGATTTATTGGGCCGACCAGGGCCACCTAGGGAAGCCATTGAGCTCATAAACACGATGCCCTGCACACCAGATGTGGTTTGGCGTACTTTTCTTGGAGCTTGGCGAGTCCACAATGGCAAATTAAGAACTAGGAGAACATACTGCAAAGATGATACTTCAGCAGGTTCCTTCTGATGCTGCAGCCTATATCTTACTATCAAATTTGTATGCCTCTTCAGGTCAATGGGAAGATGTGGCCCAGATTAGGAAAAATATGAGAGAAAGGAATCTGATCAAAGAAGCTGGTTGCAGTTGAATAGAGGTGGACGATAATATGCACAGGTTCCATGTGGCTAATACTTCACACCCACAAGTGCAGAAGATTTATGAGAAACTGACGAAATGGCTTTAAAAATAAAGGGTTTGGGCTATGTCCCTGATACAGATTTTTTCTTCATGAAATTGAGGAACAGAAGGAGCAATATGTTTCCCAACACAGTGAGTAAATTGCAGTTGCATTCGGACTTATAAGCACGTCAAGATAACCAGTTCAAGTTTTTAAGAATCTCCGTTTTCTGGAGATTGTCATACTGCAATCAAGTACATTCCAATGGCTACATGGAGAAAAATAGTTTTAAGGGATTCAAATCGGTTTCATCATATCAACCTGCTCTTGCAAGAATTACTGGTGACAGTGTACAATTTAAATTGATTTAGTCATATTAAGGGATCTATCTATTTGACAACTGCATTCTTGGTAAAAAGCAATTTAGAGCTTTCACTAAGTTGTTTTGGTTTCTGATATTTAATTTCTCAGATGCCACCATTGTCCACTAGCCGTCGCCGTGTTGCAGATTACATTCGACTGTTGGAGCAAATCTGATCCTTGTTTGGCAAGTTTATTGTTTAATCTCTTTGCTTTTGGCCATTGTAGACGAGGCATAGGTATCACTTGTTCTACCAATTGTTACCTGTATAGAATTGTTCTTATTCCCTGATTTTTTACATACAATTGTACATTCTCTTTGCTTACTCTTAATCTGAAATAATTGTAAACTATAGTAATCTTTTTCTATGCATAGATAGTTAAATTACAGTGATGTGTCATAGTTTGCTTTGATGATGTTTGATGTCGAAGCATGTTATTCTGAGCATGTAGTTATGCATTCTAGTTCAAGCTTTAGGTTGTAAAGTACACGTAATTCCTGTTAGCTAACTTGTGCTCCTACTTCTTGACATGACTTGGGCACAGAAAAGTTTCTTATAAAAGGTTGTAATGAAGAAACATTGAATCAACCCTTAGCAAACAAATCTGATTTTTTTTTTTTTAACATACGAGGTCACCATCTCGAGATAACAAACGAGATTGTAAGTTTTTAAGTTTGAATTTTAGATATACTAAATATTACTTCTTAATAATAGCTATATAAACTTTCAATTTCATGTATGGCTTTTTCACCCTACCTTTTTACAGCTTTCTTTCATCTTGAGTTCATGTCATAGCCTTTCATCTTGAGTTCATGTGAATCTTTTGGATTGATCTCTTCACATGTTTCTTTAGGATGGTATCATAGTTGTCAAACATCATCAAAGGAGCAATTGCGAAACTTTTCTTATTGATGTCAAGTGTTCATGGTTATGAGATGTTGACATTTTGTTATTCCCCTCGGGAAATTTAAGGATTGTCCATTGAGAGGGAGAGATGAAATTGAGTTATTATGATGCGGAATTTTCCCTTTACAATCTGATGTGATATTAAGATTGGTTTCCAATCTGTTTGAATCCTCAGCTATAGCATGGAAGCAATCTATAATTGCATTCACATCAATAACAACAATCCTAAGAAAAATGAACACAAACAAATAAACTTTCCGCCCCTGTTTGAATGTTTACATGCATCATTGTTCACAAATACAACTTGTCCAAGAATTCCAAGAGGTCAAAACACCAATTTAACAGGGCACGGAAACCTGCAATAGTTTACCTTCTTAAAATATTTGCCCATTGTTAGGCAAGTGCAGGTGCAATAAAAAGACCCAGAAGATAAGGAAACCCACCGGTTCTCTCATTCAAACCATGAATAAAGTCCACGTGTATAGGAAGCATGCTTTCTTGCAGGACAGAACTTTGTGCAGCTACCATATAAAGACCTTTTCATCAATGGCTGATTACTGATTTCTGTTTTACTGTTTATTTTATTGATGAACTTTTAACCATCTAAAAATTCGAGTCACCAAACAAGTTCTTCTGTTGACCAATCAGATTTCAGGGGCAAAATTTGGTAATCCAGTCAAACGTCCCTGATACTTTTCAATCTTTCACTGTTAAAAATGTTATACTTTATTAGTTACTATTAAAAAAAATCTTCATGGGACGGAGCTCAAGATTGTGTAATACGAAATATGATATTGGCAAATTATGGCCAATTGCACGAGGTCCAAATCCCACACGCCACTTGCCAGAATCCAACACGTATCCTATCGATCGATCAAGTCAACATTCCCTGTCAGAGAAAAACACTAATAAAAGGCCGAGCAAACGTCGCCCTCCACGTGCCTCATAATGACGAGATGCCACGTAATACGACTTTCAGAGTTCACTGGTGGGCCCCTTCCCTGTCCCGACAGAATCACTAACCGCCAGATCCAAGCTCCACGTGTTTCAAACCAAATCATTGCCATCCACGTCTCTGTTTGAAAAATCCCAGTCAGTGGTACATAAAACCCCATGTGGCTACCGCCCATCCCATCGCAGAAAATCCAATGGCCCAACTTCAATGCTTTCACCTTACCCTTTTTATTTATCGACTTTAATTTGTGTTGTCCAGTTGTTGCTTTATCTTTTGATTTCATGCAGAAAAAAAAAATGAAGGAGAAGATACTAAAGCTTCAATCTCCATCAACCAAGGATTCCCGGAGAATGACCTCAGATTACGGTGAACACAGCAGACTTACAGTCATCAGAACAAAGAATGCTCGCCGGAGGAGGTTGGAAATTAGAAGATTGAAGTGTACGTGTCAGACGATGATTAATATAACCATCACAGAAAACAGCAACAACGGCGATAATGACAACAATCTTCTTCACGGATCAAAACCAAGCAACGGTTTAACTGAAATATCGCTTTCATTGTCTTCTTCGTCAAAGCAATCCTCGTCAGAGAAGAACGACATCGTTTTGGCTTGTTTTGAAGAGAAAACTTGCAAGAAAAACGATGAGGTGCAAACTTTAATGAGCACGTCTCATGGGTTACTATCAGTTATTGGTAGGAGAAGAGAAATGGAAGATGCAGTGAAAGTGGAGTTAGGGTTTTTGGTCAAAGGAAGGGAAAAGTTTGATTTTTATGGAGTCTATGACGGGCACGGCGGGTCCAGGGTGGCAGAGGAGTGTAAAGAAAGGTTGCATAAAATGTTGGTGGAGGAAATAGTAGAGGATGACAAGGAAGGAAGTGGGATTGATTGGGGAAGAACGATGGAGAGATGTTTTGAGAAGATGGATGAAGAGGTGAACAGAGGGAGGTTGGGGGAGGAGATGGTGGGGTCGACGGCGGTTGTGGCGGTGGTTGGTAATGGAAAGTTAGTAGTGGCGAATTGTGGGGATTCCAGAGCTGTGCTATGGAGGGATGGTGTTGCTACGGCCTTGTCTTTTGATCATAAGGTAACAAATATTTCACAGTATTGTTTTGAATGCTTTTAAGTTTTATCTCATGCTAAAAGGTTTTAGTTTTAATATATTTTCTGCTAAATTGAATGGAACACTGTTACATTTTGGTGGGTTTTGGTTTAGTTCAATTATCATTTTAAGTGATTGGTGGATAAAGTGATAGAAATCAAGAATCGTTTCAAGCAGAATGGTCGTTTTTTATTTGCTGAAGATAAGCACATCCGTTATTCGTTTACTAACGATTAGATTTTGGGTGGTAGAATTCAGAATATACATGCAGTCATATATGATATATATGTAGCCACCAAAGTTTAGAAGTTTATTGGGGGCGATTCGGTATATAAGATCGAGAAAGAAGGAACCGTCCTAGTATAAGAGAAGTTGATTTCAAGGGTTTGTTCTAAATCTTGGATTTGAAAATCCGATCTGAAAATTGGATTTTACACTAGGGGAGGGATTGTTCTAATTAAATCTTTTACCCCATTTATACTTGCTGATGATATGGATTAAGAATTTAGCTAGACTGAAGCTTTTCCTTTATTCCTTCTTTAATTTTGCAAAAATAATACCTAGTTGGCAATAAGAGGTTTAAAAAGAGGATCAAAGGTGGATTGACTGTACATATATATATGGCGGCAATGCAAAAAAGTATTCTTCAATTTAAGGGTCGTCAACTTAAACGGCATATTTATGTTAAATCAAGAATGATTGAGATCAAATTAGTACATATGGAAGGGGCAAAATGACAAATGAATCAGTTGTATGTTGTCCCTGACAATTTCAATTTTAGATCTATCATTCACTAAACTACTTTCTTGTCAGGAACTATTTTAAGAACTCTACCAAATGATTACTAGGACTTTCTTTGAGGGTCTTTGTCCCCTTTTTTGACCTTTCTCTTTTACATTTTCTTTACTGTCTTTCCATTTAGCCTAATGATGCTAATGATTTTATATGTTTATATAGTCTATATATTGTCACTCCTACAAAAAATTATACATATTGTCACTATATATATACACAAAGGAAAGAGCCTTAATATGAGATTGAGCTGAAGCAGAATGTCTTGCCGCTTTTTGTATAGAGTGTATTGGTGATGAATAAACAGAGATATTTGCCTTTGAGCTTTCAGTCAAACTCTGTCACATTTGGGGTTTATACTCAATTTACATCAACTCCTTGGCATTAATAATCTCTTAGTTTTGAAATTTGTATCATTAATCAATATATTGGCACGTTCTTTGTGCAAAGCCCGACAGACCTGATGAGTTGGAGAGAGTTGAAGCTGCTGGTGGTAGGGTCGTAAACTGGAATGGACATCGTGTGCTTGGTGTACTTGCCACTTCAAGATCCATAGGTACGTAGAAAAGCTTCTGCTTTAGTGTTTATCAATTTTATATTGCTAGAGCTCAGGGCCTAAGAGGTAACTATCTAATTAATGAGGATGCCGTTGCCAGCCGTTTTCTCATTGTAGAGTAAAATTTGAATGCAGGTGATCGATACCTTAAACCATTTGTCATATGCAAGCCAGAAGTAACCGTAAGACAGCTAATGAATCGCGATGAATTCCTCATACTAGCTAGTGATGGCCTGTGGGATGTCATATCGAATGAGGACGCATGTCGAGTAGTGAGGAGATGTCTGAACGGCCAAATAAGGAGGAAATCCCTTAACATTGTCAATGAAAATCGTGCTGCTGAAGCAGCAGCAGTGTTGGTTGAGCTTGCTATTGCTCGGGGTAGCAATGACAACATTAGTGTGATAGTAGTTGACTTAAGAAAAATATAGCACTCTTTTTGTATTAGCAAACATCATGGAATTAGATACTCTTTGACAATCCAAAGCTTCCCTGCACATCACTCAACCTTGACCACTCCATGCAGCAAAAATTTGGCCCAACTCCAGCAGTATGTGAAAGTATGAGGTCCACGCTGTCATCCTGAGGACCGGTTATTGGGTGGATGGTGGTTCAAGCCTGCTACTACGACGAGCTGAATCTGGTCATTTGATAGTTTAGGCCCATCAAAGAACAGACCTAGGTCAAGTGATGGAATTGGGAAAAAAAAACTTCCATTCTGTTATACCAGAGTAGGAAAATCTGTTACCTAATCTTAATGGTATGTGATTGGTCAAAGAAAATTAAAAAAATCTTAAATGGTATGTGTATATATTTCCTTTCTAAAGAGTTTAAGTTCAAAATTTTCAAGTTCCCTACATCATTATGCATGACTAAAGGCTGTGCTGAACCAATAAAGTCTAATAAGTTATCATTGCCAATTTTCATTATGAAACTTATTCATGAATTGTATCCATGTATATATGAATGGTGATGATAAATTCATACCTATTGATGATGGCCCATGGACTTCTCAATGCTTTCATCAATGGATAGTTGAATTCCAAATGCTATATTAAAGTATACGTTCAACTGATTCTATTAAAAGAATTGAAAAACAAATTACGAATTCATAATTTAATTTGCCTGCTTATAAAAAAATGCATGTTATAATTGATGGTTAAGGCATCTTTGAAATTCTATATGAACAATTTTTTTGTAAAGTTTTTAATCTATCTTTAAATCCACCAATCTTATTAGATATCTGGTTGAAGAGAATATTATGAGCTTAAGTTCTGAACATGTAACCTTCAAATGTCAATTCCAATAACATATCAACTAATCTTAAGGATAATCGGCTATATGAATAAAATTTGTTTTTAGTTAGTTTTATTTTTCGGATCTAGCAAGGGACTGGGAAGGTTGGCTGGTTTATTTTCAAGTTTTTGTCTATACTACTAATTGGATCAATGAAATCAATTTTTATTTTTGAAAACCCAATTCCCAATTAAAGAAATATAATTTTTCAAAATTGAACTATTGAGAATCAAAATTTAATTTAAAATTTAAAAAATGTTTAATTAGTTTGTTGATGAGAATTAAAGAATAATTGAAAAGTCATCCATCATCATCATATATATATATATATATATATATATATATATTATGGTTGGCCAATCTAATAGAGCTCAAGTTGATGGATTTAGCTCTCTTGTCCATTAATTTTTTTACCAATAATTACTCTTTTATACTTTTTGATACATTATTTATAATTTACAAAAATTATCTAATAAAAAATAAAAATAATTTAAAATTTTGGATTTGTGACGGTCTCTTAACATCATGTGTAAAATTAAAAAATTATACTATTAATGTATAAAAATCAAACTCTTATAGTGTATGCAGAGGCGGAGCAAAAGGACAGATAGGAGTCACTACTGCCCCCTTAAATATTTTTTACACCATTCTAAATCAGTAATTGAGTCTATTAAAATTAATATGTATTTTCCTTTCCCCGTTTAATTCATTGTTTGGTCTCCTTTATTTATTATCTGGTTTCGCCTCTGGATGTACATGCCTGATTTGTAATTCATAACTGATCTCACATGTAGAAATGATAGTAAAAACTGTATTGTAAGAAGTGGAGGACATAATTATATGGAAGTTATGCAAACAAATATTATATCATAGCATTGATATCTCCCCGATATAAAATTACAAACTATCAGTTTGAAAGATTTCGAACTTTTTTAGTATTGTGATCAACAAAGACTTGTTAGTTACCATATAGCACACCTTACATAATCATGAAATCCCCTTATTTTATTTTATTATTTCTTTTATTTGGGGAAAGAAAACTCGACCCTTGTTCTTTGGAAAGAGGAAACATGCCCCAAACCAGTGAACAAGATATTCAGGTGCTTGGAATCGATCTTAAGGGATTGTACTTGTAGGGAAGATGCGGAGCACAATTATGTCAACTGTAATTACTGCCGGTCCTAATCCATACGTGATACCCCACTCTAGGCCTTCAACTGAGGTCGCCTTTTCTACCTCTTATGGACTTCCTTCTTATCTCATCTCATCTAGAATAAAGAACACGGTTGTTGAACTCATGTTCCCATATTCGCTAAGCACATGTCGTATCGTTAAAAGCTTTTTTTTTAGCCCAAACTTGATATCAATCTGGTCGAGGATCACATTCCTTCTTGAATGAACTATCCAAAAGAATGCGTTCCATTTCTTAAACTTTATGATTATTTGTATTGAATTATATGTACATAAATATAAATGGCTATGATAGATTTATAACTGTAGTTGGATAAAGAAGTAATGAAAGATAATCTTTGTTTTTTTTTTTTTAAGAAGAAAAGATAATCATGTTAACAAGCATATTGTTGCGATTTGCACGTCGATGAACACATTTGGTTATTTTGGTAGCAATTCCAATTGCAATTCCTTTAAAAGATGCCTACATATATATATATATAATCATCATTGTGCAGATGAAATGATGAAAGTGGGAAAATGACATATTCAGGAAAGCAAAAAAATTATTGTCCAATAATAAAAAGCAAGATGATTAATTAGAGATACGAGTCTTGAAAATCACCGTCTCTATCACATTTAATTACATACAAAGATAATTAGGACATAAACTCTAGCGGCAGAAGTTGGAAATTTGATGGCATCATTTTTGAGGGATATATATCATTTACAATAATTGTATTATAATTAATCAATTAAAATTAATTAAAATTATATAGGATCCATCAAAATATTATGTAGAATTCATATTTATAAGTGATGAATTTTTATATAATTTTTAATTATAATAGGATAATTATAACATTATAATAAAAAGAATTAAAGCTAATTGAGTTCTCATCAGCTCTAATTGAGTTCTTTTTAAATTATTTTTATAAATACAGATTACAACTAATGATCAATTATGAATTATGTGATAGCAACTTATTGATTTGTTAGTGGGTCATTGCTATTACCTTTTTTACACCCATTTTGGCTTAACTTAAATTGCTAGGACTAGAGAAGAATTTATGATCAAATTGAGGCAACTTTAATTGAAGTTTATTTTTCTTCGTCTTTCACAATTTGTCAGCCAAATGAGGAATCTCTTCTTCTCATTTGCACTAAATGGCAGCAAGATTTATAACCCTAATTCTAATTGTTGTATGTAATGGATCGTATTCTTTCTTTTTTTTTTTTTTCTTTCTCAACTATTTTTCTTTTTTTTTAATGAAATTTCTTTCTCATCTATACTTTTTCACTTCTTCCTCTTTTAAAGATCAAGTAAGGTAGAGAAGATGTTGATTGATGAAATACCTTCAACTACTCATCTGCTTAGGACCACTGAGAAAAATTATGAACATGCATGTCGCAGCCACATCGATGATCATAGAGATCAGCTGATTGTCCTGTACCTATCTGGATTTTAAAGAATATTTATGACCCGAAAAAAAAAAAAAGAACAAATGATGCTTATTACATGTAACTCTTTAATTAATATATATATATATATATAAATATCAATTACCAGTATAAGATTCCTAATTCGTTAGAACAATCTCAATTGTCAACATTTTCCAATTTATTTATATTTTGGATTAAATATAAAATTAGTTTTTTACTATATATTTTCTATCACTTTTGTATTTAAAGAAATAAAATTGTTCGTTTAGTACTTAAACTTTTATTTTATTATCATTTTTGTATCTTAAACTAACGTCGTTAGTCAGTTTACTGACATATTGTGAATATCCAATAAAATATTGACATATGTTAAAAAAAGTTCAATAATGTCATATCATCAATTGTCATATTAACATTAAATGAAAAGTTCAAATAAAATTTTAAAAAATTTTAAAATTAAAAATTTTAAATTAATTTTTAAAAATCTGAAATAATTTAAAAATTTATAAAAAAAAATAAAAAATGAATTATCTTTTGCAATTATAAAAATTAAAAAATTATGACATCTTAGAAAATTCAAAAAACATTTCAAAATTTTAATAAAAAAATCCATAAAATTTTAAAATTTTCAAAAACAATAAAAATTTTAATAAAAATAAAATTTTCTTAAAATTAAAAAAAATTATTCACAAAAACTTTAAAAAATGAAAATAAAAATAAAAAACCTAAATTTTTTTGAAATTTTAGAAAATTAAAAAATCTAAAATATTTTTTAAAATATGAAAATTTATAAAAAAAAAAGTCTTAAAAGTTTTTAAAATTTCTGAAAATTAAAAAATTAAAAAATCTTAAATGTTCTAAAAATTTTTTAATTAAATAAATTAAAATTTTAAAATTTTAATAAAAAAACAAAAAAATTAAAAATTCATAAAATATATTAAAAAAATTAAAATTGTAAGATTAAAAAAAAGAAAAATTTTCATATTTTTTTAAAAAAATCTCTTCACAATTTTTATATTTTTTCAAAAAAATGTAGATTTTCTTTTGTTTTCAATTTTTTTAAGTTTTAGTGAATCTTTTTTTAATTTCAAGAAACTTTTACTTTTATTAAAATTTTCAACTTTAATTTTTTAGATTTTTATTAACATTTTGTGATTTTTTTTTCATTTTTAAAGTTTTCTTAAATTTTTAACATTTTTAAAATTTTTCAAAATTTATTTTTTATAATTTTTTTAAATATTTTAGATTTTTTAAAATTTTAAACTTTTTATGATTTTCTTTTAATACTGATGTAGCAATTGATAATGGGACGCTGATTAAACTTTTTGATATATATCAGCATATTATTGGATTTCATCCACATCATTAACTTGACTAATGGTGATTCTCTCAGGTACCAAAATGGATGACGAAAAATTAGAGTACTAAAATGAAAATTTAATTTCTTTAGATACCAAATACATGGGCCATTTTTATATTTAACCTTTATAATTTATAAGATTAAATACATATTTGGCCCTTAAACTTTAAAATTTTTGTCACATTGAAACCTAAAAAATTTTTTTGTCACGTTGGTACCTAAACTTTCAAATCGTTCTCATGTTAATTTATCAGACTAATGTCGTTACTCAACTTTATTGAAATAGCATTAACATCTAATAAATTGCTTATAAGTGTCAAAAAGTCTAGTCAACATCATATAATCATTATAACGTCAGCATAAAAAAAATATTCAAAAAAATTCTAAAGATTTCTAAAAAGATTGTAAAAAATTTATAAACAATTTGTAAACAATATAAACAATTCAAAATTTTTCTAAAAATTAAAAAAAAAACTTTTAAGAAATTCTAAAAAAATTCTAACAAATTTTTAAAAATTAAAAAAATTCTAACATAATTTTAAAAAATCTTCATAAAATTAAAACAAAATTAAAAATTCTAAAAATTTTAAAAATTCTAAAAATCTAAAAAAATTCTAGAAAATTATTAAAAATTCTAACAAATTTTCAAAATATCTAAAAATTCTAAAGTAAATTTTTAAAAATATTTAAAAAATCAAAAATAAAAATTTAAAAAGTTCTTAAAAAAATTACATAATTATAAAAACTTTTAAAAATTTTTAAAAACTTTAAAAATTTTCTAAAAATTCTAAAAATTCTTGAAATTTTTTTAAAACTTAAAAATAAATAAGGAAACTTGAAATTTTTCAAAAATTGTTATAAATTTTTTATAGATTGATATAATTGTATTTTTATAAATTTTTATAAATTTTGAGAATTTTTTTAAGGAATTTTCAAAAAATTTTAAATATCTTAAACTTTATAATTTTTTAATTTTTTGAGAAATTAAAATTTTTTTTGAATATTTAAGAATTTTTTATTAATTTTAGAAAATTTTAGTATTTTCTTATAATTTTTTGAAACTAAAATTTTTCTTTATAAAATTTTAAAATATTCTTTGAATTTTTTCCATAATTGTTTAGAATTGTTTTGATTCTTTTAAGATTTTAATTTTTTTTGAAGTTTTTCAAATTTTTTGAAATTTTTAAAGTTTTTAGAATTTTTTAATATTTTTAAATTTTTGAATATTTTAAAAATTTTTTATTTTTGTATATTTATTTGAAATTAAGAACTTTTTATAAATTTTAAAAATATCTTAGAGTTTTTTTCATACTTTTTAAAAAAATTTTAAAATTATTTTGAATTTTTTTTGAAGTTTTTAAAATTTTTTGAAGTTTTTAAAATTTTTAAATCTTTTAAAATATTTAGAATTTTTTTAAAATTTTAGATTTGTTTTAAATTTTTTAAAGTTTTTAAATTTTTTAAAATTTATAATATTTTTTAGAATTGTTTTTTATTTTTTAAATTTTTTAAGAATTTTTTGAATTCCTTAGAATTGTTTTTTAATTTTTTATGATAACATGGCAATGATGATGTGGCATTGATTAAACTTTTTGACACGTTTCAACATTTTATTGGATATTTATGGCACGTTAGCAAGTTGACAACGTCGTTAGTCTAAGGTACCAACGTGATAACAATTTGAAAGTTCAAGTACCAATATATCAGAAAAACTTTTTAAATACCAATGTAACAAAAATTTTAAAGTTCAAGGGCCAAAATGTATTTAACCCTATTTTATAATACAAGTGAATTGAGTTTCTTGGCCAATTTTTCTATGAAGTTTAGTTCCTTTCATATTCTTAATCCGATAATTCCCTAGAAAATAAGTGTTAAATTTGATCAATTATTTAGAAATTATTTTAAATACATAAGTGTGTGTATGTGTGTGAATATAATGATCATTTTTATTTTGTCGATAATAAATTTAGGAGTATAAGAGGTTACCATATCTCCAAAGCTAGGGCAAGCTGACGACCCACAAAGCGTTTTATGAATCTTTTAAGACTTTTTGGAGTTATAAACCGTCTACCAATAGGGGACCATGAAGGTTTGAACTTGAGTTTTTTGCATCTAACCCTAAACCTTAACCACACCAAGCCCTATTGGCAATGCTCATATTAATTGCATGACCAATGGTAAATTTGTAACCCCTCATTATGAATATTTAAATTTTCAAGCATATATCATCTATAATTAAACAATCACAATTCAAAATTATATAAGATCTATCAAAATTTTATATGAAGTTCACAATTTAGAAGTAATAGATCTTTACATAATTATTTGTTGTAACTAAATAATTTGCAAGATTGTAGGTAAAAAATGTTCTCTTAAATTTCTCTCATCATCTTTACATTAGAGCTCCAAAGCCAATCGCTTAATAAGTGTGTCTGTATGTGTATATTTATATGTATGTATTATGTATGTATGTATATATATACTATAAAAAAATCAACCTGTAATGATAGATTTCCAATGGAATGATGACGGATTTAAGTTTAGATTGGTTTTAGTTTTAGCAACAAAATTTGTTAAAAATAATAACAAAAATCTACTGGTAATAGTGTATAATAAGAGACAAATTCGCCAAAATAAAGTAAGTGGCCTAAAATTAGCAATGGTTTTAACATCAATTTTTGTTGCTAAAATTTTAACCAAAAAAATAATTTTTAACATTTTTATAATAAATAAAATTTTTTTCATTTTTTTAAAAAATAAAAGTGATTTTTTTATAGCTTTTAGTGATGGAAAGTTTTTATTGTTAAAAGTAGAGAAGAGCTTTTAGGGTTTACGTTGTTAAACCCTAAATTCCATCGCTAAAGCCTAAATGTTTTTAAAATTCAAATCCCTATTTTTTATCTCTCATCCCTTTTTTTTTTCTTATATCTTCTTGTCTCTCCTCCCTTTCCACCTTCTGGAACCTTTTCAGCCCTAAGCTTTTTAGCTCTCAGCTTGTTAGTAACCGAAAGTCATATTTTCTATTTGACCATCGAAAGTTTACTAGCCATCCCTAGCTTTCGAGCCCAGCCTGAACTAGCCAAAACAACAACAAATCACCCCAAATTGGCCATTTTAGATACCTATTTTGTCCTAAAAAAGATAAAAATTATTTCAAATCGATTCTTAATTCCATTTGAATCCATCATATCCAATTAAGTTTTAATCCAAATAATTTTGTTTATTATTTTTTTATTTTTATTTTCTGGACTTTTTGGCAGAAAGTCTTCGTGTATTAAATGCACCACATGTATCACCCCCACCTTAGGTCCAAGATTAGGATTTCGAACACTTGCAAGTCTATAATCGCTTGACTCTTACTTAACTTTGTAGCATAAAATCTAGTGACCAAAAGTCATCGGCCAAATCTTTAAGTTTTTCACAAAAATCCTAAGAAATCTGGGATTTGAATCCTAAAGAAACTCTATAAATGGAGTTTTTTAAATAACACATAGAAGGAACCCAAATAAAATCCAAAAGAGCATATCCTTATCAAAACAAAAAAAAAAATGCTTGAAACCTAAATCCGCATAACCAAAATTTTCATACCCTTATTGTTTTTGTTTTTCCTCATTTAAAAAAAAAAAAAACCAGAAAGTCTAACTACCCGTGACCCAAAACCCTTAAACAAATAAAAAAAAGGCTCATCGGAATGGAAAACAACAATGCCAAAGCAAAAGAAGTATCAATAAAAAAAATAAAAAAAAAAAAATTGGCTAAAACTTTTGAAGAGGATTTGGGATTTAGGTGGCCATTTTTGGTGAAAATGAAGCTAGTTTAGGGTAAGGCCAAAGGGTTGTTTGGTATTTTTTGGGCTTTTTTCGATTACCAACGACGATAACTGATGACCATTGGCAGAGGTGTCATGGGGAAAAGATGACTGATGACTTGCTTTTTTAAGAAGGAAAGTTAGAGAATTTTTCTTTTGGGTTTGAAAGTTTTTTTGAAAGGAAAAGGTTAAAATGAAATTAAAAAAATCGGTTTATATAGTCAAAAAAAGGGCATAAAATGACGCTAATTGAAGCACAGGAGAATCTGTGCATAGACCAAAAATCAAACCCAAGGTTTGTGCACCTAACTCATCACCACTACAGCTTACTAATCATTGACCAGTCTAACCAAACTAGTCATGAATCGATCGAATTGCCTTGTAAACAATTCCATATCAAGTCAAATCACTCCATATTATAAAAAAATTGCCTAAACCACTTCTAAACCGTCTAAACCCGTTTAGGCCATGACGAATCATTGACCAACCTTTAACTGGCCATTTTGAGTAAGTTTTCTTCATTTTTTATTTTTTTCAAATTTAATTTATTTATTTTTATTGAATATAAGCTTGTTTAAAATTTAAATTTGTTAGAGTATAGAATTTTTTTAAATAATGATAAAGAAAATTTAATTAAAAATTTATTTATAAAATAATAATTTTATGATAAAATTTAGTAAATTGTAAGAAAATTTTAAAATAATAAAGGAAATAAATAAAATAAAATAATAATATTAAAAATAATAATAAATTTTCAAACAATTGCAAACATGTAGCTTTTATTAAAAAAAACTATATGACATGCTAGCATTTGGGAACATCAGAGTGATCAGCATTTTGTCACAATCATTTGGGAACATGCAACAATCATTTTGTCAACTCTTATGTTGTTTCACTTCAATGTTCCTATGCCAAATCCTAATGGATCTTTTTCGAATGAGTGGACACATGATCTATTGGCAAACAATCTTTCTTTTTACGTTGGATGTCCTTGGATCTGACTTTTAAACTTCAAATACTGGGTGGGTATAGTCCTAGCTTACAGTAAACTCTCTATGATGCAAGTGAAATTACCTCGTTGACAATTCCTATATAGCAAATACCTCCTTATATGAAGATAAAAATTGATTGTTGCATGGGAATGTTAGACTAGAACGTTAACATGGGACATTTTTTCTAAGGTCTTAGACATAAAACCTTAGACAAAATGATTTCACCGAGTTAACCAACATTTGGAATGTTGGAGTGAAACAAGACAGAAGGCTTTTCGTAAAAAGTATGGGAATTTGGCATTACTCCTTTCAGTGGTTGTCAACAGTAATTTAGTACGAGTTATAGTACAATTTTGGGATCCTTCATACAGATGCTTCATATATTAATGAAGTGGATATGATACCAACAATGGAAGAATATTTGATTTTGTTTCACCTCAGTTAGGCTGTCATAAAAAGTTCGCTAGTATAATGGGTTTAGTGCGTAAAAGATCGATAAACGTGATGAAGTCAAAAAATAAAATGTACATATACACTTTGGAATTTTTTATAAGATCGCCTAATTGAGTGTTTGAAAATGAACGAGGCATAAGCATGATGACTTTAGCTTTTTATGGGATGGTGATTAGGGATGACAATGGGTTAGGTCAGGATGAGTTTTTGCTCGTCTTTAACCCGATCTAACTTTATATATATAAAACTCGAACCCGATCCGACCTTATAATTTTTTTTTTTATTTTTTCATACCCAAACCTAACCCGACCTGAAATTAATAAAATATTATTTATTTAAATATAAATAAATAATTAATAATTAATTAAAAATAATTTTTTATATTTATTGGGTCGGGTCACGTTTGCTTGAAACTTGACCCCGACCTGACCTTAATTGTTTCCTACTATTACCCGACCCAACCTGACTCGTTACCCAATTTTTTAAAAAAAAAATCAACCCTAAAAGGTCATGTCAGAACCTGTCGAATTCAAGTTAGATTACCTACCCTAATGGTGATATTCCCTAAATTCTTATGGCACATCAAAGCCATTATGGTAGATGATAAGAAGATGATGATGAGAGCAATTTGTTATGGTCAACTATATCAGAAAAGGATGATAATAGCACATGATAAGAAAATTCACCTTCGTCGCTTTTGAAAAGCAAACTTAGTGCTAAAAAGGATCCTTCAAAATCAACTTAACAATCGATAAAATTGGACATCAAATTGGGAAAGCCCATATGTGATGAAGAAAGTTTTTTTCAATGAGGCATTGATTTTGGTAAAAATTGACAGAAATGATTTGCCTAATTTGATAAACTCAAATGCTATGAAAAGATACTTTGCTTAAAAAAAAGAAAGGAAAAAAGAATAAGAAAAAAAAAGAAAAAAAAAGAGAAAAAATATAGATATATCTAAGTTAAAAACCTGAAAAAGTAACTTAGATATAAAGAAAATGTAGCATTATGAGATGATCTCACAACACAGAGGCAAACATGATTTGATGAGCTCTAAAGGATTAAGGATGTCATTTGGTTGAGTTTTGAAAAATGAATCCAGGAATAACCTGTTCATGGTTATCTTGTAATCATTCTTTGGGTGCTTTTGTTTCCACCCAAATACTTTTATTACTATGCTTTTGTTATTTGTTTGTTGAAATATGCTCATTAACTTATATATCTCTTATCTCATTTGCTATCTTTGTCCATCTTTTAAATGAATAGAAAAAATATATGATGCATTTTATTTGTCTTGAACTTAAAATGATGAAAAATTAACCAATAACATGAAAAATCCTAGCCTTACTTTTTAGAAGTTGATAAAGATAAGTAGAAAAAGATAAAAAAAACATGACAAGACATTGATATTGCATACTTATAAAAAGTGGAAAGGATATTGTTGAGAAAAAATGCAATGATCAGACATTAAGGACATATTAGTCCTTGATAATTGTTGAGAATTTGATGATCAAATAAGAAAAGACAAGAGATTTTAAGAATTTTTTACCAAAATTGGAAGTGAATAATTTGATTGCATTGCATACATAGCATTTAGAGCATTTGGTACAAACATCTCTAAAAGGTTAAGATCACAAGTGTCGTAAATACAAAGATTTTTCATTCCATAATAAAAAATATTTTGGCCTTTATAATAGGATAATGATCAAAGATAAGACTTTAATCTTCAAAAGAGAAATTTGCTTTTTCAAAGATGAGATTTCAGTTTTGAGAAAAGATAAGAATTTTAAAGTTGTGGAACCTCTGCTCAAAAAAACTTTTTAAATTTTTTAAAGTTATTAAGCCTCTGCTTAGAAAAACATTTATTATCAAGATTCGTAAGTCCTTCAAGCAGAATATTTTAAGTTTTCAAAAGTTGTTAAGTCTCTACTTCAAAGAGCCATTTAAAATTTCAAAAGTTACTAAACTTTTACTTAGAAGAGCCTTTTAAATTTTTAAAAGTTGTCGAGTTTTTACTTAAGGAACCTTTTAAATTTTCAAAAGTTGTTGAGCCTCTGCTTAAAGATTCCTTTTAAATTTTTACAAGTTGTCAAACATTTACTTAGAGTAGCATTTTTAAATTTTTAAAAAGTTATCAAGCATCTGTTTAGAAGAGCCTTTTAAATTTCTTAAGCTTTTGATGAAAGAAGTTTTTAGTTTTTTATTTAAAATTGTCAAGCATCTGATGAGAGGAGCATTTT
The DNA here is from genome assembly GCF_002303985.1 of Durio zibethinus. The sequence goes on along the minus strand of NW_019168381.1, from coordinate 7,801,803 downwards.
AGTTTGATTTTTAAAGTTATTGAGCCTCTAATAAGAAGGGCTTTTATATTAGTTTAAAAAAAAAGAAAAAATGAAAACAAAAATTTTTAGGTCAATAAGCTCGAACAAAACTATTATCTATATTTTTGCCATATTCTTGATTCTCAGCAATATACAAAGAGGACAGCTGTAAACATTTATTTTGTCCAAAAAAATGAGTATTATTTCGAATCGATTCTCGATTATATTTGGATCCATCAAATCCAATTAAGTTTTAATCAAAATAATTTTGTTTATTGTTTTTAGTATTTTTTATTTTTTCTCTTTTCTAGATTTTTTGGCAAAAAGTCTTGGTATGCACCACATGTACCACCCCGCCTTCAGGTCCAAGATTCTGGCCACTTACAAGTCCACAACTGCCTGACATTTGCCTAATTTGGTAGCATAAAATCTGGTGATAAAAGTCATTGGCTAAATCTTTAAGTTTTTCACAAAAATCTTAGGAAATCTAGGATCTGAATATTAAAAAAACTTTATAAATGAGCTTTTTAAACAACACAGATAGGGAACCCAAATAGAACCCAAAAGAGCAAATCCTTGCCCAAAAAAAAAATTGCTTGAAACATGAAACTTGGAAATAGGGAACAATAGCCCTAGAAACAAAGGAAGCCTCAATAAAAAAAGAGCAAAAAATAACAAAAAAAGTTTTGGCCAAAACTTTTGAGGAGGTTTTGGGATTTTGGTGGCCATTTTTAGTGAAAAAGAGGTTAGATCAGGGTAGATGAGGCTAAGGGGATTTATTTGGTATTTTTTAAGCTTTTCTCGATCACTAGTGGTGGCAACTGGTAACCATCGGCGAAGGCATCACGGTGAAGAGATGGTTGACGACCAACGTTTCTAGGAAAGAAAGTTAGAAAAATTTTCTTTTGGGTTTGAAATTTTTTTTGAAGAAAAGGTTAAAATAAAATAAATAAAAAATTAGTTTATGTAGAAAAAAAAAGGGCACGAAATGGTGCCTTTGGAGCATAAGATGATTTGCACGTGGACCCAAAACCAGACTTGAGATCTGTGCACCCAACCCAACACCATTGTAACTAACTAATCATTGACCGGTCAAACCGCTTCATATCGTAAAAAATTTGCTTGAACCGCTTCATATTGCAAAAAAATTTACCTGAACCGCTTCTAAACCATTTGAACTAATGCGTACCTAGACGAACCATTGACCAGCCTTTGATTAACCATTTTGAGTAAGTTTTTCTCATTTTTTTAATTTTTTTCAAATGCAATTTATTTATTTATTTATATTGAATATGTGCATGTTTAAAATTTAAATTTGTTAAAGTATAAATTTTTTTTTCTAAATAATGATAAAGAAAATTTAATTAAAAATCTATTTACTTAATAATAATTTTAACATAAAATTTAATAAATTTAAAGAAAATTTTAAAAAAATAAAGGAAATAAATAAAATAGAAATAAATATATTTTTAAAAAATAATAATAAATTTTGAAACAATTGCAAACATTAACTTTAATTTTTTTAAAAATCAAACTTTTTAAATTTTACCAGAATGATGGTGAATTTAAAAGAAAATTCTAAAAATATTTATTTTGAAAAAAATAAAATAATAAAACAAATAATAAAAATTAAATAAAAATAGAATAAAGCCAATGATAAAAATCTAGAAAATTATGAGCAAGTAATTTTTTGTGGAATATTATTTCTAAATTCTATCATAATGATGAAAATTTCAGAAAAACATAAAAGAATAAAATAAAACAACAAAGATAAAAAATAATAATAATAAAAAAAAAAATTAACCTTGGGTATAATAAAAATCACCTAAATCATGGAATTATAAGAACTCATAAAAAAGTGATTTTTGTAAGAGGTTCCTATGTATGAAAATTTATCTAAATTTTATCAGAAAATTAAGAAATCTGAAGAAAAATTTTTAAACCAACAATTTACATTTTTTCCTAAGTAAATAATAATAATAATAAATTTTATAAAATTTCAATAAATCAAAATAAATAAGAACGATTGTAGGATTTTAAGAAAATTACAAACCAGTAATATTTTATAAAATAAAATAAAAATATTTTGATCTAAATTATTCTTGAATGATGGATAATTTATGTTTAAATCATTTTTAAAATAGTAAAAAAATCTTCATGAAATTCTAAAGATTATGAACAAGTGATCTTAAAAAAAATTTAAAGAATAAAATATTTCTAAATTTTACCATAATGATAAAAAATTTAGAATAAAAAAATGTTAATAAAATTATAAAAAGGTTTTTTAAAAAATTAATTATAAAAGTCTTTATCAATCTGACGACCTCTTCAAGGAAACGAATAAGTTTCATAAATACTCTTGAAGTGAAAAATTTTTCTAGAGATTTACCAAAATGATGAAAAATCTTACGAAATTTTTAATATTTAAATAATTAAATTAAATAAACAAAACAAAACAAAATAAAAGACTATTTAATTAAAGACCAATTTAATGCAACACAAAATTATTTGGTACCATCTTCGGATATGCACTATGGGAATCTTAATGTTTCTTTACGCGTAATTGTACTCCTAAACGTAGTTCTACAACATAGATCAAAACTTATCATTTTTACAAAGTCTTAACTAAACTTAGGATTTCTTTAAAGGGGGTAATTTTAACTTGGTTGTCAATCGCACCTTAACAAAAAAGATTGGTGACAATTCCTAATATATTATGTCTAGTAATCGAGTCTCCGAAGTGATATATTATGACAAACATATATTCCTCTTCCTGTTTTCCCTCTAATTTGACCAATTTTTGCCTACCTACCACTAGTTCTTGACTTCCCTCACTCTTAAAATCATCCCTTATCTTTCTCCTGCATTTGAAACTCAAAAAATTTTGGTAAATTATCTTTTTTTTTTTTACAATTGTTGGGGGTTTTCTAAAATTTTTTTGTGATTTTTTTAGATTTTTGTTGTTTTAAGTGTTTTTATAATTTAAGACATTATGTTAGGTGTTATTACATAGTTTAATTATTTTTTTAGATTTTATTTAATATATTATCTATTTTGTAATTAATAATTTAATTACAATTTTTTGTAAGATTTAGGAGCTTGTAGCTTGTTGAACAACACTTTGATAAATTCTTTTATTGCTAACTATTAATTTTTTAATTATTGAATAATTAAGATTTAGAGTTAGTAAGTTGTGAATTTTGTTGAATTTGTGGAATTTAGTTATTTTGCAGAAATTGTGTTTTGTGAAATTTATATGATTATTGCGTTGGAAAATTTTAATTTATTGTTAAATTTGCCGAATTTGCGGAATTGTAGAATTGTGGTCATTGTGAATTTATGAAATTATGAAAATTGAAAATTTGTGTTTTTTGTGGAAATTGTGAAACTTGAGAATTTATTAATTTATTATGGAATTTAGGTTTTTTGTGGAAATTGTGTTTTAGTGAATTTTTTTTTATTATTGTGGAAATTTTGAAAATTTTAATTTATTGCTGAATTTGTGGAATTGTGAAAATTGTTATTATGAAAATGGGGAAATTATGTTCTTTTTTTAGACGTTGTGTGAATTTATTAATTTATTGTAAAATTAAGGTATTTTTTGGAAATTATGTTTTTGTGAAATTTATGTGATTATTGTGTAAATTTATCGTTGAATTTATGGAATTTGTGGAAATTGTGAAGTTATAAAATCATTATAAAAATTGGAAAATTATTATGGAAATTAAAATTTTGTTGAATTTAGTGGAATTTATCAAATTTTGAGACTTAATGTTTTAATTTAATTAGGTTTTATATAATTATGTGCTTATGGACTTTTTGAAATTCAATTAGGTTTGAAAATTGATAAAGATAGAAGTTGTACGTATAATTAGTTAGACACAAATGGGTCTATTACTAGTGAGTTCTTGGAAGGAACTGAAGAGTTTACCAATTTTACATTTTCTTCAACGAAATTTGTCAATGAATATAGAATTATATGTCCTTACAACAAATGTCAAAATAAATAATTCTATCAAGCAAATTATGTGCGTAAGCACATTTATTATAAATATTTTTTCATTGTTTACACAAATTGGTACCTTCATGAAGAAGTTGAACAAGGTCAATCATCAAGAAGTAGAGATTAAGAATTTGATTCATTGTGTCAAGTAAAAATAAAAAATTCATATGCCAAAATGGTTGTGAATGCTTTAAATTCAAATTTTGATAATGTTTAATTCTATGTTATTTATCATTTCTAGTTTACAAGCGCTAATTTGTTTGGTATTGGATGTAATCGCAAGAGCTTAAGCAACAGCCTACATATAAAAAGCTTTTCAATCGCACCCATAAACATTCTAGGGAAAGTGTGATTTTGTGGATAATAAGTCTAAAACTATTAGTGTAAGTGAAAATAACTTTTTGTATGCATATTTTTAATATTTTCATTATTACGATATAGCTTTTTTACTCTAACTAATGTGAAACATATACTTTTAGGAAAACTATGTTTTTTCATTGAATTAAAAGTATGGTGAGGACATAATTGTTTATACAGAGTTTGATCTACAGGCACGTATCAAGTTATTGATGGATTGCAAACCTCTTGGACCCATGTGTATGGATTTGAGATTAGGCTACATGCAACAGATATTTTAGGTGTATCATCATCCTCCTTTTATGGTAGCTCCTCCTACTCAGCTTGTAGTCCTACAACCTTTAATTCCACTTTTAGTTCATTAAGCAAAACTGATAATGTTAAAGGAAAGGTGTCCGATATGCAAAATGAAATCAAGGAAATGAGACAATTACAAGTCACAATAATTCAATAAAATGAGGAAATGAAGACGGCCTTGTTAAGGCTCACTCAGTTGTTCGGTGGTGGTTTATTTTCTAAAGCCAGCTCTTTTAAAGCCGGACATTCGTGACAGCATGGATAGGGAGGTAGTGCTCAATAACTTAACTTTTTATTGTTGGATGTTATTGTTTAAGGATGATGAATTTCTTTGAATGGCACTGGATTTATTGTTGGATGTTTATGAATTTCATAGATATTTGTAGATGACTATAATGAATTAATGGGAATTATGAATTTCTTATTTATGTATATAGGCATTATTGGTAGATTTTATGAAATTGAACTAAATGTTGGATGATGGTATAATATAGGCATGTTTTGATCTATATAGATGATCTCAATAGGTTTGGAAATGTAAAATTAGCTTAAAATCTCGAAAGATCAATCTTTTTGAGAGAAAGATCAATCTTTTATAACAAGTTTTTTCCTCCAAAATAGGATTCAATCTAAAATTATTAATATTTTTACCTTTTTATGGAGGAATTTTCGTCGCTAAAAGTCTTTAATGATTAAAATTTATCTAAATTTTTTAGTAAAATTTATAAAAACAATTAGTGACGAAAAAATCCATATTTAAAGACTTTTAGCGACAAAATTTAGAAATACAAAATTAAATAAAAAAGCCCATCATTTATGCCTTTTATTAACAAAATGTACAAAACTATTAGCGACAAATTTTCTATGATTAATACCCATTATCGACGTAATATTTTTTATTTTAAAAAATAATTTTATTGGAAATTAATTTTAGCGATGGATTATTTAGGATTAGCAACGAAAAAATCTATCACTCATGGTATGAGTGACTGAATTGGGTTTTAGTGATGAAATACCAACATCAATTACACACTTTTGTCAAACAATTAGCGATGTATTTTTCATCGCTAAAAAATCATTTCATCGTTAATACCATTATTAGTGACGGAAAATTTGATCGTTAATAATGTTATTTCTTGTAGTGATATATATATATATATTATTTATTTTAAAAACTATTTGTGCCAAGCTGAGCTGAAATGGTAAGACCCTAAAGCCACAAGAGAAAGAGAAAAAGAAAGAGAGAAATTAAGGACAAAGGCTGAGGTGTCTCCAATGTTTATGCTCTGACGCTCAACTCAGAGATCAATTAAAGAGAAATATAGGAAGAAGAGTAAAGAAAGTAGAAGAATCTAGGATTATGAAATAGTTTGAATGGCACTTGGATACCTTATTTATAGTTGGAAGGTGGGAGGTTTTGGGCACCTAAGTTGCTTTAGATAAGCCTTATAGTCGGGGATGACTTGGAAAGTTAAGCTGACCTAGACGCTAATCACCTATTCATGAGATGACAAGTCAATATCAATGAAGGTCCATTGGGCAGATTGGTGAGGTGGCCAAGCTGACGTGATAATGTGACCTCTAGTCAGTCTAACTTATTAGGTCAACCTAAAAGTCTAAAATGTCTGTAACTGTCTATTGGTAAATGCGTTTAACTATTTGTCAATACCCTATAATGAAGAAGGATAATTAAAATGCTCTTTGAACCTAAAATTGCCCTTAACAAAAACTAACTTATATATATTCATCTTAATTTTTTGGATTTTCTTTTGGCCATGTCATGTGCAATGCTTTTACAAGATCATATTGTATTGCTCTTAATTTTTTTTTCTTTTTGCTCATTTAAATTATGAGCATTTCATTTACAATCATTGTAATACAATTAACCAATCATAATTTAAAATTATATAAAATTTATAAAGATTTTATATGAAACCCATACTTATGAGTGATGAACCTTTATATAATTCTTTAATGTAATAAACTAATTTTGGCTTTTGGGTATTAGTATTAATTGATAAAACATCATTTGCTTCTGGTTTGAGTTTGTTTCAAATTTTAATGCTTGAAATTAACTCCATTCGAGGACTTCCAATATTTTTCAATATAATTTTGTTACATTATTCCTTCTAAAATTTTTAATTTTTATATTTGATTTATATTATTTTAATTTTAAGTATTTTTTTATATTTATTTTTGAAATAAAATGAAATTTTATATATTATTTATATTTATTAATGAAAAATTTTATATATGAATCTAAATTAAAGAGTTTTAAACTTTAACTTTTCAATTAAAGCCGAACTTGGTTAAAACTTGAAACTCAAATCTTCGATTCGGGTTGGATCTGAATAAATATAATATATATTAATATCCTAGCAAAGCTTGATTTGAATCCGAGACAACTTTAGCAATAAGCAATTGTAGTATGAAACTACGATACTGTATTTTTATTATTTGGCTGACATAATAATTATATGTTCATATTTTCTTATATTATTATTTTTTAAATTTAATAAATCTTATTAATATTTACAATAAAATTTGTTAAAATGATAATTTTTGTTAATGAATACAAATCTTTGCTTTTATCGGTCAAAAAAATTCTTCACCCTCATATAAATATATATATATATATATATATATTATAAAATCGTATTGAATATTGATCATTTATTTAGACCCACTTTAGCTTTCTTGCTTGGCCGATAGAAAAATCATGGACCCCTCGTTCAGAATTTGGTTAACATCGTCAAAAATCATGCGCCAACTGCCAATTATACAGTACATATTTTTGGTAAATAGAAGGATGCACAAGATGAAATAAAAGTGTTCACAGACATATGTAAAAAATTGAAAAGTATAAAAATTTGAAAAAAATTTCATACCTCCAATTTTTTTTCGAACATTTTTTTCATTGATAAAATTGATAAACCCATCAACATAAAATTTGATAATATTAACAATAATTTTTTGCCAATAATTGTTTAGTAATTAAAAATAATGTATTTGATCGTATTAGTAATAATGTAATTGTGAATTTTTTAAGATGTAAAGTTTTGTTGTAAAAATTTATAAAAATATAATAATATATTATTTTAAATTGTTATTTAGAATTTTTTATATATATTTGAAATGAACATCTCCGAAGAAATTTTGAATCCATCATTGACAATTAGGTGTCCTACTTTTGCTTAGGTCAAGTGTGACATTAACATTCATATATATATATATATATATATTTTCAATCATATAATAATCAAAGGGATTGAATATTGTACGGACCATATATTATATAATAGTTTATCTAAATTATTAGCCTGTGATGCACATTGTTACTTTTATATGCAAATTATTTTACACGTGGGAAATACAAAAAAAATTCATAATGTCATGTAACAATAAGAACAATCAACAATTATATAGCAAGAAACAATTACAACATGTGTGACAATTGTCCATTATTCATAGCAAAAGGCATTGCGTGATCCATGGTAAGAAAAAAATATTTTCAAATGAACATATATTAATAAAACATAAAATTTTAATTGCCGTTTTAACTGTCATTTTATCCCAAAAAGATAAAAGAGAAAAAAAAAAAACAGAGAAAAATAATTATATATGTTGAGCTATTTAAAATTTAACAGAATTACTGAAATTTTATTAAACTAAATAAGAAATCAAAACCCAATTTGAAAATTTTAAAGACCAAATTAGATGTGAGGGCAATTCCAATGCCGCGATTTATATCTTAGCTTAAATATATTTATTTAAATATTAATATTCAAATAGATGTATGTACTAATATCTATTTTCATAATATAATTAGAGAAATAATAAAGAGTTCAACAAATTATTAATCATTCGAAGGTTTTGGAAAATAATTGTTCGAAAGTGAGATATTAAAATTTTATTATTAACATTATATAAATATTTACATGCAAAGTCTTTTTTTTTATTTTTTTAAAGTTACATTCATAATCAAGTATTATATTCATATAATTAATTAAATAATTAATCATCATAATCAATATCATAATCAAATTATAATTATTAAATAATCAACTAACAAACTATAATATAACTAAATAATTAAATTCACAAACTTAAATTTAAAACTTCAGAGATTTAAAGCTTCCTTTTTACCATTACTTTTATTTTTTTCACTTTCAAATTTACATCATTTTAGGTATTATAGTACTATTGCAACTTATAAACAACTCTATTATCTTTTAATAATAACATAAAAGCAAATAAATATCGAATTTTTAATTTTAAATAATTAAATTTAAATTTTGATAATTTTAATTAGTTAAAAGATAATAGAATAAAAAAGTTATGAAAGATACAGCATCTAATAAAGCTCTACCATTAATTTCAAATAAAATAATCATTATGTTTGCTCTTTTTGTCTTTTCGATAAAGAGTAAGATGATTAATTTGAGACGTGATTCTCTGTAATCACTCTCTCCATCGCATCTAATTAGGAAGAGAATTAGGCCAAAAATTCTAGCGGCACAAGTGTGAAATTAGATTGTCTTTTTTTTTTTTTTTAATTTGAGGTTATTAGAAATTGAATTTATCATTAAAATTAAAAAATAGCATTTTGCAAATATATCATTGATGTATTGATAAATTTAATTAATTTATGTAATTATCTTTAAAAAATAATATTTAATAAATCTAAATTTCAAATTTTAACTTCTACTTTTTTTTTTATTTTTAAATTAGGACTTTCCATGATCATTGATTTTTTGATAAACTAGTTTTTTATCCGTGCAACTTCATAAGATTTTTATATTTATAATAATATTTAATATAATTCATTAAAAATTTATATAGAATTTTTATATATTCAAAATTTTGTTTTTATCATCAAATATTTGTATCTTCTCTCTTTTTTATTTTTAATTAAATTTATATATTTAATGTTAAAATCTTTGATTTAATTTTTAATTTCATAAATTAAAAGTACAAAATAAAAAATATTTTATCAACAAAATTTTCAAATAACTTTTTTACCTTCATCTTAATTTAGAAAAGTATATTAATAAATATTTAAAACATTGAAATTTTTAATTAAATTCATTTAATAAATTTGATTGTTTAATTAGTAAAAAAGATAAATTTGCTATATAAAAAAGTTTACAAAAAATTCAAATGTAGAAGTATTTATAGATCCCAGAAAACTATAAAAAAATTTGATAATTAAAATAAAGTGTAACTGAAGTTTAATAATGAAGTTGATAAAAAAAAATTTAATTGAAGATAAAAATGTGATTAAGGAAATCGAATTAAGAAAAGTTTGTTAGATTCTAGACCATTCCTTAGTCCCCTAAAAATTTATTTTCTCAATGTGTACATGCATCCATGATTAGAAAATTTCATTCATTAAAAAAAATGATAAGAAAACTCCAATTTAAAATTTTTATCATCATAATAGAGTAGAGTTTAGAGTAACAGCAATAGAATTGATATAAATTAACAAAAAATTACATAAAAATAGAGAAATGAAAACCTTTTTAAAAAAAATCATGTACTCAAGGAAACAAAAAAAATGCTTTTTATGAAAAGATCCATTATTTATTTATTTTTTATCATCTAAATCATTGTAAAATGAAAATAAGAATAGGGAAATTTAAGGGAGGAAATAGAATTTTGAAAAAAAAAATTTAATAAAAAAATACTATTGGATGAAGAGTTTGAAGAAACCTGCCATGAAAGGAATAAGAAAACAGTTTTAGATAGATTAGAATAGCAAAAATATATTATATTTTTAATTCTACGTCGAATATTTTAAAATATAAATAATTGAATATGATTTTATCTATTTATTTATATATATTTTTATTTGCTTATTTAATTGGATATTTTAAAAAATGTATTAAAATGAATAATTTTAAGTCTTAAAACCAAAATTTTTAAATAGTAATTCATGCATGCTCTTATCAATTTAAACAAATTTGAATATTTTATTAGATTTGAATAATATTAAATAAAGTAAATAATCATATATCTTTTTATCTGTTTTCAAATTAATATTTGAATATTTATTATTATTTAATGATATAGTTTAAAATTTTTTTATATTTGATTATTTTGATAATATATATTATAATTATTTATTATTATCTTATATGTCATCAAAAAAATTATCCATCTAAACGTTCACATAAGCAAACTTTATTAGATTTACATGTATATTGTAATATAATATTATTATATATGATGTATCAAAATTCAATTTTGCTAGCTCATCAACTTTAATTGAGTTCTTTTTAATTTTTATTTTGAAAGCAAATTACAACTATTGATCAAATACTGAATAATGTGATAGTGATTTATTTGATTAGTTAGTGGGTTGTTGCTAGCTTTTATAACTTGTTTTGCACTTTTTATTTTTATTTTTTGCTCGAAACTAAAGAAGAATAATTCAAAATGAAGCGGCGAAAGATGATTCAAGGTTAGCAAAGGATAGTAATTATTCTCGATAACTTATATATATGTACAAATATAATTACGATCGATCCAGATCTAACATCCTAATAATTTTTTTGGGTGAAATACATAAATAATCACTCAATTATATAATTTTTTTAAAGCTGTCATCAAATTATTAAATTTATTTATTTAATCATTAACGTTTAAGTAAGTTTTTTTTTTTTTTTGTTACCTTGTTAACGTCTAACATAATGCTGATTGGATATGCCACAACAACTGTTAGTTGTTACATTAACTAACCATGTATAAAAAAGTAAAAAAAAATTCACTTTTTTCTTTTCCCTGCGCTTTCCGCCCCATTGTCGCTACCTTCTCTTTAATTTTTCTCTCTAAAATCCAACAACAATCATTAGAGCAATTTGAATAAAAAAAAAAAACGCAGTCCCAAGAGAAGCAAATTCAATCTTCAATCATACAACAAAGAGTCTAAACACAAATGAAGCTACAATCGATTGACACTAAACAAACCATTCAAATACACAATTTCTATCAACAATAGACAAAAAAACAGCAAGCATCAACTATCAATTCACCCAAAAAAATCAAGGGACAATCGTATACAGAACTAACACCTAATTACACAATAGAGCCATAATAAACAACAACTCACAGAGTCAATTTTCAGCAATCAAGCGTCATTAACAATAGAATTCACCAAAAAGTTTAGTTAAAAAAAAAAACATAAAAGAGGGGATTTTAAGGGTTTTGAATCAAGCGTCATTAACAATAAAATTCACCAAAAAGTTTAGAAAAAAAAAACATAAAAGAGGGGATTTTAAGGGTTTTGTTTTTGGTTTTTTCTTGAGAATTTTTGGTATTTGTGGCTTTCGGTTTTTTAAGTAAAATAGTGGAGTTGTGATGGGTATTTTTAAATCTCAGCTTAGTTGTTTGTGGTTTTTTGTTGGGGTTTCTAGATCGAAGAAAGAAAGTAGAAAAAGGAAGGGAATTTGGGCATTAGGCAAGGTGATGGTGGTCTTGGCAGTGGGGAATCTTTTGCTTTTGATCTAAATCTAAGACATTTTGAGAGGATTTTCAAAAATCTAAGCTTACTAGAGTCTCGGAAAGGCGAAGAGAAATTGAAAAGGAAATTTTATGAGTGATTTGGTTCAATAGGTTAAGATCATTTTTTTTGATAAAATAATTTTGAGTTTGAATTTTATCGATGATCATTTATTAGAGTCATCTCGAATACATAATTTATAATTACTTATTTTAAATTATCAGATATGACACATCTTATATGAAGGATTAAATAACCTATATACCTCTAAATTTTTCTTAAATAAAAAAAAAAAAAAAATTTTATGGGTTTTTTTTACATGGACATGTCATGTTATCTCTGACATCATAAATGGCATGTCTCGTCAGAATTTTGTTAGGTATTAATATTTCAGTGAGTTAAAAAAATATTGATTCAAATATTAATGATTAAATTAAAAAATTAGTACTTTGATAATTATTTTTAAAATACCTACATAATTGAGTGATTATTAATATATTTTACTTTTTTTCCCTGTAAATATGAAGAAACTGAGGTAACTTTAATTTTAACATTTTCTTTTTCGTTTCCCAATTTGTAAGGCAAATGAGGGACATCTTCTCTTTGCAATAAATGGCAGTAAGATAATATAGCTCTCATTCTATTGTTGTCTGTAATGGAATAAATAATCTTTTTTTCTTTCTCACCTATTTTGTCAGTTTTAAAGCAACAGCCAAACCCTACCAGCCCCCATCTTCTTCCGCACCAAAAAAAAAAAAAAACTCAGGCAATGGTCCTACTTCTTCTACCTCTTTTAAAAGCTTTAATGGTACTAACTCTTGTGATCAAATGAGCTAGAGAACTTAGCTATGATGAATTAAAGATGTTGATTGTTGCAATAAAAGTTCAACTACTCATCTGCTTGGGACCATTAGGATATATGGCAACGAAATATATGAACATGCATGTGTCATGGAATCTGTGTCATTAACAAATTAGATGGGTTTTGAGCGTATAAGTAAAAGTTTTTTTTTTCACCTAATAAAAATATCTTTTAAATTGAAAATATGAATATGTGACAAGTAAGATGATAACAAAAAATTTACCCCTGATCATTGGGAACTCTCGCATGCAAACAGTGACCCAAGTTGATTCTATTCCAAGCATATAAGTAACGTAACAAGTGGTATCAAAATTTATTCACATATTGAATATACATGACTAATTCTGGCAAAAAGAAGTGCATGACTAATGGTAATTAGTTGATGATGACATTGTGGAATTCTCAAGTTGTCTAATCATTTTTACATAATTAGAGCTCCAAAGCCAGTCGTTTCTTGTCTCACGCTCAAAGTTTACCTGCTTTTGTATTTGGATCGTTTATAACTTTATACGTTTATAGTTATATGATAATGACTTTACAGATGACAAATCAATTGCTCAATAAGTATCTATATATATATATATATTCAAGAAATACCCTTATTTTTGTTTGAAAATTTTTGTTTTTTTTTAGCTGGATACTGAAAAAAATTCTTCATTTTATTTTAAAATACTTTTTAAAAATACAAAATTTGAATAACCACCGAACAAATGAATTATATGAAAAAAAATTTTTTGCTTTTTTTTTCTAAAGGAAAATGCTTTTATTTTATTATCTATTTTTTTTTCAAAATTTTAATATATATTTGAGTTATTTCTACAAAAAAAAATCAGCAATAAAATCAACTTAAAATATTAGAGATTCATGTTAACTCGATCACTTCAACAATCTATAAATTAATGCCAAGATATTGATTTGTTATGTCTTGAATGGGTAATCAATTATCAGCTCAACTCAAGTGTACAAGATCAACTCTAGTTTTTTATAGTTGATCTCAGGTAACTTTGGTCCAAAACTCTCCATCACATTTGTATAAATAGTTCGAATTACATATGTATAAATAGTTCGAATTAAGTGTTTCCAATTCATCTTGAATTAAAAAATCTTTAAGTTTTTATTTCATTATTTTCTCTTTTTTATTTTTAGATCGATATTTGATTTAAGTATTGAAATACAAATGTTATAATCATCCTTCGTCTTTATCTTTAATTGTACATTTTTTATCTCTTTTTTTTTTTTTAAATTTTATCCTCTTTCAATAGCTCAACACAAACACATATGATTTAAAATTAAACTTTGTTTTAGAAACAAATTAGGTGTAAAGTTGGTGTCCCACGAGCTTAACATCACCTAATCAGTACTCAAGTATTAATTAGTTATTAGAATAAAAATAAGTCTTCCAAATCCAAAGGCCAAATGATCATCAACATCACATTTCTAACAAAATCAGATTTTAATAATTAGTTTCTTAGTGGGGAATCTAATTAAAGGCAACAACGTGAGTCATGAAGAAACATATGTGGCTTAAGCATGAGCATATGACCCACGCTTTGACTTTAATTTGTTCATGGACTTCAATTATTTAATCTCAAAGGCGACTTTAGAAATTTGAGGAATTACTTTTTCCTTCTAATTATGTTCTTTTTCATTTTAAATTGAATTTTTTTTATAGAACGAAAAATACGGTCTGAATATAAAAAAAATTATAAAGTTTAAATTTTAAATTTTAAAATTATTAAATATTACCTCTTAAAATAACTATATAAATTATAAACCAATTGTAAACTCTGAATTTTAAATTGAATTTTAATATTTATGCATATTATTTTTATTATATGCTATAAAAATCATAATCAATTTAAATTTATTTATGAAAATTTCACCAATTATGTTTATACGCAAGCTTTAGTTGGGGCAATGAAATATCTAATTAAACCAAACCCGTCATTAAAACCTTAATCAAATCCTACAAAAAGCTTTGGACATTAGATCTACAAGACAATGTTGGATTAATATGAAAACATGTAAAACATTGGATTTGAAAGTGTCGGTAATTTGGCATCTTAGTACCATCTAAGGAAGGCACATCCTTGTGCTCTATTTTGTCATCAATCAACGTTTGGTGCGGAAATGGCAAACTTCCGGATGATGTCCAAGTCAATTCAAAGACAAGACCAGCGCTCCATTTATTCACCGCATGCTTTATCTTTGGCTGATAACGAAAGAGGTGAGATGAGCGGACAACTGAAAAAGGCTGTAATATTGATCTCATCCCAAAATAGTTTAAAAAAATTGTAATTCTACTCATACCAAATTTTTTTTTTTTCAAAATCATTTTAAATGAAATTATATAATTATTTTTTCTCTTTTTTTTAACTTTGTTTTTCAAAACTTTTAAAAGCTTCTGGTTGCATATTCATAAATTTTTAAAAGTTTTTTAATTTACATATTCGAAATTTTAAAAATTTTTGTAAGATTTTTTAATTGATTTATTTTTCAAACCTAAATGTAATTTTTTTAAAAAACTTTTGGATATGTATTTGGGTAAATTATATAATTTATAAAAAATACATATCCAAAAAATTTTGAAATTAAGATAAAAAAGATAATTAAATAATTTTACTTTAAAAAATTTTAAAAAATGAAGTGAGAAGAGGAAAAAAATTATAACGTGTTTAAAATTACCCTTAAAAAATTTGCGCACCACATTTCTATTTTAATATTTTCCTAAAAGGTTTTGCTTAAAAAATATATATATTTCCAATAGCAAATTTGTATAACATCCATGCGTTCTTAATGGGAAGGATCTACGTAGAAGCATGTTGGGGGCACTTGCCCCCAATGAGTTCCTAAATTTTTTTGGGTTTATTATAAAACATCTCAAAACTTTTGAAAATTCAAAATTTTGGCCCCATTGAAAATTTTGTGGTTATATTTGCCCCCTACTAAACTAAGGTTAATACAATAAAATTTTTATTATTTATCTAGTACTTGAACCTTGACATTTTAAGTGTTAAGCAATTTTATTATAATATATATTTATATATTGTCAAGTTTGTAAAAATGAAGTAAATTATTTTTAAAGAATCTAAAATTATTAAACTTTTAATATCTCTTAATAATTTGTTTAGATTGATGCAAGATAATTTTATAAAGATAAAGAGCTTACACTACTTAAATGGTTTAGTCACTTTCTAATACCAAAAAATAACATAAAAATATAAAAAAATAAAAATAAAAATAAAAATAAAAATAAATAATCATCTTTAACTAATATAAATTTATGTCTTCATTCTTCTTTTCATTATATCTACGAAAAGAATCATTTTTATTCTCCAAATTATAATGAATAAAAAATCAAATATATTTGTTTATTAAAAGAAAATGATAAAACTAATATATTAAAAGTAAATAATAAAATTAGATATATTAATTTTTATTTTATTCTTTCACATATTATATCTATCTTTAAAAATTTTGTAAGTAAAATTTTATTAAATTAAATTAATTATATGTATATATGTTTGTTATGAAGGATGATTTATTTAAATAGTATTTAGGTTATATTCACTAAAAATCAAATAATTAATTATGCAAATATTATTCTATTGCAAAAAATATTATACATGTTAATTTTATTTATAATTTTTTAAATTAATTTATATTTCAATAAAAAATTTAAATTAATTTAAATTATTTGTCCCCTACTAATCATAGATCTTAGCTCTATCCCTACATTATTGTGTTTGTTTCCTCTCACTTGTTTGCTAATAAAAGTTCTTTTCCACAAAAGTATTAAAAATGCTTTTGGGTGAATAAATGGCGAAGTATACATTTTTTTTTCAAAATGCTTTTATACAAATTTATAGTTTAACTTCGCATTCCATGTGCTCAATATTTTTTTTTTCTTTAGTAATAAAATCTCAAATCGATTTTATCAATAATTATGTAGTATGATAATAAAATATTAAATTTTAATAAATAAAATTCAATCATTAATAATTTTTATTTAGAGATAAAAAAATTTTAAAATTTATTCACTATATCTTCTTTCTAAACTGATAATTTAAAGCCAATAAAAATCTCCAACCATTCCCATTATTTTTTTTTTTCATTTTTTAATTCATATAAAATCACAATAATAATCCCCACAAATCTAGATTCTTAAGATGGGTATATTAGTCATTTCATCAAAAGTAAGTCGTTTGGAATAAATTATTTTCATTAATCTTCCACGTGCAGATAAATAAACGGGGGCTCGGAAACGCCATTTCCATCAAAACAAAGCTAAACCTGCAAAACAAATAAATAGGGGAAAGAAAAAAAAGCTCAATTAAAAAAAAAAAGTCGTCTCTACTGTTCCCGCTTGCTGTTTGGACTCTTCAGATTATTCAGTCTCAAATCTTTTTTTAACTCTCACTGACATTAACCCCAGGCAAGATTTTTCCTCTTTCTTTAAATGTATTTCTCTCTCGCTCTCACCATCTCTTTATTAATTCATATTTTATTTCTGTTTCTCCGCTTTTTTTTTTCGCTTTTTTTTCTTTTCTTTTTTTTCTTGTTTAATAAAATCATTCATTGCCGTTGTGTTAGCTCTGACACTAATGTGATTTTGCCTTTCCTTTTTTTTTTTTCTTTTGTTTATTCATTTCATTATCGGTTTTAAGAGATTCTTTGCTTTTGAATTCGTTTTTCTAAACCCTAACTCCTTCAGTTTAGCGCTCTCGTTATTTTTTTTTAATTCTTTTTTTTAATATCCGTTTATTTCTGTAATAAAATCGAAAAACGGAGGTTAATTTGGGTGTTTGCATTAAATAAAAGTTTATTATTGACTGTAAGTTTCTAAATTGATTTCAAATTTCGTTTCCATTTACGTAACTTGGTTGAAATTCGCTTCCTCTATTTTTTTTTTCTTTTTCTTATTCTGGTAGTCAGACCGGCAAAGGGCCTAGACTTTGATCATTTCTAGAAGCAGCATATTTTTCTATATGTTCATATTATTTTTGTTTATTTATTTATTTCTTAAAATAGTTTAAAACTGGAAGAAAATAAATTCAAAAACTAGAAAAATCATATATAGCTTTAATTTAGGTGATATTTAATTTTTCCCTTTTAGAATCGAGAAATTCTCATTTGTAATAATTAGGGGCATGTAAGCTTAAATCTTTGTGATTTTGGTTTTGTTTCCTTTGTTATTATATGATATCAGAATCTTCTTGCATTACTTTAGGTAATTAGGTTATACTTATTTTGTTTCAAAAGAGTTCAGCTTTTGATACTGATGATAGCTTCGAATTGTTAAAATAAAACTTTTTTATTTGGCCACGAATTCTACTGCAAAAATAATCTGGTATCTCACACTCTTTTTCTCTGCTTTTTTCTTTAGTTTCTGTTTTTTATTTTTTCCCTTTGAGGCTTATTATTATATTTTTAAAAATGGTGAGGAATGCATGAACCTACTGCTAGAAGAACAAGGAATCTGGTGCTTTTTTTTCATCTGGAAAAGAAAAAAAAAATGTCTTTAATCCTCTTATCATCATGCATATTTTGGTGATTTAAATGTTTTTATTTTAGATTTAAATCTGCTGGCACCTACGTATTTTGACTTTGTTTCTTCAAGAAGGGAACTTATGAATTGGTTTTGACATATAGAGGCTGGAGCCGAAGAAGAAAAAGATAATCTATGGGGGAAGACGCAGGAAGAGGTTTGGAATGCCAGAAGATTATGGATGGGAAGGAGAATAATAGGAGTGGTTCAGAGAAGGCTATCCCTTCTTGTTGCTTGAAGGCTAGGGCTTCAGCCCCTGAACTTGAGGCAAAATGCCATTCTACCGTTGTTTCTGGGTGGTTCTCAGAATCTAAGTCTTCCTCTGGTCATTATCTTTGAATTCTTTTCTTTCCTGCTCCTTTTCATCATTTACCAGAATTACTCGGTTTGATCTTTATTTTTCGTTTGTCCTCACTTGCAGATAAGGCTGGGAAAAAGACCTACTTCAACAATCCTATGTGGCCTGGTGAGCTGTAATTTTCCTCTTTCATTTATACATGTTTGGAATTCTTACAAAAATCTTTCTTTTTTCTTCACAATTGTTATGTAACTATTGTTTTCCAATTTTTTTTATCATAACAAACGAAATCTGATAACAATTCTGTTAATGGCTCTTCTTTACCCTTCTCACTATGCTATAGTACCTTTTGCCTTTCGATAATCTATCGAAGTAACTTATTCTATGAAATTAGAGCTTAGGAGAATTTAGTTGAGCTAGGGACAGCCTCTCATACATTACACAATATCCTTTGCTGACAATGTTTTAATTTTTTTGCTGCAGGAGAAGCACATTCTCTAAAAGTTGAAAGCATTTTATTCAAGGCAAAGTCAGATTATCAAGAGGTCCTTGTTTTTGAGGTGTTGTCCTAGTTCCTTTCTATCTATTCCTCTTTTTCTTTTTTTTTTGTGTGTGTGTGTGTGTGTGTGTGTGTATGTGTGCGCTTGACTCTGCATGACTCCTTTTTTATGTTTATTATGCATAATCTTGCTAATGACAATGCTTTTTCTGCAGTCATCAACCTATGGGAAAGTGCTTGTTCTTGATGGTATAGTTCAGCTGACTGAGAA
This sequence comes from Durio zibethinus, assembly GCF_002303985.1. The sequence goes on along the minus strand of NW_019168381.1, from coordinate 7,782,167 downwards.
AGATGAATGTGCATATCAGGAGATGATAGCTCATCTTCCCCTTTGTTCAATTCCATCTCCTAAAACTGTAATCTCATCTTATCTAAGCATAGGCAGTCAGTAATTTCCCTTTTATCTTGCTAATACCATTATTTATTGATGGACTTATCAAACTTTTCTTTTCTTCAATTTCTAATCTCCTTTTGAAATTATTTTCTTTTAAGATTGCATGATCAGGCAATCTGTATTAAGTTTTGTGCTAGAAAGCCAATTGAAATTCGTATATTGTCTTTTCTGTCATCAAAATCTTGAAATAAATCCCCCAAACTATTTGGTTGATTTAAAGTGCTTGAAGCCTGATTAACCTCAAATTTTCTCTTCTTTTATCAAAATGTTACCTATGTAGCCTTAGTTCCAGAAAGATTTTATTTTAGCCTCAAGTTTGTTTCATATTGATTTTTAACTAAATATTGGATGCAGGTTCTGGTTGTTGGCGGTGGTGATGGTGGGGTTCTTAGGGAGATTTCTAGGCACAGCTCTGTTGAGCACATTGATATATGTGAAATAGATAGCATGGTTATAGATGTATGTTTTATCTTATTGTCTCTTCTTATTTTCTTTTCCTCTTAGTCTATGTCTAACAATGCAATTTAATAGCCATTTATCGTATTCTTTTTATTCTAGGTTTCCAAGAAGTTCTTTCCTGAATTAGCTGTTGGATTTGAGGACCCTCGTGTTCATCTTTATGTCGGTGATGGTGTGTCGAAACAATATTTTTCCACTTTATTTTTATTAAAATTTTTTTACTATGAATTTCTTGTGAATGGTCAACAATAAGCTATAATTTCAAGCTGATATTTTTAGTTGCATAATCTTAACAGCTGTTGAGTTTCTTCGTCATGTTCCAAAAGGGAAATATGATGCAATCATTGTTGATTCCTCAGATCCTGTAGGTACGTTGCAATATTTGGTTCATTATAATTTTATCTATAGTTCTAGTGAGGTATTCAGATAACAAAAAAAAAAAAAATCTATTGTTTCTTTCAACATGAGAAAAAAAAGGAAAAAAAGGCGTAGAAGTGTGAAAGTGCTTTGATGGTTTCTTAAAGAATATGTATGTAGTGCTCTTTGCTTAGATGATTTGTTATGACCTCTTTTAGTTTTCAAGAGCTTTGGGGGATGTTACAACCATGATATCTGCAAATTCATTTTAGTTTTAAGATTCAACATTCTTCAAGCTTTCACTCAGGGTTTTTGTTTGCAATGTAGGTCCTGCTCGAGAGCTTGTAGAGAAACCATTTTTTGAGAACATATCCAGAGCATTAAGGCCTGGTGGTGTCCTCTGTAACATGGCAGAGAGTATGTGGCTTCATACACATCTAATCAATGATATGATCTCTATTTGCCGTGAAACATTCAAGGGTTCTGTTCATTATGCATGGGCAAGCGTTCCAACTTATCCAAGGTATTTAATTATGTTGTCCTTTTCCCTTATTCTTATTATATAATAATTATGCTTTTGTCTGTGGCAAATTTATCTGTTAGGATATACCAATTGGAGAACCATCAAGCATCTCATTTCTAACTTCTGGTTTCTTTTTTCATTTTTAATGCAGTGGTGTGATTGGTTTTCTGATGTGCTCCACGGAGGGGCCACCCGTTGATTTTTTGAATCCCATAAACCCCATTGAGAAGCTGGACGGAGCTTACCATCATAAGAGAGAACTTAGATTTTACAACTCTGAGGTGAGAACTCATATCTTAAAGTTTAGTTTTCTTTCATTTCAGCAGGGTACTTAGTAATTACTTTTGCTATGAGACATTAAATCCTTAAACAATATATGTGAACATGTCTTCTACAAATGCGCATGGATAGTGATGTTCTTCTGGATGGTCAAATGAGATCGAGATCTATATTAGTACTTTAGTAGTATGGTAGCCTTATGAATTCTACTGGAAATGTAATTTTTGTTTTTTACTGACAGATGCACAAGGCGGCTTTTGCATTGCCTTCATTCCTCAAGAGGGAGGTTAGGCTACTTTGTGATTCTGCAGCCCAGGCACGAGGAATATGTGTCTCCTAAGCAAATATGTAGCAATCTCAATTGTTATTTAGCATTTCTGATAGGCTGAAATTACTGCCGTTTGGGAAATAGACGTTAAATAAATGTTCTCCACATGTAGGTGCAGCTGGAGCCATTTTAGCATGTATTACGGTTTTATTTTAATGAATACTTGCGTAGAACTTATCCTATGATTGTTATGGAGCACTTACCGTGTTTGCTTGATGAGAGGCGTTTCAAATGTGTTCAAGTCATATTACTAGCATTCTGGACTTTGACGACAGAGAAAACTCTGAAAAAAAAAAAAAAAGAAGGAAAATAATATTACAGTATTGTTTGTTATATTCACCCGATTCACTGCTAAGTTTAAGTTTAGTAGTAATTGTTGCAGTTGTCTTATAATTTTGGTTTGTGTTATGATCTCTTTGCTTTAATGGATCATGGCTTATGTATTACGAGTTTGAGTTGGAACAAAGAACAAGGCATTTTAGAGAGGAGCTCGATGGTTCCCAAACCATATGTAAAACTTTAACCATTAACGGGGTCGTATTGTTCATAAACTATCAAATCGGTTCATTTACTGTTGAGCTTTTGAAAAGCGATAAGTACCATTTCCAAATTCCAAATTTTCGACTTACTCCTCCATCTTCCCCATGACCTCTTCTGACTTGCTAATAATTTTTATTTAGGATCATTTTTACTAATAACTAGAATTTGGCCCCCACTATGCTGGGATTGATATTTTTCATCGATTTTTTATTTTTATTATATTTATTATTATTTTAATATAAAATAATAAAAAATTTTAATATACATAAAATATTATAAAATATTAAAAGTTTAAGAAATTAAATATAATATTTAATATGTTATGATTATTGTTTTTGTTATTAACTTTTCATGCTGTGTTAGAAGTTTTGTGATTTTTTAAAATTATTTTATCAATTTTATAATTTTTTCAATTTATTATATTATAATTTTTTTGTGAAAACAAAGAAAAACAAGAACAATACAAAAATTATAATTTTTAATGAAAACCTTTTTATTTTTAAGTACTATACCTCATAAATATATAATAAGATTATACCTAACAATAAATACAATTTAATGATTAGAAATTATATCTCACCAAATAAGAAAAAAATCACTCTGTGAATTTGGATTTGGGTTTTCAGCTTACCTAAATGAGCCCAGCATTTGATCTAAAAGTCATAAATGCAAAATTCACCTCTTATAAATTTAAAATTTTTAACCTCGCATTTTATCATGCAACTAATTTAAATAAATGATAAATTTAAAAAATTAAATAAAAATTAATTATTAAGTGACACGTATTTTTATTAGAGCTTAATGGAACAATCTTTCTATTGTTTCATTTGGGGATTATTTTTATATTATGTATAGATGTATAGATTTGCAGTAGTAAGTCATTTTATAAGAGAAAAAAAGCTCAATGCAATTACATGGCAGTCTCGTCCCAATCCTGAGTTCCAACCACAAAAAGTGACCCCTTTGAATCACCTAGTAGATTCTGCCACGAGTCGAATTTTGACCGAATCTGGCACGCGCTATCCACACTTCCTACCTTCAGATTTTCCTCTCATTGTCTTCATTTTTCTGCCCTCATCTCCAGTGCTGCCGAGTAACACAGGAAGGAACCAAAACCTAAAAAAGGTTCGTAATCATCTCTCTTGAAATATTCTCTTTTAACTTAGAATTTCCGATGCAGGCTTCTGCTCTGAAGAAAATTCTTAAAGAAACCCGTTACCGGGCGTAATTGGTGTGTAAATTTCCTATTTCTTTTTTATCCGAATATGATTCTTGAAGGAGACAAACTTTTCTTAAAAAAAATTGAAGGTTTTTTTTCTTTCACCTTTGATTGGTTACAATTGTCTTGATGAATTCGATGCTTTTTTGATGGGGATAATTCTTACTTGTTTGCAGGTTTGAACTCTCTTGGATGACGGCTTCTATAGTTACAAATCACAAGGCTATACGCCGTGTAATCACTCCCCTTTCGCATCCTTAAATTTTTTTATTTAATTCTTGACAATATATAATAAATTATTTTTAACACTGAATTCTTATGGATTTTGCCTTGATAACCCTTAATCATTCATATCTTTATTAGATTTTATTTTTATTTGGGAGGAAAAGTTATACTAATAAATATATCAAGACATCTTTTTTTCTCAATGAAATGTTTTTATTTCGGGCTAAGCTTAATATGATATGCCTTCTTCCCAGGCCATCCACACAGCTGATGTTTTGGAATTTGGATTATGTTCCCGGAATGGGAAGTTTGCATATCTGCCTTGCAGACTTAATGTAAGGCAGCCAGTGCAAACCGTTCAATTATTAGCAAAAATTAGGAACACCCTCACTTGGAAGACTATAGCTTTTGCTATTCCTAATGAAAACAATGAAGTGGAAAGAAGCAGTTCCCATGCTTGTTCCGATGATCCAATGCTTATGCCTTTGGAAAATAATCATAGTTCCAGCGATCTGGATGAAGAAGCTGTTTCTTCTCTTTCAGAGTCAGGAGCAGGGCTCTTTCAGAGGGTTGAAGACTCAGTAAGCCAGTCAAGCCTTCTGGAAAAATTGAAGGCTGTACATTTACATGTGTTAGCGTCAGAACAGTGGAATGCTTCTAGGCTGAAATTATGTCACAAGTATGTTTGAATCTATATTTGTTCTTATGATTGCCTTCAGCAGTGTTACCATCTGTTTTTTTTTTCTTTTTTTTGTAGTTTTCATTGGGTTCTCGAAGTTCTGTTTCTTTGACTCTGATCTTATGCCATATATACGTTTATTTGTATAAATTTAATATATCATCTTATAGATTGGCATATATGGTCCTTTTTTCCTCTGAAAGAAGGCATATGTGGTCCTTAATCTATAAGCCATTCATGATATTTAAATTTTTTTTCTCTCTACTTCAATCGTTGCCAGCTCCTATTTCAAATTAAATTAGGTCAATCATTGATAGGCCTCAATGTTATATTTAAGTCAATGAAAATGTATGCATTAACCTTGTATTTTCTTTCAAAAGTTGCAAAATAGTTTTCACTTTATATACAGCATAAGTGTTTTGTTGAGTTGGAGACTGAACTCAAGCCGGAATAAATAAATAAGTAAATTTTTATGCCAAATATTTTTTCTTATTTTCAGGGCTAGTTAATATAAAACAGGTCTTTTTTGTTTTATATGAGATTCGTCACCACTAAGAAACTGGAAATACATAAAAATACTTAGTTGAGTGACTTGGGAAGAGATATTGCTCACAATTGGGAACTACCTTTTTTCTTTCTCTTCTATGCACTTCAAGTTTCTTATTTGCAGGCATTTTCTAATTTATGGAGACTTCGTCATTACAGAAATTACATGGAGAGTGCAACAAACTTAATCCATTATCTGGCTTTGAAATGTCTTGACACTGAGCCGCTCAAAGATGATCTTGCTTTGATCAGTCTTCTGAATTTGGATATGGTCAATTCATCTGTCCTGAAAACTCTAACCACAGGCATCCAATTGTTGGAGGACCTACAGTTGAAGTCTGTAAGAACTGAGGAGAATGTTGGTGCAGGAATTTGCTCTCAGGAAGAATTAGATAAACAAAAGAAAGGGAATTTCATGATAAACACAATGAGGATAAAGGCATATTTAAACAGAGATAAATTATTAGGACCACTTCAGGATGGCAGACTTACTCATATCATGACAACAGTTGGCGAAGAAGCTCTTGACAGTGAAACACTAATAACTGATCTTATAAAGGCTGGGACCTCTATTATTCGAATCAATTGTGCGCATGGAAGCCCTGAAATTTGGAGTGAGATAATCAGAAGAGTAAAACAAAGTTCTCAAATGCTGGAGGCCCCATGTCGAATTCTTATGGATTTAGCTGGACCAAAACTTCGTACGAGTAATCTAAAGCCTGGTCCTTGTGTGGTAAAAATATCCCCTAAGAAAAATGCTACGGGGAAGGTGATTTTTCCTGCACAAGTTTGGGTTTCTCACAAAGGAACTGGCGCTCCTCCTCCTCATGTTTCTCCTGATGCAGTTCTGTTCATAGATGACCAAAAATTTCTCACTGAGATCAAAGTAGGTGATACTTTGAGGTTCTTCGATGCTAGAGGTAAGAAAAGGATGCTAAAGATTTCCAGAGTCCTTCACGTTTTTTCTGGTACTGGCTTTATGGCTGAGTGTACTAGGACTGCTTATGTTAGTTCTGGAACAGAATTACATATTAAGAGGAAGAAAGGTAGGTTCCCTGTTGGACAAGTGGTAGATGTCCCTGCTAGAGAGTCATTTATCAGACTAAGAGTTGGGGACTTGCTGATTATTTCACGGGATGGTACATGTGACCAGGATAGCTCCAATGGGCACACAAGTGGTGCTAAAAGAATAACATGTTCATCGGGCTATCTGTTTGATGCTGTCAAACTTGGAGAGCGCATAGCTTTTGATGATGGAAAGATTTGGGGAGTCATCAAGGGAACTAGTCTCTCAGAGATTGTTGTCTCAATCACTCATGCCGGCCCAAGAGGGACTAAACTTGGATCCCAGAAATCCATCAACATCCCAGACAGCAATATTCCATTCGAAGGTGTGACTTCAAAGGATCTGGTGGATCTTGAATTTGTTGCTTCCCATGCAGACATGGTGGGTGTTTCATTTGTTAGAGATACTCATGATATTGTTGTGCTTCGCCAAGAACTGGAGAAAAGGAAACTTCAGAACCTGGGGATTGTTTTAAAAATTGAAACAAGAAGTGGGTTTGAGAAATTGCCCCTCTTGCTCTTGGAGGCAATGAAGTCTTCAAATCCTTTAGGAGTTATGATTGCGAGAGGAGATCTTGCAGTAGAGTGTGGGTGGGAAAGATTGGCTGATATGCAAGAGGAAATATTGTCTGTTTCCGGTGCTGCTCACATTCCAGTTATTTGGGCTACTCAGGTCCTTGAATCACTTGTCAAATCTGGTGTTCCTACCAGAGCTGAGATTACTGATGCTGCAAATGGAAGGAGGTAAGTGGTCAAATTATATTTCCCTAGTTATATGTTATCAATGAAATTCATTTAACATTGGATAATTTGTTTGAGCTACATAGGAACTTCAGTAGTTAGGCAGCCAACTTTACATGCATTTTCATTGTCCTTAACGCAAATTCATTTATTAATGGCTTCTGACTATTATACCAGTATAGCATACTACAAATTCTTTTCCTTGTGTAATGTAGGGTGGGTGGTCTTGTCTGAACTCTGAACTCTGAAGTATTGTTGAAAGCCAATTAGTCAATCTCTGATATGTCGGGTGGTTTTCCATTTCTGATAGCCTATGGATTTCCCTCTACCACTCACCTTCCCCCTCTTTCTCAAACACTTCTTTGTTTAAATTAATATATAAATATACTAACAAGCATATGAATTCCATTCTAATAGGATTTCACTAAAGTCCTCCCTGTTTCTTTTCCACTGTCTCCTAGAATAACTTGTGCTTTAAATGATCAAATGCATGGAACTTGGAAGTATTAAAAGTTTCTCTTTATTTTTCCAGGGCAAGCTGCATTATGTTGAACAAAGGGCGACACATTGTAGAAGCTGTTTCAACTCTAAATAGTATCCTCAACTCAAACTCAGAACAGATGAAAGCCGAAGTGAAATCTCTTCTTCTGTCCAGCCATCTCTTTTAGGGAAGTCCAGTTTTTTGCATTTAGTGGAGTACTGTTACTGTATAATTTGCAGCAGCATGCATCTTTAATAATGGATGACTTATCACAAATAACAAGCAACTGACTATAATTGCCTATTGGTACCGTAGTTTATATCATTGAACAATGTTTTCTCCAAAAGAATCTTTAAGGAAATGGTGAGCAATGACCTGAAGAAATTATCTGTCCTCCACTGGCAATGACAAATTGTTGCATTGTTTTTGTACGTGATAATTGATTGAGAATCTTTAAGTACATAAATCGTATAAGTAACAAATAAAGATTTTTTTTATAAGAAATGTAAATAGGTTTAATATTAAGTATCAACATTATAATATCTTAATTATATTTAGACAAATTAAAGTTAATATGTAAAAACTAAATTAAATTATTTACCCAATCAACACAGAAAATTAATTTATGCAAAAATCTAATTAAACAAGCTAGCAAATTAAAATCAAAATTTAAATATGTAAAAACAAAGAATTAAACTTAAACAATAACCTAAAGAAATCAAAATTCTAAATAAAGTTGAAACTTAAACATGCAAAGAGAATTTAAGTAAAACAGAATTTAAATTGCAACCTAAAAACAAGAATTAACTCTCTATTCTTTAAACTAAATAATAAATCTAATGCATCAATTTAAGAATTCAAATTATCATGCAAAGATACTAAATTAACTAAAATTAAAATTAAAATTAAAATTAAAAAACTTCACTCATGAAATCTTAAAAACAACAAATTAAACCTAATGTAACATGTTTGAATTATAAACAAAGTAAATAAATTTAAATTGCAAGTAATAGAACAAAACTTAAGCAAATTAAACATTAAATCATGCATAAACATTAAACCTAATCTAACAACTTGAAATTATAACTTGTGCAACTAAATTCAATGTGAGAAACCTTAAATCGAACTAGAGCAAAACTATATTAATCTTAAATTGCATGAACTGAACTTGAATGAAATTAAAGTTATAAATTAAGTAAATAGCAAGAATAAAAAATTAAGGAGCTTGAACTTAAATTAAATCAAAACATAATTTAAATTGCTTGAAAACTTAAATTAAATTTGTAGAAAATTAAATTAACTTGAAAAAAAAAAACTAAATTGAATTAAAAACTTAAGAAAACAACAAAAGAAAGTTTAAAAGAATAATGGCCGGTCTATCACCCATAAATCTTAAACTAAAAAGAACTTAAAAGAATAAGAAAACAATAAAAGTAAACCCTATAAACTATAGGATGGACTCTCACCCTAACCATGCTTTTTCTTCTTCCTAAATGTAGTTATTTATAAAACAAGAAAACATAGAAACTCTAGACTAATGACCAACAAACTTGATCTTGAATTCCTAAAATGATTAAGTTTGACCAAGATTGGATTCTCTCTTGTAGAAATCTTTTTAACATGAATCTTTGTTGTGTTGATATGATTTGGCTCTTTCTAATGTATGTAGATTGAATCTTGGGATGATTAGGTGTTGACTTAGATAATCTTGTTGACTTGTCTCCTCTTTATATCTTTTAGATAAATCTTGCTAACTTAACACTTACAAGATAAGAGTGTTATACAGCTAACTTTTTTTTGTTGAAAATAGTCTTGTTCTCTTTTAAACTTTCTCGAGTATCTCTCAAAGTCTCAACTTTGAGCTACTTTCTTAAATGGAAAATCTCCTTTTTTTTTTTTTTTTTTTACTTTGAGAAGCTTTAAAAGTCTTGAATTTTTTAGTTGCTTGTTCTTTCTTGGACCCGTTCTTAATGAGTTCTAAAAGAGTTAAATCTCTTAAATTGAAAATATAGGTTTGACTAAGTCTTTTTGAAAATTAAAAGTTGAAAGTCTTTTAGAAAGTATTGATCAAGTTGGAATAAATCTTGTTCATTTTTGGAGACTTCTTAGAGTTTGCCTTCAAGTAATATTTTTTTTAAAGAAAAAAAAATCAATTTTGAATTTATATATCATATGCATACAGCCCTCTCTTTAAAAGTCTTTATATATTCATGTAAATCTTATCCTAAGTAAGAGTAAGGGCAATCCAAGTAAATATAGGATTTTCAAGTAGACTTGATAATTTTATACACGATAGAGTGACATAACACTAAAATGATATGAAAAAGAATCATATATCTTTTAACAAATGTATCTTGTGTTTATTTGTGTCGTTATGAATTTTTAATACGATATAATTCGTATTTTATATGTGTTAACACGTTTAAACACGTGTAAGATACAAAAAACATGTTTGTATAAAATGTGTCATATGGGTACACGTTTAACATGTAACACGATATGAAAAAAAGTTTAATTTAATCATGTCACATGGGTCCACGTTTAACATGTTTAATATATTTTTTACATTTATTTTAGTTTAATAAAAACATATAAAGATTATTTTAATTTTTAATCTTTTAAATGTGATACCTAATTAGCTATTCAATACCATATAAAGATTATTTTAAATATTTAATTATGATATTTATTTAATAATTATTATAAAATTATTTTTATATTAATAATATTAATACAATATAAATAATAATATTAATACGATACATCACTATTTTATTATTTAATTTTTAGCAGTTCATGCTTTTGGAGTTGATACTAATAAACATTTATTATCATTATATTAGTAATTTATATATTAAAATTTAAATATATATTAAATGCATATTAAATAGGTATCAAAATTTTAATACTTTTTAATATGCAAGTCTTTTTTATATTAATAATGTATATATTACATATATATATGTATAAATCTTAACATATTAAATATGTATTGTTCTTTGTAACTTTTTATAATAAGATGAAAAAAATTTTATTAAAAAGGAATTGAGAAAGACAATATACACTTAGTTGTTAACATAAGTAAAATCCAACATTATAGCCATTGATCAAGCAACGCAAATCCAAATCACATAAACATACAATAATAGATTATGCTAATAATAAATAATATTTATAATGATAAAAAATAATATGATCATCATAATAACATAAATTATAATATGTGATTATTTTAAATTATAAGAATTAAAATAAGAAATTATATATTTGAAATTAAAAATAACACATATTCTAAATAATATGCAAAATGATAAAAATTATATAATTTATTTTATATTACATGATGCTATTTTATTAAAACATAACTTATCAATTATTACTACAAATATATATCTCGATAATCTATTTTAAATATTTTATTCTAAATCATATGACAAGAAATTATATATTTGAAATTATACATAACATATTTCTTCTAAATAACATTTATAATGATAAGAGATTATATAATTTATATTTTTATATCATATGATAAGGTATTATTATAATGTAATGTATATACCCATCTTAATGACTTGTTTGATATATTTTTCTAAATTTTAAATCACATCATATGATACTCATATATAATTATAAGAGATTATATAATTTATTTTAAATCATATATATAAGTATATCCATGATAATTAAAATATGTAATTTATTTTAATCATATTATATCGTATAAAAAATTATTATAAGTAACATAAATATAATAATTTGACTTTAAAAATATTTTAATTTGATATTTTTCAATAATTTTAATAATTTATAAGGATCTTTTATAAGTAAATCATGCTAATTAAGTAATTATTGAAAATATATAGTAATGTTTGTTTATTAGAAAAATAATTATAGTATCATCATATTAATATTATGTATAAGAAAAAACAAAAAAAATAAAAAGTATGAAAAAATAGCTTTTGAAATAAACTTTTTAATCATATATGATTATTATACATTCATATTCTTATTTTTATTTATTTATTTTATTCTTATTTTTATTTATTTATTTTAAATACATTGACCTACAAGGCTGGTATGCCTTATTTGTTGAATTGGGTATGATATTTGATGAATGTTGTTATTTACTATCTATTAGATGTTAACTTGGATATTTATAAATTATTTTGCTATTTTAAATATATGTTATGGACTATGGGATAGATTGAAGACATTGTTTATTTAAGTTGATATTTATAAATTATTTTGCTATTTTAAATATATGTTATGGACTATGGGATAGATTGAAGACATTGTTTATTTAAGTTACTGTTTAATATTTTTAGTGGAACATCTAGAGACTTGGACTTGATGTAGTGTTATTTACACTATGTAAATGTGTAATAGGGCATAAGCTATTTACTATTGTTTAGTGTTTAGTATTTTAGGAATTTAGTAGTTAGTCTTATTTGGCTAATACTTAATTGTAACTTGTAAGTTAGAAATAATGGATAATTCATATTTTAGTCATGTTTTCGTGTATATTCATGTTAGTCATGTCTATTCGTATATATCCGTATTATTAGTATTTATTTATATCATGATTAATTAAATTAATTAATTGTATATGTATTAGTCATATTATATCACATGTAACACATATAATAAAAATATCATATTTATATTTATAATTTAAACTTGTTTTATAATTTATGTTGTGTTCGTATTTTCATAATTTATATCTTATTAGTATTTTAATAATTCATGTTATTACATATGTCAAATAATATGAGACATAACATGCAAACATGAATTACAAGATTTATTTTAAGTCAATGTAGAAAAATCAAAGGCTATTTGGACTTTTTTAATTTGAACAAAATTGTCAAATTATTATATCACATAAGCCTTCTAAATCATTTCTCTTGGCTGACAAGAAAACACTTGCTGCTTTGTTATCTATTAATAATTTTACACATGCGCGCCAACATAAAACACCACAAACTTACATTTAACTTAAATTTACAAATTTAACTTTAATTGTAGCCGAACATGACTCTTTTTTATATTTTTGCATGAATTTTTTGAATTTTTCACCAAGATTAAGTAATTCTAATTCTAATAGGTTTAGCCAAATAAATTTTAAATAATTTTCACATTTTCACTCTAATTTTTTCAAAAATTAACAAAAATTCATCCAAAATAGTTTCAGATTCATTTCAATGTATCAAGAATCATTCAAAATTAATTAAAAATTTTCAAAATTCTTCAAAATTCATTAAGATTCAATTTTTTTTCCCAAACTTTTTACAAAACAGTAAATTAAACACATTAAGAATAAAAAAAATCATTATTTCACTAAAAATTAAGTAAAATTCATTTATTTAAGCACTAAAAATAAATTTAAATAATTTTATTTTATAAGATTATTGATAATATAATTGGATGGTATTTTCCAGTGGAATAGCTGAACAAAGCTTTTCAAGTTGTGGTATTGGCCGTCGTGATCTATCTGAGAAGTGTAAATTAATAAGTTGCGGAGTTCCAAGATCAGAACCATTATCAGGAGTCGAGGCGTAGATGCTAGTGTTACCAGAAGCTGAAATGTTGTCACCTCCTCCGGCTATTTTAATATGCAGATGATGACATCTGCCTCTGTTGTTTTTTACTGCGAAAGGTAAATTATACGTAAACACTTTTTAAGCCCTTAGCCACTAGAGAAAACGCTTCCACATTAGTAACTGCTTGAATATTTCCTCTGTTACTCAGACTTCAAAAGGTGAGTAATATACGGATATAACCAATTTGTTTTAAGTTCACGCTTAATTTTCATTATCATTTTCTTGGGAAAATATTTTAGCACATCAACACCTACCTCTTCTTTCTTTCTTTCCATTTGTCTCTCTGATAATATTGCTTAATTTGCCGCTGCAGTTTATATGGAAGTTTCTTAAACGGCTTCCACCGCTCCCATCTCTCGAGTTCTCAGTCGCAACTCTTCTAATTTCATGACTTTGGACTGCAGATATATCTGATTCCCAAAAAATGAAACAATTCACCAAATTCTGGATTATATGACCCTCAAGAAGGTTCAAGCTTTATAGAGCATACACCAAAAATTTTAATCAATTGTATAATTATGAGAGATCCCGAATGAATGAAAAAAAAATGTCCATTTCACATTATATTTCATCAATTGCATTTACATTCAACTTACTTCAAGTGGAGAGGAAAAAGCTAAAATTCTTTATCATCGGACAGGTCGAGAAAAAGATGCCTCCAACATCACACTCAGAAAATGGGAGGGTGTGTTGAGGAGCCATCCATAGTTCGTCACAGCGAATATTATAGCAATTTGGCTGAGTGAGTGTGGTCCATCTGGCATCTTTAACCAGATAACTCTTCAGATGTTCAAGCCAAATCCAACCAGCTATATCTAAATAATTAAGGTAGAAATTTAAAAAGAAAAAACCGGGAGCCCTTCTTTCAACCTTACTTTACTCTGTAAGACTTTGTTCTCCATTTCACCACGCAGCTTCCTTTTGCAAAACTCTTGAATTTGTTACACTGAAAACTTATACATATAATGACAGCACAAAAAAAAAAAAAAATTGGTAATTCATGAAAACTGAGGAACAAAACAAAGAAAATTTGAAGATTTACATTTACATCATATACAGACGTCATCCTCAATAAACGGCAGCTTTCTACTAAGTTATATTCCCTGTTTCGAGAGGGATGAGATTTCCTAATCTGTTCCAAACACAACAACCTCTTCATGCCAACATGCGTAAAGTTACCCCCCCCAAAAAAAAACCTACCTCCCTATTGTTCTTCCGCAGTAAAATCAGGCTCTGCTGGCTTTTGGAGCAGAATAGGTGGCACCCTCTCAGGTACTCTTGCTTTACGAGTACGGTTTTGCCGTAAAGCACAAAGCGCATTGGCAGCAAACCGTGAGGCATAAATAGTGGCACCCAGACTTGGTGAACTCCCACCAGCATTGGCTAAAGCATCTTGCAATCTATTTTCCTCTTCTCTAAGAGATTCTTCCAGCTTCTTTTTGCTGTAGCGGCGCCAGGCAGCTTGTATAAAACAAGCTGCCCAAGTCCTCCACTGCTGTGAGTAGAACCTAAAAGTGTGGCGCAGCTGCTTACTATGAAGCCGGCGGAACTGAGAAGCAACAAACTTCAAGTCATCAGCCATCAGAGCAAAAGCTTCGACTTCTGTAAGGGCTCGGACAGTTCTAGTTGAGATAGGGAGGTTCGACGAAGAATGGGGATCTAGTGCCCATGTGAGAAGTTCCTCTCCACAGAAGTCTCCTGCCCCCAGATATTCAGAATTAAAGAAGCCAGTTCTTCCACCATTTGTTGTCACGGTCAGTAGTTTGCCCCGCATGATGAAAAGCATCTCATCAACCGGGTCTCCCTCCCGAACAATGTAGCTCTCCTCTGTATAGAGAACTGGCTTGAGACGGTCACACATTGCATCCAATAATTGTTCATCCATTTTTTCAAACATTGGCACCTTAAATATCAAAGGAAATGAGTGAAATAACCTTAAAATTAGTGATTGGCCCTGAAAATGCAAGTCAAATAATATGTACCGATCTTATTTCCCGAAAAGGATGTAACCCAGTTAAAAGAATGATCAGAAGGTCAAGGAACTTACTCTCATGAGCAGAGCCAAGCAAAGGTGTTGCTTTATATCCCTTCTTAGGTCCTTGGGGAGGTTACAAAGTAAATTCTCCTCATCAACTCCTCTAGTTTCTTGCCACTTGTATTGCTCATATCTTCTGATCCGTTCCCTCAGATTTTCTGGTAGTAAGCGGTGGGACATCCATTGTTCTGCATCACGTCTTTTCACTCTCATCTCCTCCAATCTGGTAGTTGTGGATTGCAAATATGTCTGTTTTACAGCAAATTTGACTTATCATAACCTACAATTTTGGGTCCTTATGTAAGAGTGAAACTGAAGCATCCAAACCATTTCACAGTCAGGCATAACATCCTAAAGTTGTTTGATATCTCCTTTTTATTTGTTGGAGAAAGCAACAGGAAAGAATTGCACTGCTAACAGCATGATTCATGTGTTTCTTATTTGTTGCCCTTTGTAATTGGGAAAGTGAGAGAGAAGCAAATACTTGGACATTATAAAATCTGAAATCAACCAAACGTCTTTGGCCTTTGTAACCAGATTACTTATGCTTCTCAAAAGAAGAGTTAGAGATCCAGAAGCAACAATCCAGTGAATGGCATGAAGCTCATGCAGAAGATTTTCAAAAATCATAATGATGGAAACTAATTCTTTAGAAAAAGCCTTCAGAGCACAAAGAATTACCAACAAATGTTGTGTCCTACTAGAAATAGAAACCAGTTCCACTGCTACAAAACAAACAGCTCAAGATACAAATTCAAAAGAATACAGATGCTTGGTACAAACCTGCATATTTCCAATGAGAAATGAAAACAAAACCAAGCCCGAGATCGAAATGAAAACTGCAAAGCAGATTTCGAAGACATAGGTACTAGTTTCAAGGCTCTGACCCAGAGAACTGCAGAAAAAGAATAAGCAAAAAGATATCAGACACTACCGTCAGAACTTGATGGCAATGTGCTAAAGAAAACAAGGAAATCGGAAGCCAATGAATATACACCAAAATTAGAATAAGCCCAGTTGGACTGAAGATGGACGTAGACTCAACAAACCTAAATAAAGAAGACCATAATTAAGACCACCACTCAACAGTCCTCTTAAAACCATTTAACCACAGTTTTGTAAAGCACTACAAGAGCTAATGAATCGTGCTGCTCTGTCATGGATTAATCTCAGTTTCATCATCACATCAAACTGTGGTCACTAATCCTAACATCGTTTCCCACCTACCTCAAGAAAAAGAAAAGAAAAAATGATGACATATTTATAGAAAAAGGAGAGATGCTTACACCCTGACTTTTCCTAATGATCATCACATACATTATGAGGAGGGTTGATTACATTATATGTTCTATGTAGACATCATGTATACTTTTGCAACCCACCCCACTCAAAGCAAAGACTACTGATAAAAATGAGAGACCATTTCATTAATTTTTATCATGATTCTAAGAGGTCGTGAGTTAACCAGACAATTGAAATAGATACATATAGAATGTTGAAAAAGTAAATAATTGTTGGCAAAGTTTTTATTTGATTAGATTCATAAATCTTGTTAATCCAATTTGAATATGATAAAAAAGACAAAACAAATAAAGATTCAATATAAGATTATAGTGATGGAAACTAGAAAGATTAATGATACAATTGTCAAATACTAAAATTAGTGTTAAATAACTCAAAAAGTGGTATGCCAACAAACACACAAGAGATGGAATGCAAGTAATATGGTGTCAAAGAATTGGCCAAAAATAGCTGAAATACAGCCCATCTAGTAAAAAGAAACAAGCAATGACCAGTGAACACTCAAATGAAAAAGGAAAATAAATGAAAAGCATCTTATTCAACCACACCTTAGGTTTTGCAGGCCCCACCAGAAACAGTAAAAAAACTTCTCTGGAAAATCTTTTGACTCCACAACACCAGATTGAAGGGCATCAAGGAATATTCCAAAATTGAAAAGCGTTGTGTTGGGTGTTTGTATAGGGCATGATTGATTTAGAAACGTACTAAAAGAAGAATCACCATCACAGTAAAGTGACTGGGGGTTGCATCCAGTATTATTTCTACATGCGTCTTTCCAGCATGTGTATTCCCTTTCAATGGAAAACAAGTACCAAAAAGCCCCAAAAACCTACAAGAAAAGCTAGTTATTTTACCATTATAAAACATGGCAGGAAGAATGAATTAGGCTTCAAGTTAAGTGATATATTTTAAACACAAAATATAACAACTTCAGGCTTATACATGTGCAGTTATCTAGAATTCATACCATTAAAAAGTTTATCTAATGCAACTGAGATAATAACACCGAGACAACATTTTACCCCATTGTTAGTTCAGAAGCACAAATCAGCATGCTTAAGGTCATGGGATACAAGGATAAATCCTCCAAACTAGGATGTCAGTTTTTTGTAAAATAGAAGTAATCAGCTTTTATACATAAATATATTAGACAGGAAGAAACAATATATATATATATATATATATCTCTGACAGGAGTGCCAATTTCAATGCAAAGTACTAAGGATGGATCAATTTTTTAACAAAATTTTGATACTAATTTGTTGTGAGGATTGCGGTGACAAGGGGTGAACATTAAAGATAATCAAAAACTGAAAACAATGCACAACTTGCTTATAATAACTATTCGATGACTAATCATTACGCATGCACTTGCTCAGAAGTTAGATAGAGTGACCTTTCATATTTCACTATTTAGGCTGAACTCTTCAACCCATTTCAATCAAACCTTATCCGCAACTGGGTATGGCTTTCAAATAACCATATTCCGGCATTAACCTCTATTTAAACAATATATATATCACTTGTTTGCTTACTGGAAATTATAGTCATTAGAATAGGATGGATTGACCTGGGAAAACATGAATACACCTTTCCTCTACATGCACCAAAATCCATATGGTATTAGATCTAGTTTTTTATGCTGTTTTAATTTTGAAATGTCTTGAGTCCTATAAGCAATAAACCGGTCAAGAGCCCAATAAAAACACAAAAAGTACATCCACAAAAGCAAATATAAGGAAAGGTACATAGTTATTGTCAAAAATAGTTTACTACCAGTATAGCAAACTTACATGGCTTGCTAGCATGTAAAGAAACAGATTGAATGCAGCTCCAGCCCAGGCAGTTTCAGTTAGTATGCCAGAAATCCTAGTAATTTCCTTATACAATGGATATATTCGAAAAACTCTTGGCAGATATTGGAAGAGAACAACAAATGTCAACAAGTTCTTCATATTCAATGACTTCAAACCTCTCATTTGTGGTATGATTATTAAAATCACCACCTGGACAAAGAACAGCAAGTTAAAAGTCCAAGCTAATAGTATCAAGTTAAATTATAATAAATTATGACTTCAACAAAGTATTGCAAATACTAGTACAGGACTCAGGACCACATGCATAGTACATGGAAACAAGGGAGTTCCTACAACAATGGATAGTGATAAAACAATATATTTCCATCAAAGATGTAAAGCATAGTTAGTTATAGCAACTACAGTTATCCTTTGAACAACCTCATAACTAACCCTTGGTACGGCAGATTATAGAATGGTTCAACAACTCAAGGTGCAATGGAATTTCTCACTCTTATTCACAATTCAAAGTGCACAATGAGAATGAAGTTCCTGCTCACATCAATAAATTAAAAGGATTCATCCACGCATTTCATTTTAACTTTTAAAGCCTAAATAGAGTCTGACCTTTCACACATAAACCAGCTAAATACAAGAGAACATTTTCTTTGGCCTATAAGATTTTCTTACCTGTGGCAGGGGAAGAACTGCTAGAATGTCGATTACAAAGTATGATTTCAGATACCTCTTTGCTATTGCCCACGAATCTTCAACTAAAACACCTCTTCCAAATACACGAGAAGAAGGTGCAATGAAACCAGTACGAAACTGAAAAATAATATGGATCATGTAAAAGATATCTGTGAATGAACGCAGCACACTGGCTGTGATCTCCATCTTCCCATCCAAAGAAAGGCACTTCTTATCATCATTAATCACTAGGACGTAAAAGAACAAAGGATCAATTGAGACCGCTATGATACATGATAATACAAATATCTTGTTCCACCTTTTAAGGAATGGCCCTTGAGGATCAAGAACTTTCTTACTAGAACCAAAGCCTTTAGCAACAACATGGTTAAGTGAACAAGATCTAAATGACCTTCTAATCCCTTTAATCCTTTCAGAACCAGATTCAATCCCTCTTTGAATCTTTTCTGAAAATGAATTTATTGCAAATCTAATTTTCCTCGAATTTATCCCATTATTATCTGAATAATGTCCTTCAGCGCTTTTCTCTGAATTCCAGTCCTGGAACCTGGAAGACATTGAAGAAAATCAGTCTATCATTTCATGTAAAAAAATGAAAGTTAGTAAGAGAAAATCAAACCCTTAGACTAATTGCACAATATATAACATTTTTGGGCACAATATATAATTGCTGTGGTGTGAGAAACGAGGCATTGATAGTTATGGGAGCAGTAGATAAAGGGTACGGTCACTCAAAAAGACGTGGTGCTGTCAGTTTTATTTGAGATATTTGAAAACATAAGTTTGATGGTGGTGTCAATTGCAGTAGCTTCAGCCGATGAGTATTCATGATAGCATCGTTGGGTGATGCAAAGGGTGGATGACGACATAGCTGATGATTTTGCTAACAAAATTGCATATCTAGTATTATCTTAACCGTTTTCTGAATAAAAAAGTACATCTAAGACCTAAAATCAAGCAAAGCATCCACTTAAAAAACATAACAATCATTCCTAGTACAAAATCAATGGACGAAATTCAAGAGAGTACTAACCTCACAAACTTCTCTGGTGGATAATTCATAAGTATAGCTTTCCTAATGATCCCACCTCTAAAAAAGAACAAGGATCAGCTCTGAAACAGTAAAAAATTTAAGAAACTTCTTCATGCACAGCAAAATCTTATTGACGGACCCTAAAAAGGGAAGAAAAGAAATGAAATACCAAATTAGAACATTCCAATCACAATGACAGGCCCGGGACAAATAGAAATAAGCACAGAAGCAAAAATATCTAGTACTGCACAAACTTTAAAGACATCGAAGCCACATATACTAAAGACAACTGGAAACCAGACATCATATTAGTTGCATCCAATCAGGTACAAAGCTGAAACAAGAGATTAGTCAACTACTCTCCCTTCACATAAACAATAATAAAACATAACCTCGATTAAATCGTTGCATAATCATTATAATTACTGGAAAAAAGAAACGAAAGTGACATTTAGGGCGTTTCATAAAGTTGCAGATTAGCCGCTAACTCCGACCAGCCAAACACCAAAAGTATCGGATAAAAAAAAAGCATACCATACTTGACAGTGATATTCTTGCATAAAATTGAAAGAACGCGTGAATGAGAAATAATTACAAGAGTAGTAAAGCCAAATTTTAGAAAACAAAAATATAAATGAATAAAGAACAAACAAGCAAGCAATTCCTTCAGTTCAGTTTCTTCAAGTCAAAGATCAAAACATTTAATCCTGTTTTCGAAAATAAGTAGCCCTAAATTGTCGGGAAATTTTAAATTCGAAACATTCCTCTAGAAATTGAAGAATAAAGTATAAAATTTATGAATATTAATCAACGAAAGGGAAAAAAAAAGAGTGAATGAAGAGAAGGAATAAGGAACATACTGAAAAATCTGAGTGGAGTAAACAAACAGGTTGGAAATAAATTTATTATTAAATTTAAAATTTCCTTGTTTTCTTTCTTCTTGAGAGAGGGAAGGGGGAAGAAATTTTCGGGAAATGTCTAGGGTATGGTCTCAGAGTCCCAGTGGGATTTTTTTTTAAATAAAAAATATATTGGACAAAAGACCAAAGAGTCAAAGACAGAGACTGCTGTTAGGGAAAACAAGAGATTCTTGTGACTTGGGGTCCCACTGGAGAAAGCTTTCTAGCGGTAAAAGTTCTCCGTTGGTCCGGCTCTCCGGTTTGCTCCTGTCCAGTTTCTTACACTGCAAGGTTTTCTACCCTCACAGTCACAGATACCCATGGTAAGTTTTTAAGTGGTGCTGTGGCGAGATGATTGGGAAGTGATAAAAAAGGTAGCGGATCAAACATTCTTTCTCGCGACATGCCATTGAGGCGCCAACAGCCCAACACTCTAGAGTATGTTTGTACAGAAGTCAGTTGGTGGCAGATGGTCTCTTTGACCGTTGCAAATTTTCCTTTTTTTTTTCCCTCCAACGTGCCTTGCATGCTCCGTCATGAAGCAGGAAAATGTTCCCCGATATCTTAATGAGCACGGGTTATTTATCGGTTAATTCTAATTAAATTATTTAAAATTAGATTATTTTATTAATTAAAAAATGAAATATATTTAAATTATGTTAAAATTTTAATTTTTTTATATTTGAAACAAGCTAAATAAAATTATTTAATAAAATATTTAAATATTTAAATATTAAATTAAAAACTCTAATAATTTACAAAATAAAACAGTTTATTTTATTTTTGGGTTTTTATTTTTCAATTAAAACTTTGATTAATTGGATTATCGAATTAAATTAATTAAAAATCAAAACTCTTTCAAAATAATTTTTTGTAATCGGCCAAAATTAGTTTAGTAATAAATTGATTAATCAAATTCATTTGATTAAAATCAAAATATTAACTTTTCTAAATAAGAATTTTATTTCAAGTTGTAATCATCATCACTATTATTATAGTAGTATTTATATATAAACAAAATAAAATAAAATACTTTAAGTAGTTTTTTTTTCTTTTGATTTTGTAATTTATGCAATATAATAATGGCTACCAACTTTTTTATTACAAAAGTTTATTACTAGTACATACTTGAAGTAGAAGCATTTAAAATCTTTTATACTAAACACATACTACTATATAAGTATAAGCAACTATGGCAAAAAAAATAAAAGTATAAGCAACAACTAAATTATTATATATCAATTGTTGCAAAAAATTTTAAAAAACTCAAATTATTATTTAACAAATTCTCATGTCTGCGGTTGACAATAACTTTTATACTTTATTTGATAGAACAGATGAGATATTTTTTAACAAAAAATTAAAATGCTAAAAAAATTTTGAATTATTTATATTTTTATTGTATTTAAATAAGTTTTAATCTTTTATTTGGTATTTAAATAATTTTTTATTTCAAATGAAAATTTGATTTATGTTAAGGATATATTTAGGTATAAATAAAAGATTAAAATTTTATTTTAATATAAATTAAAAATTAAAGATTTATTTTGGATACAAATTAAAATTTAAAAATTTATCTAAATATAGTAAAAATATAAAAATTTTATTTAAATAAAGTGACAAAATTTAGGCACATTTTTTATTATTTTTGCCTTAGCAAAGTCGTTTATGAAATAAAAACTTAGAGTTAGAGCATAGCTCACTTAATAATGCGGCAAAAATTTAACTTGCAAAGGCATGCTGGTGCGGTGGGCAGAAGCAAGTAAAAAAATTGAGATTTAATTTGGATCAAAATTTAAAAGTCAAGCGGCCTATCCAGGCCCTGATTTGCGCATTTGGAATTCTCTTAACACAATTGACATCAGACAAATGGATTTTGGATAATGAATACGACAAGTTTTTGCCTTACTTCCACATCTTCCATCTTTAGCTTTCAATCACTACAATTATATTACTAAATTATTTGTTTTGGCAATTTGGTTATCTAATCTGCCGTATTTCCTTGTACATTATTGTCTTGGCAACCTCAAAATTTTAATGAACATTCTCTTACCAATAGATATTGGTAATTTATTTTAATTATATATACAAATTCAATTATAACTAATATCCTTTATCATTTTTCATTATTCCTACAAAGCAAGCCTTAGATACAAACCAAATGTCAAGAAATACACCATTTTTTTACCAAAAAAATCACAGCCTAATAATAAAATATTACAGATACTAAATTTTGATCTTTAAATATATTTTTGTGCATCACATAAGCTTAAAACTAATTTAATTTAATATGTTTTCGCCTTTGCATATTATATATCCTTTCTTGTGCCCACAAGCCCTTCCAACATGTATGCTCCAGATCTCTGAATGGGCTCACCAGAAACCGATAGGGGATCCAGAAATCACTTACATCATCAGTTATGCAAGAACCACCAATAGGAAAGCTATAGGTATTGTCAGGAGAGTGACGCAGGTCAGATGGATATGACTGAGTTTCTCGCTGAACAGTGGGCTTCTATTTGGTCAGAAACTGAAAGTAGATGAAGAGTTGTAGGCAGTATAACTGCCATTTGCAGAAGATGACTCCAAAGTGCAATAGTGCCCACAGGGATTCTGTGTTGCCGGGATGCTTGTATTGATGGATAATTTACATTAGGCAAGGTTTCGTCATTTGTTGAGGGCCGAGGGCTGAGACGTGTGGTGAGGAGGGAGGCTGGGGTCAAGGCACGAAAATATCAAATAAAATGAGGCGGAAAGAAAATAGGGTAGGGTTTGGAAAGTGATGCATGAAAATATCAATAGCCCATTATTTGGTTAACCATTCGATTAACTTGATTTTCAATCGTAATTAACTGAAAATTAAAATATTTTTAGAATTATTTTTTGATCTCTTACAGCATCATTTCTAGGGTCTATTGATTAATCAAAATATTTCAATTCAATCGATTAATTCAATTTTAATCGAATTTTGAATACCCTGATCAATAATCTACGAAAACAGCTTAAAAACAATTTAAAGGAAGATAAGTTGCCATGAGCCGGATTTAAACTGCATTTCTTTTTAACGGGCAAAATTTTGCCAACAACTTTCTTGATTTTTTGAGTTAAATGAAGAAACCGCAACAAATCACACCTGGCTTAGTATGCTGTTTAACTTGTTAGAAAAATTGGAGAAAATAAAAATAATAATAAAAAAAGAAATATGGTTTGAAATATAAAAAAAGTATCTTAAAATTAATTAAATTTATAAGATATAACAATTTTAATTTTTCAAATCAAAATAAGCGAAATCGGTCATATAAAAATATCTATTTATAATAAATGAACGGTTATAAAATTCTATTCAAAAGTTATGATAATTTGTTTAGTCATATTTTTATATTTAAAGAGTTATAATTATTTGAATAGTTATTTATTTTAAATAATTATAATATTTTATTTTGTCATAAAATAATTATTTCTATTCATATAAACTTATTAAAAATAAAAATAATATTAATTTATTGATATTCTGAAATTAATAAATAAAAAATTTAAAAAATAAATTTATTTATCAAACAAATTCAAATACTCAAATGTTGAAGTACTCAATTTTTTACTTTTATAATTTTTTGATCCACTAAGAAAATTACTAACAAACTTAAATAATTTGATCCACTATAACATTTAATTTAATTACTTAAACTACAAAAATTATCTTTTTTAAATTATATATAAATGTGTTTTTATTCAATATAAGATAGGTTTCATTCTAAATTACCAACATAACTGTTTTAGATACGATAGATTGGTGTTTTTATGATGAGCTAGGCTTGGCCAGAGAAAGTGAGTCTGGTAGTGGACCGGTCCCATGCCTGAAACAGAATACAACCTTTTTTTTCGCTAGTGAGTTGGCACCAACCTAAAGGCTAAAACAAGGTGTGGAGCTTCAATAAAAATTATAGTAGCGAAATACTCGCTCTTCGTCACGAGGCATATAAATGATAAATAATTGTTTAAACAATGAGTAAAAAATATGTAATAAATAATAAATTATTTAAAAATGAAAAAAAAATTAAGATAAGAGTCATCTAGAGCTCAAGTTACATGCTATAAAACTCAAACTCAAAAGAAATTCAAGTACACTTTCCTTGAGTTCAAAGTCAAAGGATACAACACAACCAATCCCTTAGAATATCCAATGTTCAGTTAATCTAATATGTCATTTGGTTTGAAAGAATTCATATGTATTTTTTGAAAATTTATTATTAGATATTTGATTTTAACGTTGATTTAAAAAAAATATATAGATTTTTAATAGTATCTAAAGTCACGGAATAAAAAACTTATCTCTCCTTATGATTTTTTAAGATTTCGAGAAAAAAAATTACATTATTTTTAAATTTAACCTGAATAAAAAATTATGAAATAATCGTTATTATTTTGAAAAGTATGTTTGGTAGTAACTGTAAATCAATTGTAAATTTTTACTGTTAAAAATATTTTTTTTATATTGCAATTAAGGGCATTTGGCATGAGAAAAGGCTTAAATAATTTTATTCAATTTTTTTAAAATTATTTAAGACGTTTTATGATAAAAAAATATCTTAAATAATCCAATTCAATGTTTTATAAAAGATTATTTAAGGCATTTTATTTAAGATATTTTTTTTGGTTAGAAACACCTTAAATAATCCAAAAAAAAAAAAGTAATCCCTAAAAATAAACATTAAAAAGAGAGATCAAATTTATGACCTTATGATTAATAACCATATTCTCTAACTAACTAAGCTATTCTATTTTTTATATTTTATATCTTAAATCTTATAAATAATGAAAGAGATTATTTAAGATTTTTTTTTAGTAAAAAATGACTTAAATAATATGGTCCAAAAAATTAAAAGGTATTATTTAAATGCTAGAAAAAAGATCAAACCTACGACTTTATGGTTAATAACCATATACTCTGACTAATTAAACTACTCTGGTTGTTTTATATTTTATCTCTTAAATATTATAAATAATGAAAGGGATTATTTAAAGTGTTTTTAGTAAAAAAAAAGTTTTAAATAATACAGTACAAAAAATTAAAAGATATTATTTAAGATATTTTTTACCAAAAACATATTAAATAATGCCCTTCAAAAAATTTTAAAAGATTATTTAAGACGTTTTAGACTAAAAACACCTTAAATAATTCATTGATAAATTTTAAAGGGGACTATTTAATGTGTTTTTGGACCAAAAATGCCTTAAATAATTCTTTTATATTTTTTAAAAAGCATTATTTACAACATTTTTAGATAAAAATCCTTAAATAATCTTTTGATAAATTTTAAAAAGGATTATTTAAAGCATTTTTGGTAATCCTTTTTTAAAAAAATCTTATTGTTAAAGGTATTATTTGTCGTTTGGATATTTATTATTAATAAAAGCTAATAAAAAATTACCAATATATATGTCAAGAAAATTATGATAATTATTCAAGAATTAATATATGTGAATTTTTCCCAACTAAACGAGTAAATCTGAACATGGGATGCCCTGAAAATAGAAAAAAACTTCGAGTATCGCACTTTTTCGGGGATCACACTTTTCTCTGGAATAAAAAATTTTATGAACCAGAAGCCCTTTAAATGTATTCGAAGTACTAATGAACTATTTAAAATCCATGGATTATGAATGGAGCCAAAAAACAATTTTCTAAAAGGTAAAATTCATTTATTAAATCACCTAACTTTATGAAAAGCTATAATCAATCCTAGTTCTATCATTATCTCATTTTGAAATTATATACCTTTCACCTACTAATATCTTAAATCTTTAAAAAAAAAACCTACTAAAGCTTTAAATTCTATTTGAGCTTGTTTTTTGTGAAATAAACAAATCACTATGAATATACTAAACAAATGAACTAATCAAGAAATGATATGAAACAAATGATAGACATGAAAGGTTTTTGTTTTGGAAAGATAAAGCACTTAACTTACAGCATGTTGTGGTCCCATGAAAGGCCTTAACTTAACTATCTTTAAGTCAGGAGACAAACCAAAATTTTACTTTCATGAAGAAATGTTCAAATATGCTGCAGATCCATCAGGTTGATAACCAAACCAACTAATCATCTATAATTCACATAAAGAATACAAAGCGAAAGCCACATAAAAGAAATTCAAAAAGCACTTAATAAAGAGAATTGTGTAGTAATTAATATCACAAATTTGGTTTTCTTTGGTTAATGTGAATTTTTTGTTATTTGTGTATGTTGCAATCTTCAGCAATATTAATACATCTTTGTGAAAGGATACTTTCTAAATGTCACTAACCCCAACTTTTTTTTATCATAGTATCTTATAAAAGAATGATTCAATATAATAGTTATGCCAAATTTAATAGTAGTAGTTGTACTTGTAAACAATTCGATCCAACTGATAAAATTGGAAAATTGCAAAAAAAAAAACTAATATTTAGTTTTTTAGATTTTAAAAAAAGAGAAGCAAGTGTTTTTTACCATGTTCAGAAAGGAGAAGCAAGCTTTTTTTACCAATGAACATGATAACATAAAGAGTGATGAAAGTAGATATTTAAATAATATCTTCAAGTGACAAGCTCAATATATATATATATAGAGAGAGAGAGAGAGATTGATAAAGAATTAGAACTGATTTATATCTTCCTTTAAACCAAGCAAAAAACTTGGAAGGTGGTTATTGGTTATAATTACCTTTTATCAATAAACTTTTTCAACACAATAAAAAAAAATCATAAGAAAGAATGTGCATGAAAGATCCACAAACATAAACAATTAAAAATGATCTATCAACAAAGAGAAGAAAAATGTAAATAATTTCATTTTATAATGGGGATTAAAGTGATAAAAATACCTTTGTAATAACACCTTATTTCAACAACTGTTTAATGTTTATGACTTGTGCACTTAATATTATGCAAGTAGCAAAAATAAATTTATTTTAAAAATTAAGATTACGAAGATGACAATAATTGCAACTTCTTTGAATACTTTGTATAGATAGAATTCACGCAATTAAATTTAATCGTTGAAAGATGCCTATCAAATTATATTGAATTATTCACTTTATATGAGACTTTTCTTCAATCCATCCAAGTATCCATTTTCATAAATTAAGATGTCTAAAATTAAACATCAACATAACATAAGCACGAGTTAAAGAAACATAACAAATTTGGATAAAAAGAAATATAAACAAATACAAAAATGTCTTAAAAGGAAAATATCAATAAATTTAAACTATCTTAGTACCTTTGATCACGAACAAAAGAGAAACTAACAAATTAGATTAAAGCAACAAAGACATTTAAATGAAAAACTACAAAATATGAAATGAAATTGAAACATTGTGTTTTCAAACCTCTTCAGTTATCATGAAATCAAACCACACCACCTCCAGTGAATCCGTCACCACTTACAAAATTCAAAATAGAAGAAAAAGCAAAACTTGAAAAAAACTTCAAAATTTCAACAAGAATAACACTTGAATAAAAATAATAAATGATATTTTATTTACTAACAAAATTTTGAAGAATAAAAAATCAATAAAATGAGAGAATGAGAACTTCGCAACTTGTGCCATGGTGACGATCAGTAATGAAAGATAATGAAATAGAAATAGAGGTTTGAGATGATGAAGTGATTGATGGTGATGAAGAATTGACAATAATCAGTGGTAATGAGAGTTCAAAGTAGGGGTTTTGTTGAAGTCTAAGATGGGACTAGTTGTGTTTTTCTTTACTTTTTCCATATTCTTTCTCCATCCTCTTCCCTTTGGTTTTTCCTAAGCTTTCCTAAAGTTAATCTTAAATCTAATTGGTTTTACTACTACTAATAAAATTATGAAGCTTCTTTAAAAGCTTCTGTATAATTTTTTTTGAGTCATAATCACTATTATAAAAATATCTAAAGTTGTAAAAGATGATTTTATTCCAAAAGCTTCATTTCTCCTACTTCATAAGCTTTCAATCTTCACTTTGTAAACTTTCACATTTGTTCTCCTAACTCTTCAGAAGCTTCCCCTCTCCCACTCCATAAGCTTCAATGCCTTTCTTCTCAATTTTAATTTAATTAAAAAAATTGTATACGTGTCAAGTAATTGAAATTAAACAAGTGTCAATCCACATTTCAATTGCTAGAGGTTACTTTAAATATATTGTTATAAATGTGTCTAAATCCCAAATTCCATATATAGGCCATGGGCCAAATCATTTCCTACATTAGAATAAATAGTCTAAGTAACAAAACTTTCAATGCTCCATATGGACCATACCTCTATAGTCCATGTTGGAAAGGGTTGGTTAACCCATGCATGGGTTGAATGGAACCAGCACTAACTAATTTAGGTAGTCAACTGTTAGTTTGATTTTAATCAAAGAAAAAGCTACCGAAGTAGTTTATTTATGTGTTTTAGATTCAAACATAGACAACAGTCTTAGGCTCTCCTTCTTCATATGAATGGCATTTTGGCCATAGCAAAATAAGAGAGAAAAGAATGGCATTCAGCCATTGCATGAATATGATGAAAAGGTTCTTACCGTGTCTTTTCCTCTCTCAATTGAAATTCAATCATGTTGAAATGATGAATAAGTTCATCCAAAACTAAGAATGAGATAAGTCTCATTTATGTGTGGGATTATGTGATAAGTTACATAGAGATCAAGAGAAAGAGATTAGTAAAGTAAAGGAATAAGACATTCCTTACAAACTTTTTGAAAAATTTATTGCATCAATGTTTAAAGACTTATGTTGTGAATAATAGATAATTTTTGAATGTCTGATCTTGTTCCCAACCAGTGAATCAAGTCGATAATGTTTTTGTAATTTTTTTGTAAAAAATGCTTCTGCTATGCTTTAGCAATTCAACTAAGTCTTCCGTATAATTTTTTTATATATGATCTTGTTCATATTATATTATTATATTATCTTTCATTGGTATCAAAGTTAAGTTGGCTTGATTTCTAGTTATTTCAATGTTTATCTTGAAACACCAAAATTATAGACATGTTCTTGAGTTTTTATCGAAATGTGTACAAAAATCTATGAAACACAAAAGTTTGTAATTTTGTTATAAAAAGTTGCGGTGAATGTTTTAAAACATTCAAATGCTAGTTACCATTGTCATTTGGATTATTTTGGATCGAGTTTTTAATTTTCAGAACTTGAGCATTATAATGCTTCATAGGGCATCCAATTGCCCTAAGCAAAATGTCAATTTTTAACATATTTTTTGAATAGGCATTCAAATACTTTCTTAAAGAATTCGAAAGCCATATGTGATTTTTCTATAGATTGAAAATAATATAGAAATTTTAAAAAAATAAATAAATGTTAAAAAATTTTTTTGATAGTTCTTGGTTAATTTTAGGAGGATGAAAAGCATAATAATGATTAAAATGTGTTTTAATCAATATGAGACTTATGTGTATTCATGAAATTTCTTGTATGTATGTTAAAAAATTATGACAATGATTGTGAAAACTCTTATTGTTATAAAAACTTAGGCGCGATTACTTAAAACCATAAGGCTATTAATTGATTTAGCGTAACATCGAATGGATCTAAATGATGATGATATTGTGTGTCGTATCATCAAAGGTTAATGACAAGACTAAAGAGTTAATCTTGTAAGGTAACATGCATGTAAAAAGTATTTAAACATATACATGATGTTGAATCGATATACTCTTTACTTTTGATAAAAGAATTTTTTTAAAGATCTCTGGATGTCTAACGAGAGGAAACGTCCTAATGTTACAACTTTGATAAAGAATTTTGTGATTATGTGAGAAAGAGGTAAGAATGAATGTGACCTTTTTTATCGGCCTAAGTTTTTATAATGGCACATACAAAATTCTTAGATCTCCATGAATGGTTAATAATAATGTGAAACGATCATAAGAATTTATAGATTCCATCCCAGTCACTAGACAAGTGATACATACTGATTAAAAACATAACTTAATAAACATTAATTATGTTTAATAATAGAATTTGTTCATGTGTTTAGTATGTACATGCTATATGAGACTTGTCTATTTGAATTTCAATTTATGTATGTCATCGATTGAAGGTAACCTTATGATGAGTGGGAGTTCTAAGATAATTAATTTGTTTTATCTTAGAATGGTTGTTTTTACAAAATAAAATAAATTAGTGACAATCAAACACATTAAAAATAAAATTTAATTGCAAACATAATGACATTTTGGTTTTATTTCTATATGAATGATTGTCATTGTTTTATTTACGACATTGTTTCAAAATAGATATATGTAATGCTTGATATTAATTAGTGCATATGTCTCTCAATATTGATTTATCCTTTGAATATGGCTTTTATATTTAAGTATATAGTTATTGACTGAAAATAATTATAAAATTTGGAGTATGAAAATTCAGTATGTGCTAGAAAAACAAAAGGTTCATGAAATTTTAAACATTGTTCTAATGGAGCCCCAGTATAAGAATACATCCTAACATAGAAGAGATCAAGGACTTATGAACCCTAGATAGAGAAAACTCTATTGCTCGCATTATGTTGCTAACAATACAGATAATGATATCATGGATGAGTTTAGATAGTATGATATTGCTAAAAGAGATATGGAGTGCCTTGACAATATAGTTTGTTTAAAAAAAAGGTTGATCATACTTTGACAGATAAACATAAAGTTCAAGCTATAATTTGATCCTTACCACAAATCGAGAGCACATAAAGATACATTTGACCCACAATAAGATTATAAAGACTCTTAATGATAATAGTCATCATCTTTAATTAAAAAAAGATAGTATAAGAGGCATTTAAGCGTAGTGTTAATATGTATATGGCATACGCATGTTTAAAGAAAGCTATGGGCTTCAAGCATAGGCCATATGGTGGGAATAATGAGAAAGCTCCTAAAAGATCAAAAAGTAATCAAAAGCGACAAAGAGAATGGTCCAAAGGCTCAGTCTAAAAAAAATTAAATTAAAATCAAGTGCGTCAATTGTGGTAAAAAGAGTCACTTTGCTTGTAAATATAATAAGACGAAAAAGATTTATGGACCACAAACTATATAGCACGAGACATGAACAAAATATATTTATGTAAGAAATAATCAAAGGATTGAAGGAAAAGAAGTTGATACTTACAAGTTAAGCATGTTAAGTGAAAAAACCCTCATCTTACGTAATGTTTTGTTTGCTTATGATATTTGATGGAATTAAGTTTCTGTCATTGTTCTTCTTTGTCTAGGATTTATTATGAATTGTTGGATTTGTTTTTAAAAATAAATCATTATGGATCTAGATGTTTATTAAATGGTTTTGTGATGCCAAATGTTAATATGAATGTTTAGCATGCTAGACTTGACCACATGGGTCAACAAAGAATGGATAAGTTAGCAAAAGAGTGATTATAATGCCCTACATGAAAAATTAATCAGCCATTATATGTAAACTGTTTAGCAAGGTAATTGACAAGAAAAATATTTGATAAAGAAACTAGAGTTAAAGTTCCATTGCAACTGATACATTCTGATATTTATGTCCCAATGTATGTAAGGACACATACTGAAGGTAATATTTCATCACATTTATTGATGAAATCACATTTTAGTTTTTTCTATTTGATCTTTCACAAACTTAGAGTTTTAAAGTGCTTTAGGAATTGATTGTGGATGTGAGTACTTGCTTGATTAGTTCAAATAGTTATATGATGAAAATGACATTGATAGGCAATTAACCATTGCCAATGACTCCATAACAAAATGGTGTTGTAAAGAGAATAAATAAAATTCTTCTAGAAATGGTTAAGTCAATATTGACTCAAATGAGTTTACGAATCAATTTTGGGGTGAAAAATTGTTACTAGTTGTCTATATATTCAATGAAGTATCCTCTAAGCCAGTTACAACCACTCTCTATGAATTATAGATTGGTTAAAAATCCAATCGTAGTAACTTAAGAACTTGAGGTTATACTGCCTATGTTTTTAAGTTTGATCATTAACATGCCAAGTTAGATCCACAATGCAAAAATAGTATATTTGTAAGATATTCTAAACATTTCAAAAGGATATGTGTTCATAAGTGAATAATCGAATGGGAGTGTAACTGAATTTTAAATCTAAAAAATGCCACTTTTCTAAAAAATAAGTTTCCAAAATAAATGTGAGATAAGTAAAAAAAAAGTCTTTTTATGAGATTGAATATATAAATGATTTGGTAAGTTTTAAATCAGTTAATGCATATTTTTTATCAATAATCAACATTATCTCATCTAAGTGAGAGCATGACTAAAGTTGATGAATTTATTGAATTTATTTCACAAGAATCACAAGTTAGGCAAAAGAAAAATGGATGAAAGCAATGAAAGAAGAAAGAACGAGTCTAAGATCAAACAATGTATAGAAATTGACTGATTTATCCAAAGGACACAACTTTAGGCATTGTAACCTATTTAGATTTGGAGTTTTATTTAATGGACATGACAAGTACCTTTCTAAGTGAAGAGCTGGAAAAGAAAATCTATATGGAATAAGCTATAGGTTTCATTGACAGAGGTTAATAGCACAAAAGTGTACAGATGATTAAGATCATTTTATGGTCTTAAAGAATCTATCAAGCAGTGGTACATTAATATTCATCGAACAATAATTTCATATGATTTTATCATAATTGATAAAATCACTGCGTGTATGTCAAAAACGTAATAGACGAGCTTATGATCCTGTCACTCTATGTGGATGATATATTATTGGCTAAAAATGATAAAGAGTATTCAATTATGCAGAAAATTGGTTGTCCTCAAATTTAAAATAAAGGCCATGTGTGAAGTAGTTTACATACTTGGTTTAAGAATCAAAAGAGATCATTTTAAGAAATTGTTCTCTTTCACAAGAGTAATATATAAAAATTTTGAATGATTTAGTATGCAAAACTGTAAGCCAATTGATACTTCTATGGTAAAAAGTGAAGGCTTGAGTCACAGAATATGTCCTAGGACTCTACAAGGTAAAAGAATAAATGACAAAAGTTCCTTACTCTAGTGCTATTAAAAGTTTTATGTATGTTATTATGTACACAAGGTCAAACATCTGCTATGCTGCGAGCATGGTAAGTATATATCAATCCAATCTAGATCAATCACATTAGAAAGCTAGATCATTACAACATAACATTATATTCCTTGCATACACATTCATGGATGAGGAAACTTTTACCATTTGGGGCCTGTATATATAAAAATCTATTGTTTTAGGCATATTTGCATTTCATGACATTTTTTTAAAACATGCTATATGTGTCGCATAAGTTAAAAATTATTTCTATAGCATTATTTAATAAGGGTAATAATATAGAATATTTAATCTAAGTCTTGGAATAAAATAACTATCTTGGTGAGAATCAGAATGATGAAAATTGGAGATCAATTGGAAGCAAGAATTGGTATATTAAAGTTGAATTAAGAGGAATTATAGCTCGAGTTTCATGAGATAAAACAACATAAGGCTCAATTGTTGGAAATGGTTAAAGATAGTCATGAGATTGGGTTTATTGCTCCATAAAAATCATTATCACTTTCGATTCCATTAAATCAAGACCAACTGGCTTCTGTTAGTTTCGGCACTTTTCTCGAGCATATTAAGGCATTAGCTGATTCAAACAGTGACCAAAGCTTGGGCGAGCTCAAGAAAGAAATGAATGAATTGGCCACACAAATGATTGAACTTAAAAGTCTAATTTTCAAGATGGAGTCACTTAGCTTCAAACAACCCTTACTCTTTATCCTGAGTTTCAACCCACACCTGAATTCTTCTCATGACTATTTTCAATCTTTTTTCCAAACATCTATGATTAGGCCCTAAAACTTCATACAATCTCTAAAAAGTCCATAGCTAAACCAAAATCTTTGGCCTTTCATTCCCTAACCACCTGTTCAACCAATTGCTTAAGTATGAATCTTTACACCACCGTCAAATCCTAGGACTCTTAAAAATTACCAAGAAAAAGAAACAGTTAGGTTCTCTCCTCATTTCATATGATTTTTTATTTGTTTGAAAGACACTTTATTATCCATATACCTTCAAAGCCTTTAAAGCTTTCATACTCAAAATATTTTAACCCAAATGTAAGATGCGAATACCATGGCGGGAAACGAGGCATTCCATTAAAAATTGTAAAGGTTTCAAGCACAAGATGCAGTCAATCATAGATGTGAAATAGTTTGATCCAACTATAATAGGAGATTAAAAATCTAGGAATAATGAGAAGGGGATGATAAGATGATGAACATGGATAGGACTTTTGTTTAAAGAAGGTCTTCAAGTGAAAGGTTAATGAATTTCTTTTATTTAAAAAATGTTTTTATGTTGATATGATGTTGTCTATTGAACTTAGATATGTGAATTATGGTTTGTCTTTCATTCTCATTTTTTTGCCAATTTTTATACTTTTCACTAAAGAGTTTTGTCATTTATGCATTCATTCATTCATTCATCCATTTATGTATCTATATAATGCGATTCATTTATGCTTCAAAATAAAAAATTTCTTTAAAAATAATTCCTGTGATTTCTTCTAAAGGTTAAAAGGGAATATTTGATTTGAAAGAAAACATGGAGAAGATTATCGAAGGACTTTATGCTTAAGGAAATGATCAATCTGAATGACCTAGCTTAGGACCCATAAGGGAAGAATTAAGGAATCAAAATAAATAGAGAATGTATAATTTCTTAAAAGAAAAACTTCAAGCTATTGAAGGTAAAGATGAATATTTTGATGCAAAGAAATATCAACTAATTTCAGATGTAGTTATTCTACCTAAGTTTCTTACATTTGAAAGGTATAATAGAACTGGATATCCTAAAGCACATTTGACTTAATACTATTATAAATTGGTTAGGCATGATGAAAAGCTACTTATTCATGTTTTTTAAGAAAGTTTGATTGAGACAGTAATCAATTGGTATTATAGTCTAGAGAGTAGTCAAATTCGTATTTTGAGGGATTTATCGTGGGCATACTTAAAGTAATACCAGCATTTGTTAGAGTTAGCTCCAAATTGATTAACCCTTTAAAATATGAAAAAGGGCCTAATGAAAGCTACAAAAAATATGCTATTAGATGGAAGGAAGTGACATCGTAAGTACGACCACATCTTACCAATTGGAAACTGAATTCGTTATTTATGGATATCTTTTTTTTTCTTTATTATGATAAGTTGATTAGTAATACTTTATCAGAGTTTGCAAATTTGTTGTTTGTTGTGGGTAGAATTGAGAATAAGATAAAAAGAAGAAGAATTATAAATGCTAATGATGAAAAAATGAAAGATATTTTTGTTGAACAAGCACAAAAAACAATTATTGAAGGGCGAAGCTAAGGAAGCCTTCATGTGATACAAAAAGACCCTACAAATGCTCATTTTCAATGTTCACCATATTGTTCCTAACCGACATTTTAGGCCAAAGATTTTCCTTAACCACTTCATCTATGTGCTTCAATTCTTTCACCATAAACATTTACAAAACAAAAGATCAACCCAAGCTATTCACGAAGTCATAAGAGAAAGAAAGTCAAGATGCATCATTAACTTCCAATATCTTACACTGAGCCTTCGCTTTACTAATCAAGAATCACATGATTTTTGTGTTCTTGCAAGACCCAAAAAGCCTTTGTACCTGAAGTGTTATAATCAAAATGTTAAATGTAAGTTTCATGATTAGGTCAAAGGACATTCCATAAAAGACTATACTACTTTCAAGGATACAGTTCAAGTTTTGGTTAATGCATATCCCATAAAATTTAAAAAATTAATTAGTGATTTTTGATAGTGGGAGAGTTACGGGTCAATGATGCTAAAAATGAATAGTCAAATAGAAAATCTTTGTTGGTAAGTTTGAGTGTCATCTCGACAATATTATTGGCAATGTGAATTTTTTGGATCATATTTGAGTGTTTGCTTTACATGAATAAATCTTATGCATCAAGAGTGTTTCATAGATTTATATCATAATTTGATATTTTTAATTTTTGTTAAATTTTGGACTTGTAATTGGTAAAAAGAGAAAAATGTTAGATTTGAATAAAGCCCTATGTAGTTAGGTCCCAAGGTTAAAAAAAAAAAAGTGCTCTGAAAAAAAAAACAACAAAAAAATGATGAAAAAATGAAAAAGAAAAATTTTGAATCCCGTATAAATTGGTGATCACTATTAGGGATTTGTCAAATATCTAAACTCTTTTTCTTAAGCCTTTCAAATGATTATATTCAATAGCCATGACCCTTTAAAAGCTATAACCTTGAATTCATGAACTTTGCTTTCACCTGATAACGTTATGATATCAAAATGTGATATTCTTTTCCAAAGTAATGAACAATGAGACATTTAATTTAAAAAGAAAGAAAGAAATTTGGATTCCTAAAAGATCAGACAAATATAACATTTTTTTAAAGAATTTAGATGTGATAATTTGATGAGTCAATATTACACTATAGTTCCAAAAATTTTTCAAATCAAAGCCATCACAAGTCCTGTAAAATCATCGTAAACTTACCAATATTTCAGTCATTTACCCAAAATTTGGCTTAGCTTATATGTTTCTGGGGCATGTTGCTTATATTTGCCAACCTTTCAACCCTTTTACCCAAAAAAGTTGGCCTGACCCATATGTCATCATGGTCATGTTGATCATGAAACTTATCAACCTTTTACTTTTTTACCCCAAAATTAACTTGAGCCATATATCTCGGGGGCACATTGATAAAAAAAGAAAATTCTCATTGCCCTTTAAACAATTTGAATTATGATCAACCCATTCATTCTCTTTTTGGTAAAGTGACATAGATTATTTGGTACCTCAAACAAGTTTATTTTATATGACATTTTCTCATTCATCCCACTTAAACATTTCTTGTAATAACTTTCATTAAAGATGATTTGCTAAAATGATGTATCTTTCATGAAACACATTATTGGTAAAATAAATTTAGGTATGAGTCATGTGGGGCATGTTAAAAAAATAAAAATAATAATAACAAAAAAAACCAAAAAAGAGAGAGAAAAAAAGAAAAAATGGTTATGACATCATACACTTAGGAAATTTGAACAAATTCTACTAAAATCCTAACAAATTCAAAGTTTGGAAAAAGGACAAGAAAAAAGTTCACAATAAAAAATGATAAAAAAATTTGTTTAAATGAAAATCTTTCTTCGAGATCATTTTTCTAAAGCAAATTGCTCTTCAATTTAAGGTTTATACTTGAAATGACAAATGGCTATCTTTTATTATCCTTTTACAAATGTATAAATTTATCCCTTGTTACCCCTTTGAGCCTGATTAAATTTTTTAAAAATAAACCCTAACTAAATATCACCCTTCATACTGGAGGGTAAAAAGGAACACATCTATCTAATGGTTAAGAATGGGGATGTCTGAATGGAATCCTGTATGTTGGGACAAAAGCTCAATATAAAAGTTCACAAAATGTTTTAAATTCACTTAGTGAAAAAAGGTAAAAAAATGAAAGGAAGGGAGAATAAAAGAAAAAAAATGAATGGGTGGAAAGCAAAAAGGAGTAGGCCTCAGAGTGTATCATTCGAATGGAAAAATGATCACTGGTTAAATACCCTTAAATACTTGTTGTGGGCCTTTTCATCATTTTCTTTGACAACCCCAAACCTTAACCTATGTTACAACAATTGAAAGTCCATATTGGATCAAGCATGAAAGCTTAAAATTGAAGAGTTTCTCTTAAAAAACTGACCATGAATCTTTTGAGTCCCCATTTATTACATAATTTTCTGTTTAGATCATTAACTATTTTCAAAAAAATTCTTTTCCTTTTTTAGATTAGTTTTGAATTTTTTAAGTGCATGGTGTGTTAATAAAAAAAATAATTAAAAAAAAGAGAGGAAAAAATATAAATAAAAGTGGCTCTATGGTGAAAACCCTAAAAAAGACAGTTTAGAGTAAACCTTAAAGGCCACTCCTAATGCTTAAAGTGGTAGATGCTAAACCAAGATAAGCCAAACCTTATTGGAAGATCTGAAGTATCAAAGTCACCAAAGTCTTAAATGAGTTGATTTCGAAAATCTCAACTTTTGTCCATTTATAAATAACCTTTCAAAATTTCAAACCCTTATAGTTAACCTTGACATATATCAAATTGTAACATATAGAGACTAAAGAAAATGGTGAATATGTTTGGTTTTCAAGGAATTCATACTTTTAGAAAAGCTTATGTTTCATCTGTGAACTTTCATAAAAAATTATATACCTCTTTTATTTTCTTCAAATGTTGAAACACTTTTGAATAAACAGAAATATCCACATACAGAACCATTCAACCTATGGGGAAAAAAATTTTCACCTTTCATTTCTGATAGAGATCGCCAATTCTTAAGCATGAAATCTAGTTTAGTTGGCATTAATGAAAGTTAAGCCCAGCTTATCTGGCATTGGTGAATATTTAAACCTAGTTTAGCTGGCCATAAGCCTAGATTTCCTAGCACTAATCAAGTCTTAAGCTCAGATTAGCTGGCACATAAGTCCAATTTAGCTGGCAACAAGCTCAGATTAGTTGGCACATAAGCTCAAATTAGTTAAAAAAAAGTATACACCCTTATTGTCCCTTTTAAGTGGTAAAGTCTTTTTGAATCAATAGGTATCTCTGAGTGCACAATCATTCAATCAAATTAGAGAAATTGTTCACTTCTTTCATTTTTAATAGGATTTGTTAGTTTTTCATAAAAATTTAAGTCTATACAAAAAGTTAAGCCTAGTTTACTTGGCACTAAAGAAAGATTTTAAGCCTAGTTTACCTAGTACCTGAAGAAGATTTTAAAGCCCAACTTAGCTGGCTCTTAGTGAAAATTTAAACCTAATTTATCCAGCCCCTGATGAAAATTTTAAACCCAATTTATCTGGCACCTGATAAAGATTTTAAACCCAGTTTACCTAGCACTTGATGAAGATTTTAAAGCCCAGTTTAGTTAGCTCTCAATGAAAATTTAAGCCTAATTTATTTGACCCTTGATGAAAATTTTTAACCCAATTTATCTGGCACCTAATGAAGATTTTAAAGCCCAGCTTAGCTGGCTCTCAGTAAAAATTTAAGCCGAGTTTATATGGTCCCTAATAAAAATTTTAAGCCCAATTTACCTAGCAACTGATAAAGATTTTGAGCCCAGTTTATCTGGCCTCTAATGAAATTTTAAGCCCAATTTATCTTACACCAAAGAAAAATTTTAAACCCAGTTTACTTGACACTTAATGAAAATTTTAAAGCTTAGTTTAGTTGGCTCCCAATGAAAATTTAAGCCTAGTTTATCTAACCTTTAATGAAAATTTTAAGCCTAGCTTACCGACACCCAAAAAAGATTTTAAGCAAAGTTTACCTAATACCTGATAAAGATTTTGAAGCCTAGCTTAGCTGGCTCTCAAAGAAAGATTTTAAGCCAATTTACCAAACACCTGATAAAAATTTTAAGCCCAGCTTTGCTGGCACCCAAAGTTAAGCTCAATTTATCTAACCTAAAAAAAACCAAAAAAAAAGAAAAACAAGTGCATGTGTATCATGAGAAAGACATTTACATTAGCATCAGCATCACAAAAAGGACATTTGTATTTGCATCATTCGCATTCATACTTATATATGCATCATAAGAAGGACATTTATATTCACATCTGCATCATAAAAAAAGACATTCACATTTGCATTACTTGTATCTGCATCATGAGAAATATATTTACATTTGCATCATTTGCATTCGTACTTACGTCTGCATCATAAGAAAGACATTTATATTCATATCTGCATAACAAAAAAACTTTCACATTTACATCACTTGTATTTGCATAACAAAAAAAAAGATATTCGTATTTGTATCACTCATATTCGTACTTACAGGTACATCATAAGAAAGATATTTGCATTCATCTACATCATAAAAAAATATTCGCATTTGTATCGCTTGCATCTGTAAAAAAAAATATTTGCATTTGCATCACTTGCATCTATATAAAAAAAAAAAAGATATTCATATTTGCATCACTTGCATCTATATAAAAAAAAAAAAGATATTCATATTTGCATCACTTGCATTCATACTTGCATGTGCATTATGAAAAAGACATTTGCATTCACATTTACATTATAAAAAAGACATTCTCGTTTGCATTACTTGCATTTGCATCACAAAAAAAAAATATTCGTATTAGTATCACTAGCATCTGCATCACAAAAAAAAGATATTCGTATTTGTATCAATCGTATTCGTACTTGTAGGTACATCATGAGAAAGACATTTGCATTTACATTTACATCATAAAAAAGATATTTGCATTTGCATTGCTTACATATATATCACAAGAAAGACATTCACATTTGCATCACTCACATTTGCACTTGTATAAGACATTTATATTTGCACCACAAGAAAGAAATTTGAATTTGCATCATGGCATCTGCATCCTAAGAAAAGGTATTTATAGGAGCATTTACATGAAAGGAACATTGTCGTTTGCATTGTTATTTACATTCGCATCAACATTTTCATTTGCATCATTTGTTGA
The DNA here is from genome assembly GCF_002303985.1 of Durio zibethinus. The sequence continues at coordinate 7,740,670 of NW_019168381.1, read as the reverse complement.
GAATAAACATTTGTATCATGATTGCATTTATCAACTTAGTAAATATTTTAAAAAAAAAAAAAGAAAAAAAGGGTAAAAGAGGGAAAGAAAAGAAGTCTATCATGAAAATATGAGAAAAAAAAAAGAAAATAGTTTGATAGAAGATCAAAATATCAAAAAAAGTTTGAAATTTGAAAAAAATTTATCTGTAAAAAACAGAGGAATTGTTAAAAAAATGAAAAAAATAAGAGATATGATACAAGAAAATTTTAAGTCCAATTAAGCTAGCACCCATATATATTTCCAAAACCATTTTAAATTTTTAAAGTTTCATTACCTCTGATTGGGAGGAGTATTCAAAGATGTCGAGATTTGTAAAATATTCAGGCATAATCTCCAAGACCTCCGGGCAAACCATTTTAAATTTTCAAAGTTTTAATACCTCTTATTAGGAGGAGCATTCAAAGATGTCGAGATTTATAAGACCTTCAGACATAATCTCTAAGAACCCCCAGGCAAAACATTTTAAATTTTTAAAGTTTCAATACCTTTTATTGGCAGGAGCATTCAAAGATGTTGATATTTGTAAGACCTCTAGGCCTAATCTCTAAAACCTTTGAGCAAACTATTTTAAAGTTTTAAAGTTTTAATACCTCTTATTAGGATGAGCATTCGAAGATGTCGAGATTTGTAAGACCTTCGGACATAATCTTCAAAACCTTCAAGCAAAACATTTTAAATTTTTAAAGAATTAACGCCTTTGATTGAGAAGAGCATTCAAAGATTTTAAGTTTTATAAGACCTCCGAGTATAATCTTCAAGACCTTTAAGCAAAATATTTTAAATTTTCAAAGTTTCAAAGCCTCTGTTTGGGGGGAGCTATTTTCAAAGTTTTAAAGCCTCTGTTTAAGGTAAGCAATTTTCAAACAAGTTAAAAAAAAAACTTTCAAAAGCATTATCTAAACAAAATTGGTGTCTATGTCTTTGCATTATTTCTGATTCTTAAAAATATGCAAAGAGGGACAGCTGTAAACACCAAATTTTATCTAAAATATTTTAACATGGTTGAACAAAGCCTATTTGAAACCCTTAAAGAGGTTTTTAAAGAGCTCATAAAATGCATCGACATTTAGGCCTAATAAACAAAAAAAATTATACTCATTTGGTTAATGTCAAATTCTTTCGCTTGAAATTTATATGAATGATACCTTTTTCATGTGAACAAATGAAATAAATAAACCTTAAAGTTAACTCTGATCAAAATCGAATAAAACTTAATCAAAATGAATAGAACTAGGGTCGATTTTCAAAATTCAAAACCTAATTAGAATCAATGTGATTTAAAATTAAATATAAGGATTTTTAAAATAGTAAAATTTTTATTATACCCTAGAAAGTGCAAAATTACCAATATACCCCTATAAAGGTACTTTTATAATTTGGTGTTTCTAAGCTTGAAATTTCATGAAACTTTCCAAACCTTAATTTCATAATATTTTTATGATTTTTAGTATATTTGAAATCATAGTAGTACCCCGAAAAATATAAAATTACAAAAATATCCTTATAAGGGTATTTTCATAATTTAACTTTTTCGAGCTTGAATTTTTATGAAACTTTTTAAATCTTAATTTCATAATATTTCATAATTTTTGGTGCATTTGAAATCATAGTAGCACCCTGAGAAATGTGAAATTACTAAAATTTTCCTATAATGGTATTTTCATAATTTGACCTTTCCTAGCTCTGATTTTTATGAAACTTTTTAAATCTTAATTTCATAATATTTTATAATTTTTAGTGCATTTGAAATCATAGTTGTACCCTCAAAAATGTGAAATTACTAGAATACCTTATAGGGGTATTTTCGTAATTTAGCTTTTTCAAGCTTGGATTTTCATGAAACTTTTCAGATTTTAATTTTATAATATTTCATGATTTTTTGTATTTTAAAATTCCAAGAATGAGTATAGAAACATTGATTTCTAATAAAATGACCTAAATACCCAAAACTTTGCTCTAAGGATAAAATGATATTTTCATCAGTTTGGAGGGTATAAAAATTCAACGCTTGTAGGGAATAATGTGGACAATTGGATCTTTTATTGATTTTGATCCAATGGCCAAAAGTGATTCCTTGAAAAGAATAAAAAAGAGAAACTTTGACCATTAGATGAGATTTTATCCAAAGGTGCATATTGACCAAGATTGAGATCTTTTTTTGGGAGGAGTATGTCGAATGGGATAAGAAGGGAAGATGCTAGAAGTTGTAAAAGAGGCTGAAAAAAAAAGAGCAAAACACGAGAAAAAAAAGAAAGAAAAAATTGGTTGAAAAAAAAAAGAGGGCAAGCCGAATATAGTAGGTTTGAAGGAGAAGAAAAAAGAAAAAGGAAAGGAGTTCACCGAAAATAAGTAGGGGATCTATTGAATGAGGAGGTGCTGGAAGAGAAGAGAAAGTTGGGGCTGAAGAAAAGAAAGAAAGATGTAAAAAAAAGGAAAAAAATTGCTAAAAAAAAATATAAAGTTAGCCAGAACAGGGAGCTAGAAGAAAAAAAAAAGAAATAGCTAGAGAGGTCTTCGATTTTAAGAAAAAAGGGATGCAGAAAAAGTTTCTTAGCTAAAAGAATGATGGGAGGTTTAAACAAAATACAATAATAGAAAAAAAAGATTTTTTGGAAATCTGCCTCTTAAAAAGAAAAAGAAAAGAGTTTGTTGAAGAGGAGGTCGGCTGGAAGGGGAGTTAAAAAAAAGCAAAAGGAATGAACTAAATTGATTTGAGCGTTGTCGCCTCTACTACACTACACCCATCATGAAGTTCAATATTGCCAACTCCACTGTGGGATGCCAAAAGAAGCTTGAAATAGACAATGATCAGAAACTCTGAGCATTTTTTGACAAGAAAATCTCACCAAAGGTCAGTGAAAATGCTATTGGAGAGGAATTCAAGGGCTATGTTTTCAAAATCATTAGGGGATGTGACAAGCAAGGATTCCCAATGAAACAAGGAATGTTAATTCCTAGACATGTTTGTCTCTACTCCACAGAGGGATGCCTTGTTTCCAAGGTTATTATAGGTGCAATGAAGAGCAAAAGAACTTCAGAAGATTCTCGATGAAGCCATTTCTGGTATAGAGGTTGACCAATCTTGCTACTACTCATTTGAAGGGCTTGTTGGTCAATTTGTGCAGTTAATGGTAGTAATTCTCTTTTTACATTATTATTGTTCATTGTATTGTGTTTGTTCAGTGACATTACTAATGTGTAATGAATCAATTATGAGATGTGAGTGGAAATAAAAAAAAAAGGAAAATAAAAGTAAATGAAATCTCCGAGGATGGGATTCTAAGGAAGTCTAAGTAGAGATTCTTAAAAAATCCTTAGGTGAGAAAATTCTTCTAAAAAACTACTAAAATATAGGGGTGTCTAGAAAAATTTTTAATAAAAGATTTTATTTACTTTATTCCTTTCAATTTTTTTAGGTGATAATTGTGAAACAATTAACGTAATTAAAACATAATTCAAATGAATAATAAACTGTATAACATAATAATAAGGATTATATTTTTCATATGCATATTCTACTTGATTATTTACAATACATAGTTTTAAATGCAAATGAAATTTTTGATGATAGGATTTTAAGGAAACTCGAGTAGTAATTCCTGAGAATTCCCTATATGAGAAAAGTTTTCTAAAAATTATCAAAGTATTAAAATATTTAGAAGTTTCTTTTCAATACGAAAAATTTTCATTTTATCATTATTCTTAATATGAATTTTTTTTATGAAAATATACACTTTTAGAAATAAATTTGTTTATAGATAATAATATTATTAAATAATTTTAAAGTAATGAAAATTTTTGATGATAAGATTTCGAGAAGTCCGAGTAATGATTCTCGATAATTTCTTAATTGAGAAAAATATTCTAAAAATTGCTATAGTATTGGAATTTAAAAGTTTCATTTCAATAATTTTTTTTTTCAATTTCTTAATTATTTTCTTTGAACATTTTTCTTAATAAATAAGAATGTGTTTTTTGGAAATAAATATATTTGTAGATAATTGTATTATTACATGACTTTTAATAAATTTTAAAAACAAATGAAAAATCTCCGAGGATGAGATCCTAAAAAATATTTGAGTAGTAATTCTTTAAGAATCTTTAGGTAAGAAAATCTATCTAAAATGTCGTCAATGTATTGGAGCATTTAGATTAATTTTCGATAAAAATTTCTCGTTCTTTTATAAATGGTATAAAAATGAGTTTTTAGAAAATGCTATTTATTTTTAAAATTATAGATATCATATTTTATGAAAAATAAATATGAACCATCGATGATAGGATTTTTAAGAATTTCGAGAATCAATTCTTAAAAAGTCCTTAAGTGAGATGGTTTCTTTTAATATTGTCAGAATATTGAAATATTTTTAGGAATTTTTTCAATAAATGGTTCTTATTTATTCAAGCTTACTAAAAATTAAAAATATGTTTTTAAAGAAAATTAAAAATATGTTTTTAAAGAAAATTAAGAAAATTAATTTTTAAAGACCAAAATTAAGACCATTTTTATCAATATTAAAAGATAACACATAATTAATTGGTATTGTTTTAAGCAGGTATCATAGGAATGCTAATCTTTCCCCACGCGTAACCAACTCCTGAACCCAAACTATTTTCACAAATCCTAAAATTATCTTTTTAATAAATTTTAATTAATTTCAAATTTTGATTAAAAAAATAAGTTTTAATAGGTGGTCAATCACAACCAGCCAAAAAAGATTAGAGGTGACTCCTTCATTTTGTTTTCAAATTCATAAAGTAGTCCCAAAAATCGTTACGACATGTACATATACAATATGATTTGAAAGGTATGTCGGACAGATGATTGGCTTTCTTGCACAAGCAATCACCTCAATGGTTTGACATTATAAAAATGAGATTAGTTTTAAGCTATGAATTGAGAGCCTAAGCTTAAAATGGAATCGCCTTGATAAGGGATCAAGATGATGTCACTTGATATTGATATTTGTGATAAAAAATTAATAATCTCTCAATTCACTTTGTCTGTCCTAAATGTCAAGAGAAATTCTTATTGATTATGTGAAATTAAGTAGAGTTATAGATTCAAGTTAGATACTGAAAGTATTTGAACTATCACCTATACGGTATTGATATCTAATGATTAAGAAATACACTCCATAAAAAAATGGGAGTAATATCGTAACATGTGTTTCATACCACATATGCATTATTCAACCAACAAAGATAACAAAAGAATAGATATATGCTTCTTATTGTATGAAATCTTTGAGATTAAAGGATCTTATATTTAGTACCCTTAAGGACTTTTGATTATTTCTTAAAGTTTAATCCAATATTAGGTATCTTGGATTATTGCCAATACTCATGGTTGATTCGATCTAATAAGACATATTTGAATTGCAATTGAATTGAAATTGAGAGATCCTAGAATAAAAGAATATCATTCTGGTGTCACATTTGGTTGTATTCATAGGCTTTCCAATTATATTTGAAACATTAAATATAAGTGTGAATACACAAGTATATCATGTAACATGATGAAAAAGAGATCACGAGGAACTTGAAATGTGACTGAATGGATACAAAGTGTTGCATACTTACGTTACTTATACTTGAGAGTTACTATACAAACCTAACAGTTGTATAAGTGATTAGATATGATTTTAAGCTGCTATATGCACCTAATAATTGTATAGCAACTAAGCTCATGAAGTATGCTGATTGCACAGCTTATTTTCTTGTATGAACTCATTGTAAAGAGTAGAGAAAACTTTACCACCCATTCTATGCAAGTGGAAGATGTTGGAAAGTGTTGGTCCAACAATTCATGGGTTAAATGGAACCAACACTATTTGTTTTGGGCAATTAAATATTGATTTGATTTTGATTAAAGAAAAAATTGTCTAAGTAGTTAACTTTGGTGATTTAAATTCAAAGATAGTCAACTATCTCAGGTATTTCTTCTTCTTACAAATGGCATTTTGGCCATAGCAAAATAAAAGAGAAAATAATGGCATTCGACCATTACATGGGGATGATGAAAAGGTTCATTCCGTGTCTCTTCCTCTCTTAATATTTAGCATGGAATTCGATTATGCTGAAATGATGAATAAGTTCTTCCAAAACCAAAAATGAGATAAGTCTCATTTATATATGGGTTTATGTAATAAGTTACATAGTTAACAAGAGAGGAAAAGAGAGAGAGATTGGTAAAGTAAAAGAATAAGACATTCCTTATGAACTTTCCTTGAAATCTCTTACATTGGTGTTTAAGGATTTACACTATGGATGTAGACAATTTTTGAATGCATAATCTTGTTCACAATCAGTTAATCAAGTCAACCTTGTTTCCATAACTTTTTTGTAAAAAATGCTTCCGCTATGCTTTTGCAATTCAAGCAAATTTTCCACATTATTTTCAATATACAATCTTGTTTATATTATATTATTATATTATTCTTCAGTCCATGGTTTGATGTCTGTAGATTAATCATCATTTATGTTTTTCTTTCGTTAGGACATGGTTCTCAACTCAGATTTGGTTCATTGTCGAGCTAAATGCCTTTTTTAATAGAAAATAAATATAAACACATATAGAAAATAAATATAAACACATATAGAAAACCCTTGAAAGGGTTTTTACATGTTATATTGAATATCAACTTCCCAAAACAGAAGTGGATGCATGAAAAGTGCTATAAAATAAGAATAATAATGAAATCATATTAGATTTAATTTAATTTTTTAATAATGGGGCCTTTTAAATGCACCCCATCTTTTTTTTCTCTACACCCCATTTTTTTTCAAATTTTTTGTAAGTAAAATTACTTAAATACCCTTCTTATAAGTTTTTGAATATCTACTATTTTTGAGAAGTCATAACACTTATAAAAAATGCATCTATGATAAGCTATAAGATTTTCTCGAAAATGTATTTTCCAAAGTGAAAAAGTGATATTTTAGAAAAAAAAATTACAAAAAAAGAGAATTTTATTAAAATTATTTATAAATAACGCAATGAAAAAAGTTATTATTAAAAAAATCATAAATTTTAAAATTAATTTAAAATGTTACTTTTACTGTTTTGATTTTAAAGGTACAGAAGGGACATTTGCTTTTTTGAGCTAATTAGGCACCATTAAATCTTAATGAAAATAATTATTCACTTGGTTGTTAAAAGTGCAAGCAAGATCTTCAGGGAATAAGTCGTTGGGAGCATAACCAATTGAGTTAAATCAGGAACTTAGTTAACATCCCTAAATATGATGATTTTATGCTTGCTGAACTTTTTGATACTGTTTTAGTGAGTAAAAAAGTAGGAAAAAAAATCACAATTGCCATGTTATCAACCTCGTACAAATTTGGGATCCTTTGGGAAGGGTGTTGAAAAAATTGAAACTAACTCGAAATTTAAGATTTTTTTGACTAGCATTGCATGCTTATGAATAAAGAAGTAGTATAAGTAATATTACTAAATACTATATAATTTTGTCAAAATCTAATATGTTAATTGAAAAAACTTATCATGATAAATAGATAGAGAGATTTCTACAAAAAGTTTAATTTAATTAAAGTTATTATAAAATTTTAATAATTGATAAAAAATATTTATTAAAAATTGATAAATTTTAAATTTATAAAAAAAATTATATTTGTTATTTTATCTTTAATTTAATTAGGCTCTCATAAGATATTATTCTTTTTTTAAGATGAAAAACATAAAAGTAACTTTTTTATTAATTTTAAAATTTATGATTTTTAATAATAATTTTTTTATTACAATTATTTACAAATAATTTTAACAAAAATTATTTTTTGTAAAGTTTCGTAAAATTTTGCTTTTAACACTTTTGGAAATGCATTTCCAAGAAAATTTTTTCTCTTTAAAATTTTTAGTAATTTTACTTATAAAAATTTTTTAAATAATAAGCGTATAGAAAAAAAATCAAGAGAGCATTTAGATTTTCTTTTTAATAATATATAAAATTATAAATTTTTAAAATTCAATTCAAATTTGAATCAAATTTTTTTATTATTTAAACTGAATTTTAACAATTTAATTCGATTCATCAATTTTTAAATTATTGAATTTTTATTTTTTATATATTATTTTAATATAATTTTTAATATATTTAAATAAATTTTAATATAAAATAATTATTTTATTTTATAAAAATTTAAAATATATATAAAAACTAATAAAATATATAATTAAATTCAATTTATTATTTTTATTTCTACTTCTTATCTAAAATAAAATCTGAATCTATTATATAAATTTAATTCTAACCATATGAAAAAATTAATACAAACCGAACCCAATATTACAATTTTAATTGATTTTTTCCTATTTTTTCTATACCCCTGCCACAAAAATTTCCAGCTGTTTCTTTCTTTCGGTTCCACTACGTTCTCTCTCTCTCTCTCTTCCCATATCTCTATAAATTTCTTCAAATCTCCATACCTTTTTCCATGCCTTTTCTCTCGGTACGGTTTCAGAATCTCCTTTCAGTTTTTTGTTCTAGAGAGAGAAAACACTAAGCGACACTGTCGATTTCTACTAACCTCAACTTCAGATTCGGATCTCTCAAGTGTTCCAACCAGGACACGATAGTTGCTGTCCGTTTCCCCCTGATCCGATCCGGTTCTTTTATCCAAAGTTTTCAACGAGAGATTCCTTTTTGTTTGTATAGTTTCGTTTAACTTTGATCGAAAATGCTGCCTCTTTCATTCCCTCTCTGTTGCATCTTTTATCAGCTTAAGAAATGAGGCGATTACTTTGAAAAGTAACTGTAAGATTTTGACTCCTCTCCGATTTTTCTTTTCTTTCCTTTTATGCTGATTAAACTTACCACTGTAAGTGGATATCTCAGCTCAATCATGATAATTTTTGCTTCTTATGGATATTAATGTATTCATTTTTATTGGAAAATATTGAACCTGTGAGAATTACAAGAGTTAATTTGTCTATTATTTGATTTAATGGCCAGTTAAGAATTGTTTAGAGGGAGGAATAATTATATTGTTATATACAAAAGTTAAATTTCGAAGTTAGAACACTTTGGTTGTTTTTAATTTTGTAATGTTTCTGATATTTGTATGCAACATTGTTCGTGGGTTTGAAGATCTAGCATTAAAAAGCCAACAGCGGACCAATTTAGATGGTGTGCAGCAGCTGTGTCAGGAGTATAATTGTTCAAACTGCGCATATAGGAAAAATATTAACCCCGAAAAGGGTGCATTTACAAAGTATTGGAAGGAATTTATATGTCGCTGCTGGAGGAGTAAAGTTTTGGTGGAATCGTGAATTCCGGACGAATGCTAGGATGATGGTTCATTCAGGTGCAACAGCAAACCAGGGTCCCGTTGTGGATATGTTTCTGGAGAAAGATGATGATGGTGGATATGTTAGCGGACGGTGGAAAAGGTAAATATTAGTTAACCCGTTTTAAACAGTTGTTTTTCATGCACATTACACAATAAGGACAGCCAATTTTTGTGAATGTTATGATTTGTTTAGAACCAAACATGGTTGTTGTTGATTCTAAATTTTTAAATATGATTTTGTTTCTGAATAAATGTTGCTAGGAGTTGCTTTTATGCTGGTGTTTTTAGTCAGATTTGATCTTTTCTTTGCTTGTTTGGTTCAATGAATGTGTTGCCTAACCATGGAAAGCTAGATGTTATGTTGGTAGCGTAAGCTGCTGACTATTTATGTAATATGAGAGATTTAATAATTTCAATTTTACATGTGTTGATATTGTAAGTACAGTCTCATAAAATTGCACTTGGTTTCATAGTGAAATAACCAAAATAGGCTTTTTTAGTAAATTTCTTTTCACCTATTTGTCTTTACTTTCGTACAATGGTTCCCCAATTATTGGAGGACTGAAAGAAGGAATAGTTTCTTACCTGCAAGACTTGTAATACAATCATTTTCATTTCTTTTACTTTCCAAAATCTCCATTGTCACAAGTATTATCCTCTTCAAGTTCTTAACGTAAACCATGCAACTCACTTGAATTTCTACATTTTGTGTGCTATCATCATTCCTTTCCTTCTCATACATGAATGGCATTTTATTTGTTGATTTAGATTATAAGAGTGTTAAAATTTTCAAGGTCTTTTTATTTGTATATGTGATGCTTTAATTAACTTTAGATTTAAAACCACACTTACATGGTAGGTTTCTTGTCTGATTTGGCAGTGAAGATGGAAAATTAAGCTGTGGCTATTCAAGTTTCAGGGGAAAGAGAGCAACCATGGAAGATTTCTATGATATTAAAAATTCCAAGATTAATGGGCAGGCAGTCTGCATGTTTGGAATCTTTGATGGTTAGATTCTCTCTTATCGTCTCTCGCCTTGTGGAAGGATATGAAATTAAAAATATTACATATATACTGGAACCCATTTTGTAAAAACACTTAGAAGGCACCATCTAACATGATGATCAGCAAAGAACTCAGTCTACAATTTGGGGCTAGCCTTTCCTTGGATCTTGGTTTCCACTAACAGAATACTGGTAGTGCAACATATGCTTAAAAATACGAGTTTTATCGTTGGTATGATATGTACATGGTTTATAGTCTATGCATGAGCCATATAAACATGTGTGGTAGGATAGTGTAGTGGTACATGCTTACAACTAATTTGTGGTGCAAGCATCCAAAGTTGCCTGGGTCAAACAAACCTACTTTTAAATTCTCTGTCTAAGCTCTCTTGTGATTTCATTTAAATCAGGAAAATCATTATGATATTATGACAATCAATCTGTATTATTTTTGTTTTATATCTCAATAGTGCCTCTGGATGAATGATTTGAGTTTCGACCATGTATACTATCTGTCATCCTGATGATGCGCTTTTGGATGACAAGTAACATTTCTCGAGAGCAAGATGTCTTTGATATCTGAAATGACTGTTCTTTTTGCCCCTCCATTTAACCACTATTATGTGCAATCGCAGGGCATGGTGGTTCTCGTGCTGCTGAGTATTTGAAGCAACACCTTTTTGAGAACCTAATGAAGCATCCACAGTTCATGACTGACACCAAACTTGCCATAAGTGCGTTCAAGATCTCTGATGATGTGCTCTGTTTATGGAGCATTTAAATTGCTGCATATCCTTTGTTGTCTGCACTTTATAAAGGATCCATGCATTTACAAGTACTTTTATCTCTTTCTTGTTCTGAGTCTTCAAGGGATGGGGCTGTGTCCTACATAAAATGATTGTCAACCCATTTGAATTCTCTGTTATTCATTTTGGTTTCATTGGGTATGCTTGCAGGTGAAACATATCAACAAACTGATATCGATTTCTTGGATTCTGAAAGAGATACTTATCGAGACGATGGTTCAACTGCTTCAACAGCAGTGTTGGTTGGTAACCATCTATATGTTGCCAATGTTGGAGACTCAAGGACTATAATATCCAAGGCCGGAAAAGGTATTCTATGCATTTTTTATTGCATATTAATATGTTACTTTGAAGTGCATTAATATATGCATTAGCATATTTTGCTTTTAAATACTATAAATTGAAGATTATCATGAGATGGTTCTTATGAAATTGCTTGAGGAAAGGGCCCGGTAAAGGGAAGAAGGTCAGGCCCCATATTCTGAAAGCATTTGAGTTTTTCTTTATGTTGTCCTTTATTTATTATATATAGATAAATAGTCATGTTAAAGCATGGTATTTTGTATTTAAACTTGGTGGATTATCTTAAACTACTCTTGGGTATGCTTAAATCATTAATAAGTATGAACTGTATATGATATGAAATGCATATTACATTTTGAGTGACTGTTATATCTTATATATGACACTTATGGCTTTATTAGAGTAACCTGCACTTGACATTAAATGTTGAGAATTCTGAACTTATAATGGGATTCCTAAAAGCAGCTTCTTTTTCCTTTTAAAGCAATCCCTCTCTCCGAAGATCATAAACCAAATAGAATTGATGAACGGAAGAGAATCGAAAATGCTGGAGGGGTGGTTATGTGGGCAGGTAAAACTGTTAACAATTGTAGCTTGTCTTATTGAAGTCAAAATAACTATTTTCCTTTATTTCTGGTACTTAAATCGGAAGAACTGAAAGTTTATGGTGAAAATTTCTTGTTGATCATGTTATCAGGAACTTGGAGGGTAGGAGGTGTGTTAGCTATGTCTCGAGCTTTCGGTAATCGCATGTTGAAGCAATTTGTTGTTGCAGAACCAGAGATCCAGGTGATCCTCAAAATTATATGTTAATAAGCTAGTAATTTTTAATCATCTTAATTGCTCTCATTACATTTAATTTTGCCATTACTTTCTCCCATTGCATTGCCTTGTGTTTAATTGTAGGGACTCATTTAGGAAAAACATCATCTCATGAGAAAATGTTTTTTATTTTCATCATTCCTTATTGACCACAACTATCCAAAAGTCAAATGTGTTAGAATTAGACATTGAAGTAAAAATGTGCTCATTGTTGTTTTTTAATTTGACTGTAATGGTAAATGCCGTTGCCTTATTCCACTTTTTCTTGCTCCATCCTCTTCTATCCCTTGATTTCTGTTATCTATGGTGATCAGACTACAAATTATTCTACAACACAATTCATATAGAATTTGAGTTCATGATGGTAGGTTATGAAAATTGGATTAATGAAATTTCTATTTCTTAATGTTTATTTCTCAGGATAAAGAGATAGATGAAGAGTTTGACTTGCTTGTGCTTGCTAGTGATGGATTATGGGATGTAGTGCCTAATGAGGTAAACTTTCTCTGACATATGCGTTCAAATGTGCTGATGTGCATTGTTGCACTTAATTATCCATCTACACATCAAGCATGCACTTGGTTTTGTTATTGAGCAACGTTTAAGAATAAAGTACTAGTTATTCAGGACAATTGAACTGATGAAAGGGAAAGAAAAATAAAAGGGACAAAACCAGCTCAAACGAGCTTTACCGTTTTGATGTTCCATAAAGATTAGATTGGTTGATCTTTCAATGCTCAAGTAACAAGAACATTGGAAATACCTCCTGTACTATTAGGATATTTATCTGCATGTTTGCTTGTTATAAGTTCAAATCATGTTTCCAGGATGCTGTTTCGGTTGGCAGAGCAGAAGAAGAAGCAGAGAAAGCCGCTAGAAAGTTGACAGAAACTGCTTTCAGGCGAGGGAGTGCGGACAATATAACATGCATTGTGGTGAGATTCCACCATGACAAGGCAGAATCAGTTAATCCCCGAGCATAATTGGAAATCCTTATATTATTGCATTTGCATGTGTAGATTTATTGATAATTTAGGTAGTTTTAATTTTGAAATCTGCATGTGACTTATGGCCAATGTGCATATACGAAGGAGAGAATTTGTTTATTCATTGTTTTATTATTTCCAAATTGTTCTCTAGTACGGAATACGTGGACCTTGTCCATAATATAAACACACTCGTGTGCTCATCTCCCTGTTTAGTTGAAATCTAATAAAACCATGTCTAGTTAATATATTAAGTGATCATCTGATCTAGGTGTGTGGAAATAAAAGGGTTTTTTTTTTCACAAAATTTTCGGGCAGAAATTTTCGAACTCGGTTGGTTTGTGAGATTATTTTATTAATAAAATTATTTTATTTTATTTTATTTTAAAATATATTTAAAATAAAAACATTTTTAAATGAAAAGGACTTAGCTACGTGGGTCGGGCAACTTAGTATTTTAGAGGAATCATTGGATACGACTGGGTCTGATCCAATCCTCGACAGCCAAGAGTAAATTTTGGATGCGATGAGAAGCGAGTTAGATAAGGGGAAGCGGGTCCTTTTTCAGGGGGAGGTGGGTGAGTTAGAGATGCAAGGGAACCCGGCCATGGGAGGGCGAAAACTGTTATCTCCAATTGCCATGAAGTCCATGAATCTTGTTATGTTTTTTTCTTCCTTTCAATAATTTTTGTTTGAGAAAATGGGTTTGTAAGCGTGGCCTTTTTAAATCATTGTTCAAAAGAAGATGATTGGGATAACCCTTTAATTTATGCATTTTGAAATTAGCATGTTATAATAACTAATACTAATGCACTCAAAAAGACAGACAATGCTTTGATGTTTTGAAGCAATTTGAAGCTGCGCCAAAATGTAGTATACAAATATGAAGCATAAATATAAGTCGTAAATAAACTAAGAAGAAGTATACAAATATGAAGTATAAATACAAAGCATAACTAAACCATCTGCAAGAATTCACTGGCAGTGATGATAGTACTTAAATTACTTATTTCTTTCTTTACATTGCATTATTAGGATAATTATGGCGATAGTTCTAAGAACAAACTCTCTGTTGATAATTATCACATTTGCAAAGTTATATAATAACTAGTTTTTATCCCACGTATTTCGTTGCCCAACAACTCCTTTTTTTCTCTCTCTCTCTCTTTTTTCTTCCAAAACGCATGTTCGGTGGTTTTTCAAATTGTTGAATTTTGATTAAAAGTAAAATGGTCATTTTACAATACTGATAGGTGTTACAGTATAATACCTTTGGGGATTCTAAAATTTGTAAATATGGTTTTTAATTTTCATATTTTTTATTTTTTATTTACATTTTAGGTTATTTTATTTTCGTTAAAGGGTAAGATGATAATTTTATAATGTTGAAAGGGACAAAATGGTAATTTAATGATGTTAAACAGGTGTCAAAATATAATCCTTTTAGGAATTATTTTAATATATTTTTAAATTTTTATTTTTAACATTTTAGTTTATTTTATTTTATTAAAAGATAAAATAATCATTTTACAATATTAAAAAAATAAAATAACCATTTTATAATATTAGCCAGGCGTCAAGGTATAATCCTTTAGAAATTCTTTTAATATTATTTTAAATTTTTTATTATTAAAAAATTAATATATTATCTTATTAAAGGTTTAAATTATCATTTTATAATATTGAAAAAAATAAAATAATTATTTTACAATACTAAACATGTGTCACTCCTTAACTTTTCTGGAGATTATTTTAATAGAAAATTATAGAATTAAAAGATAAAATTATCATTTTTTAATATTATAAAAAAAAATTTATTTTATAATATTAAACTGGTGTCAGTCTCTAACCCTTGGAGAATTCTTTTACTAAAAAGTTATAGATTAGCTAACGATTATTACTTTTATCTAACATATAACCATCGGAGGGGTTGAAGTAACAATGGTTTATATCTTACATTTAATACCGAAAAGCATACAAAATAAATTCTTTGGTTTTTTTTTTACAAAATGATACTTAAAAAAATTAAATTTTTTACATATATATATATATATAACTAGATTTGACTATTTTTTAAAAATATCATATGCATTTTGATCAATATTTGGTGCATAAGATAATTAATAAGATAAGATGATAATTATTTTATATAATATTTGATTTATATCTAAACAAAAGAATATGATTACAAGGAAAATTAATATTCTTTTGATATAAGATGATTTAATCATCTTAAAGTGGAGAAGATAATTTTAATTCATAGAATTAAACTTATATGTCATATTATATCGTTAAAAATTATATCAATAATTAAATTATATAAATTTTGAAGAAAGATAATTTTGATTAATAAATAAATTATTTTATCTTAATTTTTACACACATCAAATATAAGTTAGAATGACATTATTTAATTTAATCTTATTAATAAGATCATCTCATTCTATCTTATCATAATCTTATGTACCAAACGTATCATTTATGTGTTATATTATTTATGTACATATACCAATACTTTTTTAATTCTTGTACATGTACATATATATTATGCATGTATTTATAAATAAATTATTTTTATTTCACATACCTTCCATGTAAATAATAACATGTAAATTTTTTAATAAAAAATTTATAAAAATAATTTATATAAAAATAAATAATATAAGTAATATAGACAAATAATTAATTTATAAACACAAATAAGAAAATGATACTATTCTTAAGTTTAAAGATTTTCTTTGTGTTTATAAATTAATGTAAGTAATGTAAACAAATTTTAAATCTATCTTTAACCGCTTCAACCCTATCTACTTAATTTATTTGAACATTACACAACTAAGTTTTTATTCTAAATCTACTCTTAACTCTTTCAACCCCTATCTATTATAATTGTTAATGTTTAACCGTTACTGCTTATTTTTATTTAAGTGAATTGTTGCTTATATAATTAATGTAATGAAAATAACTACAAAAATCATTAAAAATTATAATATATTCAATCTTTCACAATTTAAGTGAACTATTATTTATAATAGTGATATTTTAAGTAGTATAAAACTTGCAAAATTCAAACTTCTGAAAATGATAAATATTATAAATTATTTAAATAGTGGTGACGTTAGGTAGAATAAAAGGTATTGGAGTGAAACTTCCAAGTTTTTTTACTACTATATAAATTTAATTATTGTTTATTTTTAATGCATATATATATATTAATTCATATATCTAATCTTTAATTCTAGCATAAATATATTAAAATTATTAGAAATTTAAAAATATTTAAATATCTGAAAGATATGTATTATACATCAAATATAAGAAGGTAAAGCTAAACAAGAATTAAATATATATTTGGCATATAAAATTATAATAAAATAGGATAACATGATATTATAAATAGGATTAAAATAAATAATATCTTCTTATTTTATGTTTAATGTGTACAAGAATTAAGATAAAATAATTTATTTATTGATCAAAATTATCCTTTCTCAAAGTTTATACAATTTAAATTATTAACGTAATTTTTAAAGGTATAACAGGACATGTAAATTTAATTTCATAAATTAAAAATAATCCTCTCTACTTTGAGAGAAGTGAATCATCCTATATCAAAAAGATGATTAATCTTCCTTGCAATCTTATCCATTAGATACAAATCAAATATAATATATGATGATTATCATCCTATCCTATCTATCATCATTTGCATCAAAACAAAATCTAAGGATGTATTTGGTACATAAGATTATAATAAGATAAAATAATATTATAAATAGGATTAAATTAAATATTGCTATCATATCTTGTGTTTGTATATGCAATGATCATGATAGGATAATTTATTTATTGATCAAGATTACCGTTCCTCAAAATTTATACAATTTAAATTATTGATGTAATTTTTAATGATATAATATGACATGTAAGTTTAATCTCATGGATTTAAAAATAATTCTTTCCACTTTGGGAGGATTTAATCATCTTATATTAAGAAGATGATTAATCTTCCTTATGATTCTATCATTTTCTTTATATGCAAATCAAACATAATAAATAATGAGTATCATTCTATTTTATCTATCATCCTATGTACCAAATATGACCTAAGTATATGTTTGGTATACAAGATTATAATAGGATAAGATAAGATGATATTATAATTATGATTAAATTAAAT
Organism: Durio zibethinus; assembly: GCF_002303985.1. Next base: position 7,723,218 of record NW_019168381.1, on the reverse strand, counting down.
AATGTCATCTTATCTTATGTTTGATATGTGTAATGATTAAAATAGGATAATTTATTTATTAATTAAAATTATCATTCTTTAAAGTTTATACAATTTAATTATTAATGTAGTTTTTAATAGTAGAATATGACACGTAAGTTCAATCTTATGGATTAAAAATAATCATCTCCACTTTGGGAGAATTAAATTATCCTATACCAAGATGATGATTAATCCTCCTTGTAATCCTATCATTTTCTTTAAATACAAATCAAACATAATGTAGAATAATTATCATCATATCTTATCCATCATCCTATGCATCGTATATGATCCAAGGATGTGTTTGATATATAAGATTATGATACAATAAAATATGATGATATTATACTTAGAATTAAATTGAATAATGTCATCTTATTTTATGTTTGATATATGTAAGGATTATGATAGAATAATTTATTTATTGGTTAAAATTATCATTTTTCACATTTATACAATTTAAATTATTGATATAATTTTTAAAAGTATAATAGGACATATAAGTTCAATCTCATAGATTAAAAATAATCCTCTCTACTTTGAAATGATTAAATCATCCTATATCAAGAGGATGATTAATCATTCTTACAATCTTATCTCTTTCTTTATATACAAATCAAATATAATATAAGATAATTAGTATCATATCATATCTATCATCGTATACATCAAACATGACCTAAGGTCATGTTTGGTAAACAAGATTTGATAAAATAAGATAAGATAACATTATGAATAAGATTAGATTAAATAATCTTATCCTATCTTATGTTTGATGTGGGCAAGAATTAATATTGGATAATTTATTTTTTAGTCAAAATTATTCTTCTTTAAAATTTATACAATTTAAATTATTGATATAATTTTTAAAGGTAGAATAGGACATATAAGTTTAATCTCATAGATTAAAAATAATTCTCTACATTTTGGAAGGATTAAATTATCTTATACCAAGAGGATGACAATTCTCCTCGTAATCCTATCTTTTTCAATTAAATACAAACCAAACATAATATAAAATAATTATCGTACTATCATATCCATCATCTTATACACCAAACATGACCTAAGGTCATATTTGGTACACAAGATTATGATAGGATAGGATAAAATAATATTATGAATATGATTATATTAAATAATACCATCCTATCTTATGTTTGATATGTGCAAGGATTATGATACGATAATTTATTTATTAATCAAAATTATCCTTTTTCAAAGTTTATACAATTTAAGTTATTAATATAATTTTTAAAGGTATAAATGACATATAAATTCAATCTCATAGATTAAAAATAATCCTCTCAACTTTGAAAAGATTGAATTATTCTATAGCAAAATGATGATAATCCTTCTTATAATCCTATCCCTTTCTTTAGATACAAATAAAACATAATATATGATGATCATCATTTTATCCTATCCATCATTCTATTGACTAAACATAACTTAAGAACATGTTTGGTGATACACAAGATATGATAAGATAAGATAATATTATAAATAGGGTTAGATTAAATAATATCATTTTATTTTGTATTTCATGCATGCAATGATTAGGATAAGATAATTTATTTATTTCTCAAAATTATCCTTTCTCAAAGTTTATATAATTTAAATTATTGATATAATTTTTAAGGGTATAATTGACATATAAGTTTAATACTATGGATTAAAAATAATTCTCTTAACTTAGAAAAAATTGAATAATCCTATGCTAAGAGGATATTAATTTTTTTTACAATCACTATCCTTCTCTCTAAATATAATCAAACATGATATATGATAATTATCATCATTTCCTATCATTAATCTTATGCATCAAACATTATCTAAGATAATGTTTGGTACACAATATTATAATAAAATAGGATAAAATAATACTATAAATATGATTAAATTAAATAATGACATTCTATTTTGTGTTTGATGTATGCAATGATTAGAATAAAATGATTTATTTATTTGTCAAAATTATCCTTTTTAAAAATTTATATAATTTAAATTATTGATATAATTTTTAAAGGTATAATTGGACATGTAAGTTTAATCTCATAGATTAAAAATAATTCTCTACACTTTAGAAAAATTGAATAATCCTATGCCAAGAGAATATTAATCTTCCTTACAATCATTATCCTTCTCTTTATATACAAATCAAACATAATATAAGATGATTATCATCCTATTTTATTAATAATCCTATACATCAAAGATGACCTAAATATCTAAAATTACCATATTAAATATAGGGTAAGTGACTATTGAGAAAAATGTTTCAATGGGATTAGAATTCTTATTAATATACAAATAAATTGGATAAATTTTACTTTAAAAAAATTAAAATGACAATTTATAAAAATAATAAATAACAATGAAAATTGAGAAAAAAATTCAAAGGAATTAAAATTTTTTTATAAATTAATAAAATCGAGGAAAAATTGTAATTTAGAAATATAATAAATTACAATGCCGATTTTGATTAGTTGAAAAATTTTCAATATTCATGCTTACATATATTACATTATATATTATAGATAATAATAAATTTTATTTGAGAAATAAATTATCTGAATTATTTTTTTTGAAAAAAATGTATATTTATCAATGAGTCAAAATCTCAATTGTAATATATATTTAATCAAATAACAAAAAAGTTGATATGAGGTTAAAAAAAAAAAAAGGCCTATCTTATAAATAGAACCCACTTTGGAGATGTATTGTTATTTTGATCAAATTTATTTCAATAAGCATTTTCTTGTTTTGTAGAATGCAAATAAAAGGTAAATGAAAATAGTGTTAACTCTTATAAAAAGAGATTAAGGTTAGATTTGTCATTATACTATGATTTAATATTGAAATTTATCATTATACTTTTAATTATATTAAATTTTATCAATGTACTTTTAATTTTTTTATTTTAAAAATAGAATTATAATATTTTATAAAATATTTGTTAACATAAATAATATATTTTGTTATTGCACTTGTAATATTATTTCTAGTGATCCACACTACAATGACAAATATGCCGTTAATCCCTATAAAAACATAAACAAAATCTACACTTTATTTATTTTTCATAGAGAATTCGTAATAATAAATATTTCACCTAATTTGGGAATCCTACAAACTCAATACAAGAGTTAAAAACTAACGCTGGTTAAGTCCTTTTGCATCAAAATCCATTATAAAAATGTTGTTTTAGGGTTAACAAAAAAAAAAAAAAAAGGTTAATAAGTAGTAACTATATTAAACCAACCTAATACTTTACTTTCTCAAATTTTTTCTTTTCTTTTATTATCATTTTTTGGGGCAGAAAAAAAAAGAAAAGAAAAAGAAAATTTTCCTCAGGTTCTCAGGGGGTTTTGACAAATGGGTCACTGTACCTTGTGATTCATGCTTGTCTCAGATTCAAAATTTCTTCGCTTCAAAGAGACTTTCTTTAGAAAGGTATATTTTGTATTTATATTTTTATTTTCTGCTAATTATTATTATTTTTTCATTTTTACAAAGAGCATTTCTCTTTTGCTTGTAAATTTTGTGGACTGTTTGTATGGAATCTAGGGTTTTCAGTTTCTACCGGAGAGCTAAATTTGACCGTTACAAAGCTTGTTGAAATCTCATTTAACAGTAGATCCATGGAGACCTGGAAAGTTGAATTTTACTCTTCAGTGTCCTTTCCCAGTAGTTTGAATTTCTGATAGGTTTCTGGTTTTGGTTATTCAATGTGACCTAAATTTCATCTTTTGGTTCCTTTTTGTTTATGCGTAAAGAAATGCTGGTGAAAGTGTATATGAGCGTTGTTTTTTACCTTTTAAAGTTAATTCATCTTGCTGTTTATCGTGACTATTTGGAGTTATTTTGGGTTATCATGTTAAATTTTTATCTTGAGAAATTAGCATTTTGAGGCTTTAGGCTGTTAAGAAAAAGAAACTGGTGAAATTACGCTGGCTTGTTGCACGGTGATTATATGTAGATATAAATGTTACTGTTATTGGGAAATTGAGTTTTTCGACTGCATTCTCTAGATGAAATAGTATGTTGAATAAGTTAGGTTCTTTGTATGTGAGGTATAAAGTTCAAGCATAATATGATGATACTGTTATTGTTACTCATAACTAGTTTGTGGAGTTGTGATCTGCCGAAGAAGAAATAAAAGTGTTGCTTTTCATATATTTAGGAGATATATTGTTGCTATGATTGAACCTTCTGGCTATTCTATGTCTAGAATGTTGGGCATTGACTGTTTTTGGTGAAGGTTACGGTGCATTAGAATTATGATGGAAAATTGTTAATGCAATTCTCTTCTTGATTTTTGCCTTGATTCAATTCCACAGTCCAAATTAGGTGAAGGACGATAGAGAGAAACAAAAAAAGAACCATGTTGTGTTATATATTTGAGTATCAAATGGTAACTGATGATATCAAGCTCAAGAAACGGATAGTTAAGTGTTTACTTAGGATTTTATTTTTCCAATATTCTGTAAGCCTTGTTAAGGGGCTCATTATTGTTATTTAGTTCTTGGTATAAGCAACGCATGATGCAAATGATTGGTTAGGTTTGCAGAGTGGAAAGCTCTCATCTATGACAACTGTTGTCTGGATAGCAAAACGTAAGCATGTCTGGTTCATGCTTATAGTTGAGGTCAGCCATAAAACTTGTAGAACTCGGTATGTGGTATGTGTCTACCATGGTCAATGTTGTTTGGATTAGCTTAAAAAAAATGCTTGTTCATGTTTTGACAGGTGTCAGCCATTGATGAAGTCTCTTTGGATCAGTAATTTTTGTTCTGTTGTCCTTGCATAGCCAGTTCTCGGACAAAAAAACAGCTATGCTTTTATATGTTCCACATACCTGAAATTGCTTATGGGTCAGTGTTCACATGTTTAGCAATTAGATGGTAGTTGCATCTTTCCTTATGAATCTAATTATGGAGCTTTGACTATGTTCTTAGTTAATCACATCCGTATGATATCTGCCTTCGCCTCTTATTGTTTACAACTACCTAATTTCCTCAAGCTGGTTGAGTTCCTGGTCACATATCCATCTGAGTGTAAGGTGGACAAATATTCTTATGGTTTGAGTTAAATCCATATAAAACTCTCTCTTGTGCTGCTCTCCTGTTCACCAGCTTTAGAGAGAACTGATTAGTAATTGCACCATGGGGTATTTTCTTGGAAGGATATCTTATATTATTAATTATTCCAGCTCAAGTTGCATCAGATTGAAACCATGTGAGATGAAAATGGAACGTGTTTGAGCTTTTTAAGAAATGCAGTATAATAGGATATGGTATTATTATTTTTTTGAGAAAGTATTATTAAAGTTATAGGTTGCATTTTTTGTTCTACATATGCATTACAGCATTAGATATGTATTTGGAGTGATATTGAAATTTTCTAAGAATTTGTGCTCATGCTTCAGCTTAAATAATGGTTAAACTTGTTTCTAGTTAAGATAAGATTGTAGCATCAGATAAAGAAATACGTGATCTGTGTTTAAGAATATGAGTTTCTCTATAGAGCAACCAAAACTCGAGTTTCAAATAAAGATTTGTCTTGTTCGCTTTTAGCGAAGTATAAGCTAATAGAACATTATCCAATTGCTAAAGCATTTACATCTCAGTTAGTCTTCTAATTCAGATGTATATTTTTATTAATGAAGTTTTTCTTCCTTTGGATCAGGCATCAAAAACTTGGTTCTGTTACCTCTGTCTTAAGGCATGAAAGAGCCTTAGGCTGCAAATTGTGAGTTTTGATTGAAGTTTTGTCATATTCATAATCCTGTATACCTAGGTGAGGAAGAAACAGGGAAGAAACGGATTAAAGTGCATAAGAATTATGGAGTGTAACAAAGACGAGGCATTCAGGGCAAAGGAAATTGCTGAAAGGAAGGTTAAAGAAAAGGACTATGCTGGAGCTAAAAAGTTTGCTTTGAAGGCTCAAAATTTGTATCCTGGACTTGATGGTATTGGCCAGATGTTGATAACACTTGATGTGTATATTTCTGCAGAGAATCAAGTGAGTGGGGAGGCAGATTGGTATGGTGTGCTTGGTGTGAACCCATCGGATGATGATGAGGTTGTGAGAAAACAATACAGAAAGCTGGCTCTGATGCTTCACCCTGATAAAAACAAGTCGGTAGGTGCAGATGGTGCTTTTAAGGTTGTTTCTGAGGCCTGGAGCTTGTTATCAGATAAGAATAAGAGATTGGAGTATAACAAGAAGATAAATTTTAGGGGAACACAGCAGAAATATCCTACACAAAGTGGGGTTTCATCAATGCCACCCAGGGCAAACAGCTCTCACAGTTCTAGTTCTAGCCTAACATCAAATGCTAGGACTCAGAACAGTAATAGCCGAGTAGGTCAAACCTCATTTACTTCTCCTAATAAAAAACCTGCTACCTTTTGGACTGTTTGCAATAGATGCAAGACACAGTATGAATACCTCAGGATTTATCTGAATCACACACTTCTATGCCCTAATTGTCATGAGGCCTTTTTGGCTTTAGAAAAGGCGCCACCTCCAAATGTTTACAGGTCATCAAATTGGTCTGGCCAACAGCAGGCTTCAGGGCATCATGCTGCAAATAATAATCCATTTAACTATGGAACAAATTCTTCTAGTTCTCAAAATTCAGAACATGAACAATTGGCTGGTCATGGTTCATCTAATAATACAAGCTTCCAGTGGGGTTCTTTCTCTAAGGCAGCTGGTGTTAGTAGCACTGTTCCACCACCCTGCACCAGTGCTGAAGCTGCAAGTGTTGTTCGGAGGGCACAAGAGAGAGTGAAAAGGGAGCGTGAAGAAGCTCTTAAAGCGGAGAGACTCCTGAAAAAGAGAAAAGATGATATTCGTGTTAATGGTTTTGTTGGTAACATGGCAACTCAAACAACAATGGGAAATGGACCCGGCTTGGGGAACACATTTGAAGCTAGGGGTGTTTATGAAATAGGAAGTATCTCTGGTAACCATAACAAGCCCATCAGTGAGAGAGAATTATCATTGATTGAAATTCGAAACATGCTGATGCACAAGGCTCTGAGTGTGATTTGTAAAAAGCTTAAGGAGTGGAGCTCAGTGACTGAAAAAAAAAATGCTGACAAAGTTAAAGAGAAGGTCAGAGAGAAAGAAAATAGGAAACAGAGGAGCATGGCAAATGGAGATGGACGTGATGCCAATAAAGAATTTCAGAGCAAGCTGTCTCTTCCTGCCTTTTCTGATGACTTAGATACGGGGATTGCACCTATAACAATAAACGTTCCAGATCCTGATTTTCACAATTTTGACTTGAATCGAAGTGAAAGTTCATTTGAAGATGACCAGGTCTGGGCTGCATACGACGATGATGATGGGATGCCCCGTTTCTATGCTCGAATTCACAAGGTGATCTCCTTGAAGCCTTTTAAGATGAAAATTAGTTGGCTTAATTCAAGAAGCAACAGCGAATTTGGTTTGCTAGACTGGATAGGCTCCGGTTTCTCCAAAACTTGTGGGGAGTTCAGAAGTGGCAGACATGAAATTAGTGAAACATTAAATTCTTTCTCCCACAAGGTTCAGTGGACAAAAGGCACTCGTGGAGTAATTAGAATATTTCCTAGGAAGGGGGATGTCTGGGCTCTTTACAGGAACTGGTCTCCTGATTGGAATGAACATACGCCAGATGAAGTTATACACAAATATGACATGGTGGAAGTGCTTGATGATTATAATGAGGAACAAGGAGTCTCTGTGGTCCCTCTAATTAAGGTTAATGGTTTTAGGACAGTTTTTCGTAAGCATGTGGACCCCAAGGAAGTCAGGAAGATTCTGAAAGAGGAGATGTTTCGCTTTTCGCATCAGGTGCCTAATTACTTGCTTACAGGCCACGAAGCTCCTAATGCTCCAATGGGATGTCGTGAGTTAGACCCAGCAGCCACCCCTTTAGAGCTACTTCAGGTAATTAATGAAGCCAGTGAAGCACCTGTGGAAGATGATTCTTGGAAAACTGATAAAGAGACGCTAAAGAGTGCAAGAGAAGGTGAGGCAGATGGACGGGAGGAGAGAATTGATCAAAAGCCCAGGAAGGATAGTTTGTAGAGAATAGCAAACAAGCTAAGGATGATTAACTGATGGTGCTTGCCAAGAGAACCATAAGATGCTGATGTGTAGATGATGCTGAAAAGGCTTAACATATTGAATATGGAGACTGCTGACTACACCAACATGGTGAGTTTTGATTTTGTAAGCTTGGTCCACACTGTAGAAATTGCTTTTTTCTTTTGTTGTGCCATGGTTGGATCCAAGTGCGGTCCATGTTTTTTTTTTTTTTTTTTTCTTTTATAGTAAAGCTTAATTTAAAAACTCATGCTTGATTATACTCGAAATTTAAAAGGAGTTGCTTCTGGAACTGTATTCTTGATGTTTGCATAAGCGTTTTGGGTATATATGTTGTCCTTGTGTGCGCAACCTTACTTTTGCCACACGCTCTGAGGGTCAAGTTGGAAATGCATACGAGCATTTCGCTAATTAGTTGATGCATTTTAAGGAACATGATTCAAACACTCTTCCTCAAATAAAAATAACAAAGGGAGCATCTATTTGCAGACCAAGAATTGCTTTATACATTCAATTTCTTATTACAAAATATTATTAAATAAAATTACTTAATTATTTTTAGTTAAATTATTTTTATATCATTCTTTACGATTCATTTATTTTTGGTTTAAAGATTCTTAAAAAATTCATATCCGAAAATTTTAAAAGACTTTTTAAAAATATATATTTGATAAGTTTAAAATATTTTTAGAAAGTCTTTAAATTTTTTTTATATGCATTTGCAACAAGTTTAAAAAATTTATTTTAAGGTTTTGGAAAATACATATTCGTAAGTATAAAATATTTTCATATATGTATTTTCAAAAAGTTTAGATACGCCATTTTAAATTATTTGGATATACAAATTCAAAATTTTTTTAAAAGCTTTCGAATATGAAAATCTAGAGAATTGTAAAGTTACATGAAATCATTCTTGTAAGTAATATTTTAGAGCAAAATGTATGTATATATATATATATATATATATAAAATAGTTTATGATATTCAATCTCATTCGATTATAAAAGAAATTATTTTTATGTTTGAAAGGATTTTTAGAAACGGTTGTTGTCTTTGAAAATTGAAATTATTGGTACTGATTCAATTTAAAATTGAATGAGAGGAAAGATTATTGGTACTGAATTTGAGATTATTGGTCCTGAAATTGATATAGGTTGAATCAGTATAAGGGAAGGGAATAAGGGAATGAGGATAAGATGCAGTGAATAAAAATAAATTTGTTAAGTTTGAATTTAATATGTTAAAAAAATAAAGTGTAAGAAGTAATTTATACAGCAGCTCCCGTAACTAAAAAGTAAAATGGAGAAATCTTCAAATTCCAAACCAATTCCCTCACAAAAGGGCAAAAAAAAAAAAAAAAAACCCAATTCTCTTACCTCCTTGGAACATTAGGCCAATGCAACTGTGACGAGTCAACTTGTGGGCTTAAAGTTCCACATTTTTCATGTACGATTTTAGTTGTGAATCGCTGAACTTGAAAACTGGGGCTAAACGAGTCTGTCAGATTGCAATGAGTCGTCCACATTCAATTAATTTTGCTAAAGAGGCCCATTTGACAAAAGAGACCAAACCCAAACTCAATTCCACCCCATAGAACCTGTCGGACGAATGAAATACCAAATGAAGAAAAGATTTCTCCCCCAACATTTCTTAGTAAAATACCAAATGAATTTATTAAGCATCTTCCTTGTTGTTTATAAGGAAGACATCAATGCTGAAGACTTTGTCAACAATTGGAACGGAGAATCTTAAGACCAATCTTATAATTTCTTTAATTGGAGTGCATATGGCAACAACGACAATGCAAGTTTTTTTTTTTTCTCTAAAAAAAAAGTATACCAGGAAGTTTCACAGGCAATTCCCTTTCGGGGTTAAATTCAAGGAACCTCCAATTCCATAAAGAAAACGAAGGAATTCTCCGACAAATTTACCTCCTTTATTGAAGCCCTAAGCAATAGGGACATTTGGGTAATTTTGCTTATTTTTTCCTTTTACCCTTAATATAATTTTAAATTAAAATTAAAATAACTGTAAACGCAATTTATAGTTTAATTAAAAGTGGAATTCCAACAGTATTAAACTTACGTATTCCAATGGGCTCTTTCCAATTCCTTCTGTCAATAATTAAATATTTTTTTTAAGATACTTTCAAAAAAATTAGTAAGTTTTGTCTAGTGATGAAAGATATAAGATTCGGTTGTTCTATCAATCATTAATTTGTAATTATAAAAAAATCCAATGAAATAAAATCTGAAGTTTCATTTTTACCAAAACCTTATTGTAACTTCCTGTTTATTCTAAAGATTGGTGCATGTAAAATCTGAATGAGATAAATGTTTCACAATCAGATTCATATAATTACAGATATTTTTATTCATTGAAGAAGAAGAAACTTTAAATCTTAATTTTCCAATGACAATATAAGTAATATTAGTCACTTTCACTAGATAGAGCAAAAACATTGATTCAAATATAAATTTAGGGATGTTTGATAATTTTTAAAATATTTACAAAAATTATGTTTTTTATAATATAAAATTTGAATATATATAATATATATAATGTATTTAAAACATATGTTTTGAAATTTTAAGCTTACTAACTAGTGTTTTGAAGAACATTTTAAGCTTAATTATCATAAATAAGTTACAATTTCTAATTTCTAATGTATTGAAATTCAATCAATAACTTAATTAGCCTTTAATAAGTATCTCATAAACATCCGTCAGAAAAATCATCAAATAAATTCATTTATAATAAACGTGATAACTGAGATGATTTTTGGCAAAGACATACGTATGTTTTTTTTTTTTTTTTTGCCAAAAGACATACGTATTTTAGAAACATAAATTTTCAATTAAAAAAACCGGACTGGTTTGGTCATACAGAGGCAACCCCAGCAAACATCAAAACTGGTAAATTCTAGGAAGTTTTAATGCAGAAACGAGTAAATGACCTGACAAATCTTCCAAAAACAAATATAAAAAAATTTCCTTAAACCCCGTCCCTCTCTCTCTCTCTCTATAAATAAAGACTCCTCCGTCCTCTGTCACGCTTCATCCTCTCTTTATTTTCCTACCTCGTTCCCTCCTTAATTTTAATCCTTTCGTGCCAAAGCTGCCCTTTCTTTTTTCCTTTTTTGGGTTTTCGGTTTCTACTTTCAAACCTCTGCTCATTTTCTGCTTCGTGGGATTCACCACTTTCAACTGTGTCTGCTAATAACCATCTACAAACGACTTAAATTTTGGTAAGTATTTTCTTTGCCATTTATTTCATTTTAATATGTATTATCTGAATGCTTTTTTTTAATCTTTTTACAAACAAAAAAATGTCGTTTTTCTTCATTGTTTTTTTTTTTTTTTCTCTTTCACGCATTTTTTATTTTTGGTTTTTAGATCTTTCTGTACTTCGAATTGTAGCATTGAATGTTTCGATATTGTTATGGTATCTCTCTTTTACGTTTTAAAGTATTAAATTTTCGGCGCAATTTAGCCGAAAATGCAGCGAACAAAGCGAAAAAGCGGTTGGTGTTCGTTTGTTGACATTCGAAAAGATCCCCCTAGGAATCCCGCTGACGCACGCGACTGATTCGCGCGTTAGTCCCCCGTGCCTCAAGTGTTTTCTTCTTTCCCAATTCAAGAAACGAAACAAACTGCTTGTAAGCCGTACACGTATCTCTTGTAAGTCCGATGATTGTCTAGGCCCAAAGGGCCATCGGTCGACATAAACTTCATTGTCTCTTTGATACAAGCCTCAATTACCTGGTTTTGATCAGCCGTAGAGAGACTGACACGTGAGTATGTTGACCATAGGATGTGCCACGTGTAGGATTCAGATTGTAGGTTCCACCGACCAGACCAGTTTTACAAAAGTCTTGTAGATTTAGAAAAAGTGGTGGGGTAAAAGGAGGAACGGCGTAGGCCCGCCGAGAAAATCAACTTTTCAAAGAAACGACCTCTACCTGAAAAACGGTTAGAGGTATGTTTCGATAGTGATGAGTCGTTTTTTTTGTCTACATTTCTATATGCACTTCTATTGAGGAAAACAATAATTTTGGTTTTCCACATTCCAGTTTTTAGATCATTTAATACAATAAATCTTTTGATGATTAAGCTTTTGTCAATTATACGAATTTATAATAGTTTTTACTATTCATTGTTGTTTTAAAATTTTTTTCATGGTGAATTTGTAAAGAATTTTTTGATGGATTTCTTTTTTACAAAATTTTATTAGAAAGCAAAATGAAAAAAAAAAAAGAAAAAAAGAAACCATGTTTTTTATTGACATTATGTTTTAAGGGTTTTCGGTTAATATGCACCTTTTTATATGATACTAGTATAAGATTTCTTGTGTGACTACTTTTTGAGGAGAGGTTACAGTTTATCTTTTTAAGACATTTTCGTTCATATGTTTCTGAAGTGGGCAAATAAATTGATATTTGAATCGGCTCTAGAGCGGAGAGGTCGAATTTGAAAACCCCCCCCAAGAACAACAAAAGGTTGGTACTTTGTCCCATATATTATATAAGGTATAGGCTTATATATATATATATATACGATCTTTGGTTCTATAATTCATCTCATCGCCCTATCATTGACGATTTTGAGTTTTAGACCTCAAGACATCGTGTCTTGAATTTTTTTGTTGCAATACTGTAGAAGCTTTATTCCAATTTAGTCAAGAGCAATAAAAAATCCGTTGCTTTTGCTTTTCTATGTATCTACCAACTAAAAAGAAAAAGCAGAAGGAAAACAATCACCGTTGCTAGGTTGAGAATTTAGAATCAACTTCTCCATATATCAAAAAGAAATGTACTTTTAATATTAACCTGTGTCTCTTACTAAGATTTAGGTAATCTAACGAGGGTCCAGCCTTACTATATTTTATATTCATTCTTAATATATAATTAGGTGTGAACATGGGATCGATGGTTAGCTTAACACACAAGTCAGAAGTCAGAAAGGTGTCACAAACGAGGCCATGCAGTGGTTGCTTTCACAATTAATTTACTTCCTATCAGTGCCTTAAACATTTCTTAATCGCAAGACTTTTTAGTTTTACTCACTTCTTATAAATATATATGCTATAATTAAATCATTCAAATTACAGTTCCAGGCAGTTTCTTTCTAGCGTTGATGTTTGGCTCCAAAGGACTTTTTTCTACTTATTCTAAACCGTGTCTCGACGTGTCCACCTTAAACACCCGACGTCCTGCTGCTTCTGCACTTAAAATAATGTTCATGTTTTGTTTTTTCTCTGTTCACACCTCAATAGTAGGTTCAAAAAGTATTCTCGTTTTTCTTTTAAATATATGCGCTATAATTAAATCATTCAAATTGCAGTTCCAGGCAGTTTCTTTCTAGCGTTAATGTTTGGTTCCAAAGGACTTTTTTCTACTTATTCTAAACCGTGTCTCGACGTGTCCACCTTAAACACCCGACGTCCTGCTGCTGCTGTATTTAAAATAATGTTCATGTTTTTTTTTTCCCTGTTCACACCTCAACAGTAGGTTCAAAAAGTATTCTTGTTTTTCTTTTAAAATATAGAAATAAAGAGTGTAAAGAAATAAATAAGAGGACATGTCAATTCCTGGCTGCATTGGATACACGTGTATTTTTGGAAAGTGTCATCATTTGAGGAGCTTTTGTTTATTGGGTTTGGTTATGGGTAGGCACCAGTACTGTAACAATGGTGTTTGGCTGCACTGCTGATGAGGATTGATGAGCATGTTGGGGTACTTCTTTGTCTCTGAGTTAGTGGATGCCAGGGAACAAATTAATTATGATAAAGAAAAGAATAAGGAGATCGATCGCTCGATAATTAGTTTTTGGTTTTGTGTATGCAAATAAAGTGTTCTTTTCTACATCAAATCAGCTTTAAATGTCAGATAAACTTGTGTTGGTTTTTGGCTTGTCGCGTGAACAGAAAAGGTAATGGAAAAGTGTCAAAAACCATCAAATATCTTCCATCTGGCGCATGCTCACTGGAGCTACAAAACCAGTGTTAGAACTTAGGAGGAGGCGACCAAAAGAACCTTTCATGAAAGGAAAAGTACTGTTTCATGGCAATTATAGATCAGGCCATATGATAAGATATTTAAATCTTTTAACTAATGTAGCTAGCGTGTCAACTGATTATTGATTTCTGCTCTTAATTAGAATCAGACATGCTTGGCGTTTCTCTTCTTTGATGAGTTGCAGCTTGTAGCTTTTTAGGAAGCAATCAGGCATTTCTTCAAAACCTTTAGGACTTAGGAGCCTTTGAAGAAAATATAAAGGAATGTGTCTATTAAACAATATCTACATAAAATCATGTCAATTACTACCTGGAATAGAGCTCTAACTTCCACCGTTAAAATTAAGAAATTAAGCTTAAACAACATTAGATGATCACCATTTGGGATTTCATTTTTACGCTAACAATGACTGGCTTGCTGCATTTTCTTTTATTTTTCTAGTGGTTTTCATGGTTAAACGATAAAACCCAAGATACATGCGTGTTTTCTTTTGTTTTCTCTCTTCCCATATGCCCTTGATCACTACAAAATCAATTCTTCATGACTAGAACTTTACCATATTCTAATTCACTTGGCGGCAGGAGTTGGAATGAGGCAAAAACAAAGAGGCTAGTTGAAGAGTTGAGCCAAATTGAATTTACCCTATAAATTGTTGTTTTCTCCCTCTCTCTTTTCATGTTTGTTTGAACTTTTGGTAGACTATCAGCCGTAGCTATCAGCTGCCAATGTCAGTGTCAGCTGAATCAGATGGCAACTCTAGTGAGACGAACCCTTTCCATTAGGCATGAGCCATGCAATGTCCACTCATCAAATCAACTTATCTGATAAATCATGTTGCCCTTGTTTTGTTTTCTTCTTGTTCTAAATGTACTTTCTTTTGACAGAAGCTTTTCAACTAGACAATGACATTTCTTAAACCATCCATTCTAGAGAGCAAGCCCACTATTATGCTTTTTTTTTTTTTAATGCTCACTATTATACTTTTAAAACAATTGTAAGATTATTGTTTGTCCATCAAAGTGGCCTAGAAAAAATAAGTAAAGAGTTTTGCTACATTGCTAGCGAATTTCAATCGCGAAAAGGACTAACATCATATCAACATGTTGAAAATGAAAGCTCTCCTTATAATTAATTTGGTTAAAATAATTAAAAATCTCTCTTGTTTATTATTTTATTTAGGTAAATTTTTATATTTTTATTATATTTAAATAAATTATCAACTTTGAATTTTTATTTAAATAAAATTTTAAAACTGTTAATTTATATTTAAATAAATTCTTAATATAAATTAAATATCTTTGATTTAAAATAAAAATTTATTTTGAGTAAAAATTTATTTAAAAAATTAAAATAATTCTAAGATTTTTTAAAATATTTTAACCAAATAATTTTTAAATGATTCAACTATCACTTGAAAAATTTGGAAAAAAAAAAAGGCCTATCACTTGAAATGATTTTGCTCTTAATTTAATTGTTTCAGGTTTATGTGCTATAGTAAACCACCAACTTCTAAGTTTAGACTTGAAAAATTTTTGACCTGCTTTTCTCTCCTAAACAAACAGAAAATTTAGTTGAAAATTATGGAGCATATATATATATATATATATTGTAGTAGTAATATTAAGAGCTTTTTGAGTAATCAAATTGTTTGACCTAACCAAATAAGCAATTTAAAAGAATGTGGGGGCAACAAATTAATTATGTGTTACTCTGTAAATTAAGGAGTGCAACCCCACCATTATTAAAAGAGAAAAAGCGTGAAAAAATAACCATATTTTTATGCACTAAGCGGGGATTTTTGGATAAATATACTACCATCTTTTCAAAAAAAAAAAAAAAAGAAAAACTACTATTATATTCCACCATCAATTATTGAGACTAGATATGCTCTCGGCTGTTGTAGTCAATAAATCATTAAATCGTTTCATTAAGGTTTAAGTTTTTTTTTTTACCTGCTAAGGTTTCATGGTTTAACTTTCAAAGTATTTGTTTAGTCAAATCCAAAATTAATTGATAATTATTTTTGTCAGTAAATTTCAACAATTACAATTTCTTTTTTATTTTCATGCTTTTGTTAAAAAAAAAAAAAAAGAAACATCTATTGTGAGGCTCTTTTATCTTGGGTTTGGAATTTCTCATTGGACCATCATTCATGTTTATTTTATTGGTTAAGCTTTGACTAGATTAATTTAGAACTTACCTTTTTGTTAATTTGGTGAATTTTTTTTTTCCATACACAAAAGGAAAAAGGAAAGCTTTTGTGCATGTTATTTGTTTTACTTTTTTGTTTTGCATAAAGGTTGGATACACATCTGTTTTGCTTGATTATGAAGTATTTGTGTCTATATATAGCGATATGTGATAGGAAGTAGGCAATCTAGTGGGTGAAGGATTTTCTTCTTTTCTCTTTTGAGAATCGAGGAGAGTGAGTACGTACTATTGGACAGATCTTTGAGAACAAAGCCCATTTTTGCTCTTTGGGTACATTGAAGTTTGAAGGATTTCGTTAATGGTAGTTAGAATACTAGCAATACGTTTCACCAAATGTTTATAGCTCTACTGATGAATGTCTGTTAGAAGATTTTCATTTTGTTCTTCTATGATGATCAATTTTTACTAATCAACTGTGTCGTTCAGGTAATCAAACCTCTAACAACTCACAAGAATTACTACAGGTATGCTGTGGAATAGTTCAGTTTTTGCCATATAATTAGTCATAGTTATGATTTCATCTGTTTTCTTTTTTATCAGATGATCATTTATGGTTTTCTAATGAAGTTGTTAATTTCTCTTTTCTTCTCAATCAGATGATCAAGAGAAACTTGGCAAAGTTTAACCAGACAATGGGATTTCAAATATCACATTCCAATAAGCTGAAAGTGAAACCTTTCTCGGATCCAGATAGTGATGATAATGATGATGGTGCCAATCATGGCTCTGTGACAGGGAGGGTATTAATCCCACCTGATGTTGTAGTCTATGCTTCATGGCTGGTAATTCACTACTCTTGCATCTATTTGAGTATTTCCATGCTCATTATATCACATTGCATGCCATAACATGCGTTTAAATTCTCTGTTGGCTTTGGCTGTGCATATTCTTATTTGTCTATGACTCTTGTACTATCAGGTGAAGCACCCATCTGCTTTGAACTCATTTGATTCCATAATGAAAGAAGCTAAGGGCAAAAAGGTCGTCGTGTTTTTAGATTATGACGGCACTCTGTCACCAATTGTTGAAGACCCTGATACGGCCTTCTTGTCTGCTGAGGTAGCGATTGGTATATTATTAGCCATTTAATCTTACGTTTGCACTGCATGCACATAAATCTCCACCATTTCACCAGACAAAATCATCTGTTAATCATGATTTTAATGTACCTTACAATTTCTTAATTTTAGATGCGTGCGGCAGTTCGTGAAGTTGCAAAGTATTTTCCAACATCTATAATCAGTGGTAGGGGCCGAGATAAGGTAAAATGAATCAATGAACTGTGGCCAATTAAGTCACTTTTGAAAACTATTACAACTGGTTTATTGCCTAGTTTATGAAGCTAAGCTAATGGTGTCAAGCTTATCTTTGATTCAGGTTAAAGAGTTTGTACAGTTGAATAATGTTTATTATGCTGGGAGTCATGGATTGGACATAATGGCACCACCTCGAGCAGTGAAGTCCTGTGATAAAAAGGTTGTTTGCTTTTTCTAGTTAACCCTATAAATTAAGCTGGCAAAAGTATGCTTTTAGAGATCAATTTTTTACAAGGTCGGTTTCTTCTTGGATTCAATAGGGGAATGAAGGCGCCTTTCAACCTGCTAAGTTATTTTTACCTGCAATTCAAGATGTAAGCTCACTTTGCACAGGAAATGTTGGTCTTTCAGTGGACTGCATTAGGCTTTTCCACTAATTGTGTATGTATTCACATAAATAAGTTATTTGTTTATGACAGATAACCATAGAGTTGGAAGACAAAATTAGAGAAATACAAGGTGCTAGGATTGAGGATAACAGATTTTGCATCTCCGTGCATTATCGGCAAGTTCCACCTCAGGTAAATTTTAAACAAAAAGATAAATATATGGAAAGAGGTTGCAAATGCTGAGATTTGAATTCCAAGTCTACAGGATATATTATCTTATGAAGGTGGTTACATGAGTCAATTAAGCTAAATTCTAGGTTCATTTCATTATTAATTAGATTTAACTCTAAAGTAGTAATGATTTAATTAATTTCTTGTAGAACTGAATGTTCATATGCAGGACCATGAAATTTTAAAGGAGAAAGTGAAATCTCTAGTTGAAAATCGTCCTCAGTTTCGTCTGACGGAGGGTAAAATGGTAGGATAAATGATTATCTTAATTCCCAAAGTTTGTGTTTTGTAGAATGATGTGAAAAACTTTTGTCCTAGATAGCATCCTTCTGAAATTTGTGTGTGTAATTGATATTGTAAAGGTTTTAGAAGTCCGGCCATCAATAGAGTGGAACAAAGGTGATGCCCTGAATTATTTGCTGGACACTTTAGGATTTAGCAATGCCAAAGATGTTCTCCCATTGTACATTGGAGATGATCGAACTGATGAAGATGCATTCAAGGTATATACAAAATGAATCTTGTTTTCTTTGATTCTCTGTCTATTCGACACTTTTTCTTTATTATTTCAGGTCATAGCAGGTAGAAGGGAAGGGTTTCCCATCATTGTTTCTTCCATTCCAAAAGATACCATAGCTTGGTACTCCTTGCGTGATCCATCAGAAGTCTTGGCTTTCCTTTTACGTCTGGCAAAATGGAAGAAATCGTAGGATCCCTTCTTCAAGTAGATCTTTGGGTCATGTCAGCGGTTTATATATATGTACTGAAATAACAGTGGAAAAGGGTCTTAAAATGGATGGATCACTTTAGGGGTTTTTTTTTCAAAACTATTGTGTATCCATCCGGCTTTTGTAAATGATAAATCAGTTAGTTGTCATGTTTAAGCTCAGGCTCCAAGACCCTTTCTTTTTTTTTTTTCCGCTTTCCTTTTTAATGTGAAGCAATTTGTAGCCTTCACATTTACTGGTTTGAATCAGTGGTAGTCGCCCTGAGAAACCAGTGCGGCCATTGTCCCCTCGAAGCTTTTGTAACTTTTTGGTATGTTGGATTATTGAATATTATATATGAGAAGGCCTTTTTAATTGGCTTATTCAACCAGCATTTTGATGTTTTACATATCCATTCACTTGGTGTTTCACTTTCACATCAAGAAAAAACAGAACAACTTTGTAAATTCAACATTAAATTAAATGAAAGTTATCCACATGTTTTATTGTAATTGACGAATCATGAGAGGCCAACATTGGCCCACCTCTCCAAAATGAATAGTTAGGCAACAGAAATCGTCCAAAACGAAATGGGCAAAAAAGAGTTTGTGGACATGGACGTATAACGGACGACTGTCTTTAAAGTCCAATTCCAACTTGTGGTGTCTGGACCTTATGCAGGCCACAACTAAGATGCGGAAAGAGGATTTGATGTCTTTTATATATTTTGGATTCTTTGGTAGGTCCTCCACCACCATAACCAAAGCCACTATTTCAAAAGGGAACGATTTTATGCTAGAACTAAATTAAATTGAATTAAATTTCATATCTTTACTTATCTATTAAAAGAATCTCTGAACTTAATTAAATTTATTTGTTTGGAAAATTGTTTCTGTCTGATTCTAAATCGCAAATCTCCAAGAAATTATTCTTTATTAGTTAAGATCTTGGTGTTACAAATTTTATAGACTAAAAATCCATTTTTCATTTTGTTCATGACAAGTATGCACTTCATTTTCATTCAACCATATAATGACAGATGTACCCAAAAAAAAATCTCTTATATAATATATTAATGTCAGAATTCCAAACTTGATCACAGTGCGACCAATATTAAGGTCCAATCATGCTTAAATTTTTGCAAATGAAAGTGGATTCTTCCAACATATCATAGATCTAATATCTCATTGCTTGTAACTATGTTATTCGCTTCCTTAGTTCTATAATATGTTGATAGTGGATTTAGATTTTAACACAGAATGTTCCAAGTAATTTGGCACGTTCTTTGTCAGGATAAGATCACCTGGAAAAAAGGTTAACCAACATGAACTTTGAACCTTTATGCTCTTTGAGAGAGGGAATCCATTACATTTAATTGGAAAGTGAGGAGAATAATTAATTTGATATTGATTTTTGTTTGTACTATATGCTAGAGATTGACCCAAAAAAAAAAAAAAAACCACTTCTTCTGTATCATATTCTTCCTGTTCTCTTCCTTTTCCTCCCATTTTTCCTGGTTGGCTAAATCATTTCATACCAGCTATTAAGTTAAAGTTGCTCTTAATCTAAAAGCATATGGAGAATCTTTGCTAGAATCCCAGCTTCTTCTGTGTCCAATGCAGCTTAGGTCAGATATTCTTGGTAGGGAGTCATTTTCCAAGACTTAAAATGTGTCCAGCCTTCTCTTTTATAGAGGTAAACAATAAAAATTATATTATGTTTGTTTTAATTATTGATAGTTTAAAATATGGTATATCTCACGTTGGATAAAAATATTTAATTATTAATTAATAAAATTTAATTTTTGTATTAAGTTTATTCATATTTTAAATAATTATATTTGATAAAAAATAATTATTATATGATAAATAGTCATAACTGTTTGAATATAAATAGATTATTATTCCTAAAAGTTATGATTATACAAAAAAGTCATAACCATTTAAATAGAAATTTATGTTTGTTTATTCATTATAAACAATTATTTCTGTTCATTCATTACAAATAACTATTTTAGTATAACTATTTTTATTACTTATTGGAGAATTTGAGATTTTATTATATCCTAAAAGTATAATTACCTTTAAGAAAGTGTTATTCACGCCTCAAAACTAATTTTTTTTTACTATTATTTCTTTTCTCTTGTTTATTTTTTTAATAATTTAAAGGCAATTATGCCATTATATTTCACATAAAGAAAATAAAAGGAAAAGAAATTAGCAAAGTTGACAAAATCGACTTCTAAAACAAGCATGGAAAGCTTCAATTATCCAAATAGTTTCTTAGTGAAATAAAATACGAGATATGTTTTTTGTTATTATCTTTCTAGTTTTTATATCCAATTAAAAGAATTGATGATTAATAATTCATAAAAAACCTTGACTCTCATTGAATTTTGCTTTCTTTATTGACTATTCTTTTAATTTTTTGATTCTAAATTAAATTATTTAATTTATGATTCATGATTTTATAATATATTATATGTGGATTTTCTTGATCATATCATTAAATGGTCATAAGTATAAAATAGAGATGGATTACTTGCTAGCTTTGGTTATGAATCTTTTGTAGCCTTGTTATATTTTGTCAATCATTGGACTTCATTCTATTTTTGAGGTTTATCACCAATAACTCTTTTGTATATCAATTAATCAAGAGGTGGGGAAGAATAAACCTTAAGGAAAATGGTATCATTACACATCTTGAAGCCTTTCTTCAATTTCTCATGATTTTTCTAAACCCTAAGTTCTAAAAATCTTAAGGTTTTATTTTCACAAGTTTATAAGAAATTTTAATTAAAGGCTGTTGATAAAAGCAAATGACAGAATTATGATCTACCACTGGAATTTAATCAAGAAAAGAGGCATGCCTTGAATATGGCATTATATGTGGCATGGGAATGAATTTTTCATCAATTTAAGCCTCTCGTTGTTCATCTTTCTTTGCAAGCCAAGAAAAGAAAAGTTTATTGCTATATAAACCAAGTATGTAATTTATGATTCTATATCATTGGGAAAAAAATTAGAAATAACCCATTGTTTAAGAATACAATGGCTTATAAAATTGAGTTGTGTAAACCATAAAGAAAAAAAATTAAGGTACAACTTAATTTGTGTTTGATGGTCAAAATAAGTAAGATAAATAAACTCAAGAATTTGGAATATAAATGTTTCTACTGTATAACTATGATTGGTAAAATTGGCTTACAAAAGATAAGAGATTAAAGAAATGCTTGTTTAAAAGAAAATATCAAACTATTATAACTATAAAGTTTATAAAGGTCTTGGTTCTAAAATATTATTCCCGTTGATGATTGAGGTGGCAACTATCCCTTAGCTCAATAAACTATGAAGTAAGGAGTTATGCGTATGTTGGGGTGAAGAAGGTGGCTTCATATTGGGAACTCGGGGTTTTCAATTGGGAATTGGTTTTTAACTTTAGGCTTTTTCGGTAGTTGAGGACAAGAATTGAAAGAAAGACAAAAAAGAAAGCTATAAGCATATCTTTTATGGAAAGAAAATAAGTTAGCCGGCATTTTTGCATAGCCCAAAAAACCCAAAGCAGATCATTACAATTGCACTTGATAGGATACCAGTCCTAAGGTAGCTATCAGCTATCACCAAAAGATATCTGATCTCAGATGCACATAGAAAACATGTAATAATATAATAAGGTAAAATGAATCATCAAGATAATCTTCGGCTATCTCATGAATTAGACCAAAACACCCAAAATTATTTACAATCTATACTACCTTTAACATAGTGGTGCCCCTTTCACAGAACACTTTATAGATAGGCTTTTTTCTCCGATTGTAGCTTATTATTATAATGAGTTATTCAAAATTCTTTCGACAGGTTTGAGAGCGTAGGGGGAGACCAGAGGTTTGGAACCTTAAGCCTAAGGCTTTTAATGGTGCTCGGAGTTCCAATAAAGGCCTTTGGCCAATAGCATTTATAAATTGGTTGAATTTATAATATAATGAGTTAATGCAAGTTATTATATCCAATGAATATACAATTTCATGAAGAATTGTGGCTAGTGGTAATATAAAATACATTAAGTATGTAAATCTATGTATCCATATATTTTGTAAATTTTATGTTAGTATCATTAACTAAATTTTGGCCAACAATTTATGCTAATTAGATGATTGATTAATAGAAAAAGCATGTCATTAAAAATATTAAAGTATTTGTTGGTTACTAGCATTTTAAAGGATGCTCATCAATGTCTAATTAGCTATGTTTATAAATTAGAAAAAAACATGCAAATTCAATATACCAAGGGCACCAGTACATGTATGTGTTTAATTACATTTTGTGATGGCATGAAAAACATTTGTACAATTTACCATATATTACAAAAATGAAATGAATGGATGAAATTTTCTTTCTTATACATATAAGAAAGATATGGACTATAGAGATAGAATGCCATCATCCAATTAATACATTATTGGTTAAAAACAATGAAAACATTTTTGCTTCTTGTACTTGGAAAAATGGCCTTTTGTAGGCTATTAAAATAAAAAGTGCACAAGCTTCTGTGGTTTTCAATAGTTTCATGATAATGGCAAAGATGTAGTTGGTTATACACCATATTAACATATAGGCTTATATAATAATATTGGCTTGTGAAAGCCATAAACGTTAGAGTTAACCAATCAATGATTTAACCAATTCAAATTCATCCCGAGTTTTTGCATGAAATATGAGTAGAACTCATATTATAATTATTGTTTATGCTATTTTATGAAAATGATTCTTTGGATTCATATTTTATAACTAGCATTGACATGGTGATTTAGATATGAACATATTAATCACAAAGTGATTGAAAAGTATTTGAAATTAGAGTTAAATATACTATAGACTCTTATTGTATATAGGCATATTGGTTTTATGAGTAAAGTTTGAATTTATTATATATCTAAAAATGTTATAACTAATTAAAAGTGGTAAATAATAGAGATATATACTTAGGCGGCACAATGATGAAGAAATAAAATTCTCATAATATTTTGAAATCAAGTTTATAGGATTCAATATTCATGAACTTTGAATTGGCTATTAGGCAGTTAATATATGCATTGAAAACTCATGATAACATTTAAGATAGTTGGTTGTCACTAAAAGTCATCACTATAAATGAGATATTTTAATAGTCAAATCTACATGATTTGTAGGTATGATGTGGATTATTATGATTGGCTTAGAATAGTCATAAGTCAAAATTGATGCCACAATCTTAATCATATTGTGGTAATTTTTGTTATGTAAATGGTCTAATTTATGGATTATACAAATGATTTATCATCTATGGTTTTATTAAAAGTTTTAAAATATAGTGAAAATTTTAAAGTATATTTACTTTGGAAGCCATGAGTGATTCAAAGATCTTGTGAATATAAAAACTTTTATAATAGCCAAATGAATGTTATTTGATCGATTTGGGTGATGGAAATAATTTTGTTTATGGTAATAAAAATTATTAATAGTGTCTATGATGAAATAGATTCATATAACTATTTATGAATTGACATAAAAAATCTTAAAAGGAGATTATAGAAGTATTATTATATTTGAAATCTGCTTACTGATGCAAACTTTTATATTGAGTTAAAATATAAAAGTTTTTAAACTTTTATGGAAAAGAAATATTAAAATATAGAATATTTGCTAATTATCTTTCACTAAGAGTGGATGTGGAGGCTTCTTACTTAAAAAAAATCATAAAATAGTAAAAAGATAAATAAAATGATAACTTGATTAAGTTTATATGATATCTTGATAATTGAATGAGACATTTTTTAATAAAAGAATGCATACTTTCATATGGTGGGGGTAATAAGAATCAAAACAAATAAAAATTACCACCATAATGTTGTAAGATTTTAATATAATTTTATGAGAAATTATATAAGCTAATAAGTTTAGTACACTTATTAAAGTAAAATCATAAAAAAGTTCTTAAAAATCTTAAAATGACTAAAATGATCAATTGTACTAGAAATATAATTGTATTAAAAATATATAAAAGTATGAAAATAGAATGATTGAAATTTATAAGTATAAAGTTGTGGCTACAACCAAAACAAACTATTTTTTAAAATGACAAGAATGAGGCAACAATGTCTAAAGCATATAAATGATATGTAAAATAAAAATTTTGGATATATTAACCTGAAATAATTATATTAAAGATTCAATATCATGTAGGGATAATTATCATAAAAAAAATTGAATTCCAAAATATTTTGTTAATAGTACTACAAGTAGAATGGATTTAAACCCTTACTATCAGATACTAATAAAAGGAACCCAATTTTGAATTAATAACCTCTAATTACAAAGTTTGATAGGTAAAAATAAGTTATTGTTATGTATCTGTTAACTACTAATAAAATTCATTTAAAATTTAAAAATTAGTGTGATCTATTACGTGTGGAGGATGAGTTTTTATATTATTAATGGAGTTTTAAATGTCTAAAGCAATGAAAACATAATGGAAACTCTTCTTATACAAACATAAAAGTGATGCAGCTTTAACAGAAACAATTAAGACTTCTTTTGTAAATATTTATAAACAAGATAAGCACATAACCATGATAATGTTGAAGTGGTTATAAACTTTTGACAGAAAAATAAATAGGTATTATATGTGTTATAGCTTCAATTTTGACACTAGGAATTGATGTTTAATTTGCGAACACCATCAACTTCGTTATAATTTTAAGATATATACGTTAATTGAATGTTTAAATCGAGAAAATAGCTTCTTGTATTTTTAATATTTATTTATGTTAAAGGTTAAAGATTAAGCACCAAATTCTAAACTAATGAGGAATTACTGGTAATTTAGAATGTGATGCATTCCACATTGGATAGAAAATTTAATTATTGATGATTAAAATTAATTTTTGTATTAATTTTATTCATATTTTAAATAATTATGTTTGAACAGAAATAATTATTATATGACAAATGATCATAACTGTTTGAATATAAATAAATTATTATTCATAAAAGTCATGATTAATTTTTTACCCAAAAAAAATTATGATTATACAAAAAGTCATAACCATTTGAATAAAAATTTATATTTGTTTATTCATTATAAATAAAATTTTTAGTATAATTATTTTTACTAATTCTGATTAGAGAGTTTGAAGTTTTGTTGTATTCTAAAGATATAATTACCTTTAAAAAGTATTTTTCACATCTCACAAGTAAATTTTTTTATTATTTCTCTTCGCTTATTTTTTTTTTTTTTAACATCAATAAGTTGCATTTGATGTTTAGCTTTGTGTTCCGAAAAAGCCATGTGTTCCACATCTGAGTGAATTTTAGATGGCCCTTAAATTGGAATATTTGGTTATGTGTTGATCAAAAAATAAAAATCATGGATTCATTTTCAAGCACCAACCTATTGAATGAAATTATGCAACAAAACAAACCATTTGACATGAGTGATGAATTAATGGTTGAGTAGAAACCTCAAAAAAAACCTTAATAGGTTAAAACAATCTTCTTGCTCGAAATTTTGTTAGAAGGAGGCCATATTGAGATATAAGATTGATTTGATCATTCAAAGAATATAATGCAGAAGTAATGATCAAAGGTTATCCAATGAAACTCACTACCAGTGCTCATGCTGTTAATTTATTCTGGAAATCAATGCCTCATGATCTCTCTCTCTCTCTCTCTCTATATATATATATATATATATATATATATGACTTTATCAGCTTTGTAGGCACCAAATAAATCACAACTAATTCAGTTGATCATCCAATTAATCATATAAAAAGTTCTTTTAAAGACACAAATTAATCACAGTTGATCGAGTGATTGCTGTAGGAAATTCGATTAAAAAATAAGATCTAGCTATTTGTTGGAGCAATATCCCTTTCTTTAATGCCAATCCTGGGGGTGGGCAAATCCTCAAGATGAATTGAGATTTAAGTGCTACCTACATGACGTGACAGTCACTATAGTATTATATCATAAAAAAAAAAAAATTAACAGACTAAAACAAAGTGAATATCATTAGTATTACTCAATGGATGCAACATTGGTGGGTTTTGTCAGTGTGTCGACAATATGTCATTCCTGCTTGATGATTGATTAAGGACTGAATTGATGCTCCTCGTTGTGATTCTTGTACAGGTTACCATAAAGCTGTTGCTGTCCTTTCCAACTACAAATATCTGAAAACCATAGACCGCAGTTACTGATTTTGGTAGATCACACACACACGCGCGCGCGCGCCAAAGAAAGCAGTGCTTTGCTTCAAAATAAAGTGCAGAACGTCGATCACCCACAGCCACGAGACATGACTAGAAAGGTATCATGCTATGGCTCTTAAATAACTTGCGCGCTGGTTGAGGTTTGCGCCTATTTGCCTAAGAGCTACTGTAATTAATTGTAGAGGGGATTTGTGTTCTGGGATCAGGCGGAAGTACAGCTACCAAGTAGTAGATTATGCCACAGCCAAATCTTTTTACATTTTAGGTTTAGTTTCGCCGTGGATATTAATTTTGCTGGTTCAATCATTGGTTTTCTTTTTTTTTTTTAAGCAGAGAAGCATGAAAAGTATTGGCGCCTATCATAATTTTCTGACATCAATGTGAATTACCATCCATATACTTCCTCAACGAGGTTACAGCTATGATCAGTTAGGCAAACCCCCAAGTTCAGCTAAATGCTAAGGCCGCCAGCTTCCACCAAACGTCTCTAATTAGCTGAAAACAAAATACAATGGTGATTTCAAGACTGATGAAAGATTACCTGAAGTGGAAGACAAGTACTTTACTTTTCACTTCCATGTACTCCAGGTTGCACACATGGATTCCCTTCTTGCATCCCCACATAAAGGAATCCAGAATGTGACAAGTGTCTGCATTAATTAAATGCGACAGCACATGCTTGATACCAATATGTATGGTTTACACTTTGCACTTTGCTTTCCTGAGCAATGGTGAGGGAAGGAGGGGGGTCATCCCTTATTTTGCCAAACAGGTTGATCTGGATAGTACAATACTGTCAATCAATCAACAGCACGTTTAAGAAATTTGGGTGCTTAATGACTTGGTTCATTGTCACTCGTTAAATGAAACAAATTTCAAGTGTTGTCGGGTGACAGTTAAAGAAATTATGTTTTATCCACTAACTCTGGTTTGTTTGGACAAAACGGATGGCAAAAGCCAAATGAGATTGCCTGAAATGATGTCTGTTTCTCTAAATTTATCATAATCATAGCGGACAATGTTATAATTAGCCAAACACACGAAATTTACAACACAATCTCGCAGCTATCATTAGAGGTTTTGGACTCTTGTGAAATCACATAACCAATGGTTCTTTACTAGCTCTTGCCATCAAAAACTTGGAACAGCATTCTCGTTTGGCAATAATCTTTTGCCGAGAACAAAAACAAGATTGAAACCAGCTCAGGTCAATAAAGTCATCCATATTCATCAAATCAAATATTAAAGTTTGCTTACTTAGTGGCTTTAATTATGAAGCTGAGTTACAAATTTCATGATCTCTTTTTGTGCGGGAAGACTAAAGACAACTTCATGGCCTGAAATCATCCGAACCTCTGCCACAATGATTCTTGCACTCTACCATCTTCCAGAATCATCAGGCAACACTTCAGCACTGAAATTCTGTTTGTTTCTTGATACTTTTCATGAACTGAAATTGAAATTCTAACATTGATTCATGAAAAATTATGCAGAGCTTTCCGAAGATCCCTTAGCATGTGATGGAATAATTCTAGCCATTGGATGGAGTTAAAAAAGTGTAAATGATGTTGGCTATCAATTTTGCCACACAAAATCTACAGAAAGTTGTTCACAGAAGTCCAATAAAACTTTGATTTCTGCTCATGCTATTAATTTGTTGATTGAGTGGCTAAAATTAAGATAAGACTAAATAAATATATTACTAGTAATTATGGAAGTAATAATAAACCATGAATGTGGTCGATTATTGGCTTGAATTGGGATTTCAGCCACTAAAAAATTAAGTAAAGAGTACTATTAAGAAAAAGAAAAGGAAGGGTAGGAATGCAAGTTACGTGGTGGAATCTAGCATGGGAATATGAGATATACTTCTCAATCATTTCCATTTGAATATACTTTTATGCTCTGATAATACTTCTCACCCTAAACTGCTTTGCTTATCCATGTTTTTTCATTGGTCCTCTTGTACAAGATTGTACAAATAATAATTGTAAGGAAAAAGAAAGAAAATTAGTACTACTTAGTATAATTAATTTTTAGAGTAAATTACACCGGTGGATCCAAATCCCAAATTTTAAGTTGTATACCATTTTAATTTTTACACTTGAAAAAACGTAATTTATTGATTTTTATTGGCAAATCATATAACATATATAATATTATATTATAACATACGAAAAAATTTAATAAAATTTGCTTATGTAAAAATTTAAGTGAATGATTTCTTTTTTTGATAAATAAAAAAATTATTAAAATTTTTTTCCTAAAAATGACGCGTAAGATATTTTTTAATTTTAAGATATTTATAAAAAACTATATATTTTAAAAATTATTTAATTATCCAAATTTCAAATTTAAGTAGAAGTTTAATTCAATTATTTTTAAGTTTTTAGTAACAAAATCTAATTTAAATATATTACTGTTTTTAAAAAAATTCAAATAATCTAAATATATATCTTTTTCAATTTAATTAGTGATATATTATATTTTAAAATATATTTTCTGATAATATAAATATAAAATTTTAAATTTAAAAATCTTAAATGTAGTAATATTTCAGAATAGATTTCTTGATAATGTAAATATATGTCATTTTAAATTTGAAATTTTAAAATATTTTTGTTTTAGAGATTTTGTAATAATTCTTTATTATTTGATTATTTTTAAATTTAAAGAGATCAAGAATAACATACATTAGAAGATAATTTATTCTTTAACTATACTCTCAATCTTAATTCTATTTCTTTATTTTTTTAACCTTTATGATTGCAAAGAAATTATTTTTTAACCTATGAGATGTATAAATTTTTTTATTATATTTTTACAACATTTTGATATATAAATGCACAAATTTTTATTATATATTTTTTATAATATGTGTATTAACATGTTAAAAAGTTAAAATCAATGTTTTTTTTTTGTTTTTAAAATTTTTATGAAAACTTGAATATTTTGTTTGTTTCAGAGTGTATACATGGATTTTATAAATTTTTTTTTATAATTTATGGATGTTAGAGCAGAGCAAGAAATTTTTTTTTTTTTAAATATTTTAACAATTGAAGGTAAAAAATATTGATTTAATTATTTAGGCATTGTTCGGTAGTTTTATTTATTTATTTAGAAAAAAACGGTATAGGCTTATTTTTAATTGTTGATTTTATTGTACTTTTTTTTAATTTATAAATAAAAGCAAATAACTAAAATGCAGTACTATTCTAACATAATTGTTTTATATAAAAGTAAATTCATGTTTATTTATTTGAAATTAATTTTTGTAATTTAATTCTTTTAAGTATTATTGTTTTTTCTTAGAAGTGAAACGTAAGTAGTAAAAGTAAAAAGCAAATTCTTTTATCTTTGAAATTGATAATAAAATCCTATAAACGAGAATTGACATCTTCTAATTAAAACTTTTTTACAATAAAATTTTAAAATAATTATTTAAAATTTAATATTATTACATAAAATTTTAAATATTTCATTTAAACTTTTACACAATTTTGCAACAAATGTAAAGTTTAAAATAAGTATAAAAATTAATTTGTCAAATCTTATGAATATTGAAGATCAAAATATTATTAAAACTCATGAAAAAAAAATACATGTGAGTAGTTATCACGTATATTATTTAAATTTTTAAAATCATTATCTTTTCTAAGTAGATAAAACTTATTTTAAAATTATATAAACTTACAAGTATACAAAAAAGATTACATAAGACGGAAATGACTAAAATTGAAAAAAGTTAATTTGAAGTAATAAACTTTTAGTTTTGAATTTAACATTTTGTTGGTGTACTTGATAATATTATTTATATATAAATTTTTAGATATTTTATTTTTCTTCAAACAGTATTATATGTTTTGAATTTTTGAATTTTTGAATTAAAAATTTTAATTTTATTATATTTTGATATCTTAATTATATTATTTGTAGTTTACATATATATTGAACATCTATAGGATTAAATAATATTAATTTATATATTTAAATACATTTAAATAAATAAAAATAATTTGTGCATTACTGAGATAACAAGATAGTATTATAATAAATTGGTTTTTTTAAATGTCAATTGGGATGTAAGAAATTAATTACATGAAAATTTTAATTTTTAAAAATTAAAAATTATTTTAAAAAACACATTTTTAAATTTTGTAGAAGGAATTAATGTTTCCTATATGGGGGAATTATGATGTTTCAGTATTAATTATATAAAATTTTACGTTTATTAAACTTGTCTTGGTTTTAACGAATTCAAAAAATATTTAAAATGTTAGGAAAAAATTAAATAAGCCAAAAAAAAAAAGTAAAATTCTTGAAATTTTTATTAGATTTTGATAGTTTCTTTTCTTTATTCCATTTCTTCCTTTTTCCATCTGTCTCCAGTTCTTCAAATTTGAAACCAACACGGATAGCCTCCATTTTCAGAACCTGGGCGATTCGCCTTCGTAGCTACCACCACCAATAAGCGTCGTCCGTCACTTGCCTGCATAAAAATTCCTAAAACATGACCCAAATCCTCTCGATCTCTTTTATTTTCGATTTTGCCAAAGAACCTAAAACTTCGGAGATTTAAACTTGAGGCCGATGACTCTTTTCACCTAAAAAACCAATTTCAACTTTCCAATGCCTAAACCAAACCCCGAAAACCCTTCATCTGACCTCGTTGTATTTAACTTCCTCAAGCTTGAAGCTTCCCTCTCTCTCTCTCGCGTTTTGTTTTGGATTTCTTGTTACGTTGTGATTTTTGTTGCAGGTTGCCTATGAACTTTTATTTGATTTGCAGCTCTAAGTGTCACGGATCAAAAGAAGAGTCATAAATCTCACATCAAACATAATAGGAAGGTTACTGGGGTATAAAAGGGTTCACACCACCTCCGCCTTGTGAAACGTCTTTTGTAGGATAAAACCGTGAGGTCAGAGGGGCCAGAGCGGACAATACCTCACAAGGATGTGAACTATGGTGGAAGGTTGATCTGGGACGCCGGAAGGGTGAATGCCCGGGTCCCGAAGTCGCGCGGGTTCGAAGCTTAAGTCTCTACCCGTGATAAGTGGTATCAGAGCCAGCCCTAAACCGTTCGATCCACGCCAAGCACCTCAAGGGAGATAGACAGGGTAACCGGCCTCCGTGATGAGAACGTCACGAGATTTGGTAGAAGAATGTCACAGACCAAAGGAAGAGTCCTGAATCCCACATCGAACATAATAGGAGGGTCACTATGGTATAAAAGGGTTCACACCACCTCCGTCTTGTGAGGCGCCTTTTGTAAGACAAAACTATGAGGTCAGAGGGGCCAGAGTGGACAATACCTCACAAGGGTGTGAACCGTGACGGAAAACTGATCTAGAACGCCGAAAGGGTGAATGTTCGGATCTCAAAACCGTACGAGTTCGAAGCTTAAGTCTCGACCCGTGACACAAGTACTATCCAAAATATTAGTCTTACTCATTTTGATCAAATATTGACCTTCCCTCAACTTCCACGTGTCAACAGTTCATCCTTTCAAATTTGTTTTATTTCTCTTTTTCTTTCCTTTTTTTATATTATTTTAAACACAAAAGGTTATCATCTGCAGGGTGACTCCTCTTTTAAGAAAATTACAAAGTAGGATATTAAGATAAAATTATTTATTAAGTAATGTTATGACAAAAATAAATAATTAATATTTATTATATTTTAAATTAATAAAAATATATAATTACTTTTTTTATCTTAATATTTAATTAAATATAAAATTATAATATATGCAAAAAAAACATATTATATGTATATTTAATAAAAAAATGTAGTCAATAACCCTAAAGAATTAAGTTACATATGTATATTTAACGATTATGCTTGATGGTTAATTTATTTTAATATTTTTTCTTATATTTAGTAAAAAAATATAAAATTTTTAACTTTTATCAATTAATAAATATAATTACTTTCTTACCTTAATGTTTAATTAGATATAAAATTATGATATGTATAGACAAAATATATTATATGTACATTTAATAAAATACATAAAATTACCTTATAAAATCCAGCCATCCATATAATAAATTTATCTTTTTTTTTTTGTTTTTTAAGACTTTATTTGAGGGAATTTTTAAAAATAACTGTTTAATAAAAATAATTGTTTTTGGTGTCAAAGTAAAATATAATTAATAAAATAAAAGGAAATGACAGCATCTTAAATTAGTAAAGAAGAAATTAAATTTACATTTATGACCCTAGTGTGCTATGATATCAAATGATAATTACAATTAATTATCATATGTAAATTTAAAATATATATACATTGCACAAAAAAAAAATTTACAATGATCTTAAATTATGTTAATATTAATAAAACTTATATTCTTAATCTTGAATTGTATGAACTATTATTCATTATAAAATTTATTATCTAAAATATTATGAAAATAACATTTAGTTATTGTACATTTATTTCACTTTTATTGATAAATATATAGTTTTAAAATTTTATTTTGTATACATTTAGTGTCAATTGATTGTACATATTTTTGTGCTAAAATTTACATTATATGTTGGATGACGAAAACAACTTTAATTTTTTTTTATCAATTTTGTATATGAATGATTTATTTCACTAATTATTTTGTATTATAATGTTAACTTATAAATATTTATGATCAGTTATCTCATTTTGTAATTTTTTCATCCATTTTAGAGATTAGCATCCGTATCATAAAAAAATTTAGTTTTTTCGCTATGTTTGAATAAATATTAATAATAAAAAAAAATAAATAAAAGGAAAAAACATTTTTTAAAAGAAAGAAAATGATATATGTAACTCTTATTTGGATAATTAAAATTAATAAAAGAAAGAAAATAAAATAAATTTTAACAACTATTGTTTGGATAAAAAGTGAAAAAAAAATAAATGATTAATTATAATAAATTTTTTTCAATTATAACATTTTATTGCCTGTGATTTTAGAGTATTTCTAGATCATGATATGTTTATTATTTTGCCTGGCCTCACAATTGCTGTTATATCAATGATTTTTAATCAAGTGAAACAAAAATATGTTTTACAAATATGCATTGATAGATTTTGAGCTAGTCTGACATCTCATAAACTTAAAAAATATATTTATTCATATTCAACAATTCATCAAAATCAAATCACCAAAAAATTATAAAAAATTTTTATATTGAAAGATATATGTGAAAATTACTTGAAAAAAGAAATGACTTTGAAAAAATTACAGAATAATTGTGATATGCTTAATTTTTTTTATTAGATTTTTAGTATTAATAAAAAGATAGACATAATAGTCTTTTTATATATAAAAAAAAAATTAACTTTCCTTTCCTTAGCTTTTTCTCCAAATTGGAGTATCAAAAAAATTAAGTTTATAAGGAAAGCCAAAGATTATTTGATTTTCTCCTCTTTTCCTTTCTTTAAAATAAAAATTTATTCAAACAAAGGAAGATGGGTTTTGTTTCCTTTACATTCCTTTATTTTACTTTCCTTTCCTTCTTCTCCCCTCAATCCAAACACACTATTAATGTAAAAACAATGATATTTGATATTGATGGTTCTCATTAAAAAAAATCATTAAGCGAAAAATAGAATGTTAGAAGGCAACAAAAGTCTTTTTTATTTTCTTTTATTTCTTTCTTTAAACTCTCACAATTACTTTCCATTTTTTTGTCAAAGTTTGAAAAACAAAAAGCCATGAATGAATCAAGAAGCTTAAATCGATAAGGGATAGGAAAGAAAGGGGAAAAGATAATTTGAGGTCATGGAATTACTAAATTGTTACCAATTGAAAGAAATTGTTTTTTTTTTAATTATGATTTTTTTAATTTTAATTGCAAAATTCTTAATTAGACTTTTTTTGATTTAAAAATGTTTTTAGAAAAAAAATTATTATAATTGTCATTGGATTTAGGTTGATTAGGGCTCTTTTGCATATTAAATATTTATTTTTTTGCTTTTTATATATTTGATGTCTAACATTTCAGTTTCTTTCTTTTTTTTTTTTTTAGGTAATGAGATTAGGTAATGAGATGAGTTTAAGATAATTATTTTTTGAGAAAAATCTCAAATATTTAAGGTACTAAGGTATTGTTTTTGAAATTTTAAAATTTGAAGGTTTTGTTGTCTTTTTTGTATTTTTATTTTATGTTTGTTGTTAGGTAATATATATCCTGGTAAAATAATTAAAGAAAGCAAAGAAAGAAAAAAACCAAAAGGAAAAAAAAAAAAAGAGACGACCAAACTTTGGTTGGCTACATCATTAGGCGATGGGTGTTAGAAAATTGTTGGCACCGATAAAACAAACGTAGAAGAAAAAAGAAGAAGAAGAAAATTTTGTATTGAATGATTTATTTAAGTTATCTATTTTTTTTATTATTGAGTTATTTTTTTATTCATTTTATTAAATTTATATTTTACTTTTTGATATTACAGGAAATTTACTGCTTTCTCAATTAATAAAGGAAGTGTAAAATTTTTCTTTTACTAAATTTGTTAAACATTTTCAATCAAATACTTGCTGAAGTATGTGTGGTTTAGAATTTTTTTTCAATTAAATGTTATCTGTAACATATTTTTTAAACTATTTGGCTATTCCTTGGGTTTTAATAAGTTAGTCTTGATGGAGTGCTAATTAAAAAATTAATGTGTTGGAATTAAAGTGAAGTATAATAGATTTTTTTTCTTTTAAGCAAAAAGTTAAGATGCTTAAACGTAAGCAAATGAAAATCGACAATATTTCTATTAATATCTTATGGTTATAGGGTCCTATCATTGGTGAAGATAAGTTAATCTCATGTTTACCAAATAAATCTCATGATTTGTGCATCAAAGTAAGGGCTAAAACATAGAGTTAAGGGTACCGCGATAACTTATAGACCTTTAAGCCTTCATAAATAACTCAAATTATTGTTTTTTCCATTTCAATTGGTGTGCAGACACTTGACGATAAAGTTTTACATATGCCTTTCACTTTTGTTAGTAAGAGTTTTTGAAAGCTAACCAATTATCTTTTGTTATCTTTTTAATCTTTTTATCAGTTTATAAAAATAAAAAAAATGTTATCTAATATTGATTTTTTGACACTGCATTAGTATTTAGAAATAAAAAACCTACAACATGGTATTCAAATCCATGGCTTGTCGACTCAAACATCCAAGGAAGGTGAAAGATGTAATAAGAGGAAGAGAAAAGGAAAAAAGGTATGGCTTCTGTATTTCAATTACAATCTAAATTCTTTCAATTTTTTCTTATCCTTGACAATATATATTTTTCTATGTTTTTTAGACTTGGCACGAGTCATGGCTATAGATGATGTGGAAAATGTGAATAGATCATGTTACCACAAGCATTGCAACATATGTGTGCTTCAACAACATGCTCCCTTCTTCGACTATGATGGTAATGATACAATTCTTTAGGAGACATTAAAAGGTGTTTGATATGCAACTCAAAATTCTCTCTTCATTTTCTAGGAAAAAAAAAGCATACTATGAATTGAATGATTAATAACAATTGAATTATATTTTACAACATGCTTTTTTTAATCTAAAAGTTATTAACTTTCTATCAAGTCTTAGAACTTGCACTATTGAAATTGAGATGATTTTAAAATATTAACTTAATATAGTCCATAGTTCATGCTAATTGATTTTATAAGGCCAAATAATGAAAAATTAAGCTTGGGGTACATTATTGTCTTAGTAAGCTTGTAAACCAACATAGAAAAAAAAAGACATTAATAAAGGATTTATATAAACTATTGAGTCAGATTTTACTAAAGAGTTGATCATCCATTTAAAATTAGGTGAATTTTTTACTAGCATTGGACCATTTATATACAATTCAAAAACAAATAGTTAAAAGGATTAGCCTGGTCATGTATTTGATTTTATTTATTAAATTGCTTTGCTTAGTTTATTGAATCCGCATAGTATACAATCAATCATATATTCACCAGCTCTTAATCCAAAATTATTTTTACATTTAAAATTTATTTTATTTATGATAGACACAATAGAGAATGATCCAAGCTCTTCTACATCAGTGCCTACCATGTTAATACTCGAATATTTGGCTTCTAAATAGTGGCTAATCGCTGATTGTTTTTCTTTCATCTACTTATTAGAGTATTAAGATTTTTGTCAAGTCTACAAGGGATATGTCGTGAGAATGTAAAGATTGAAGTGATAATTATTCTTAGCTCTTCCATTTTAATATGCTTGATTGATAAATTATGAACTCAAGCTTCAATCAAAATTTTTTATTCTTTTATATTAAGCTAAAGTTTTATATTGTGCCCTTTTAATTTTTGCAAACTCCTTACTAGAAGCAATATAAAATTTTACATGTTCTTATATTTACATCAAGTTAAGAATGCAATGTGTAAAATTTTAGAAACTTGAGTGCTATTTTGGTTGCCATTTGTCTATTGATTTTTTTATGGGTCAGAGGTGTTTATCAAAATGTCTCTTTGGTGATCCTTTATACTATAGGATTATATGTTTATAAGTTTTGCATTATGCATGTATTTGATAATTAACAAGAATGGATGGTGATAAGTCTTATATTAAGTTTAGCACACATTTCTTTGAGATTTCTTTATCTATGAATAAAAAAGAAAATCTCCATCATCTTGAAACTTAATTTACAAAAAACTTAATTTAGATTAATATATTATAGTTTCATATTATATGCATTTTTTTCCTTTTCAAACAATTGATATTTTAAGGCATCTCATAAAGCATGATATTAACTATTTTGATTTGGTATAATTTGTTTAAACCTATCATTTTTCTATATCTATGACTATAAAAAATTTTGTTGAAAGGTTTTCTTTGTTATTGATATGACCAAGATTTGAAAGATGTTAGCAATCTAGACGGCATACGGTGAGAAAGGATCTTATCATCAGTGACAAGTTTAGCATCTTGTCAGATCATTTATAAGGTATGAGTATTTTGAATTTATATATTTGTTAAAGTATGTATGCAAAATTACATATATTGGATCTAATATTTTTGTTCAATATAAAAATAAAATTATGCATTTTAAGTTACTAAAAAAGTACTTTTTTAATTTTAATTCTTAAAAAATATTATTTGCTTTTTTAGTTAAATGCTCATTTGTTTTTAATTTTGAAAGGTTAAAAAATAAATAGAAAAATAATTACCAAGCAATCTTCTAAAGAAATAAAGTAATCGATAGATTGAGTTAAGAATTTTAAGTTTCCTAAGCTAAAATATTGTTGAGTTTTGTGTTTTATGTTATCGTAATGATTATAATATATTAGTTGATACAAAGCATAAAAAAAAAATTATATTATCCTCATGCATTTGATATTAAATACTTGCGGTAACGCGTGAGCTAGTTTACTCTAATTTTTACGGTAAGTTCTCGTAATAAAGTACTACTTTAATAAAACTATTTTATTTCGACGGACGAAATTCACGGGGTTTGCGGCCTGCGGCGACTGTCAACCTCCTACTCCCGTAACGTGCAGCTGACCTTCCAAGCACGATTTCTTGAGATATAACTTTTTTTTAAGAAAACGACAAAACATTACTACTCACTTTCCTTTACAGAGCGTGTCTGGCACTCTCGAATCTTTTGTTGAGAAATATGTGGATTTTAGGTTTTAGCTAAAGGCTGCGTAGTTGAAGAGAGATTTCACTCACAACGTACAATTTCCTTAAAAGGCAAGCATCTTGCAAATGGTGGCTGCTGCGATTCGAGATTGAACCCACGCCTCCTCCAATGAGCAAGGTTGAAGTAGCATCTTTTCCCTTCAGAGTTGTAGTAGGTCCCGCACGTCAGTTACAGGGGTAATGATTATTGATTAAAACAAAATTGTTAATATGGTAAATGTACATTCGAGAAGTGTATAATGACTAATCAGCATGTTGTAATAATGACAGTTGGGTGATTTTAATTTTGACATAATATTTTATTTATAATAATAATTGATCATTTTATTAATAATTTTTTATGTATTAGATTAAAATATTATTTTATATAATAATTTTAAAGATGTGCTAAAATTTAATGATCAAAATAATATCAATTCTAATAATAAAAAAAACATAAATATGAAAGAAAAAAATCTCAAGTCAAGGGTTTTTCCTGATGATAGTATGTTATAAACATTATATAACAAATTAGTTTCATTTTCGAAAAAAAAAACAGTAAAAGAATATATTATTCTCATTTTAAATACATACTTTATTTTTGTTTAAATAATTGAAGAATTTCACACGAAAATTCACCCAAAAAAGTACATTTCTCAAATGCTTCAACTATAAATTCGTTACAATGTGACGGCAATAAATATGAGATAAAGGTCAAAAATGGCATCTAGCAATAATATTTTTGCTGTACCAAACCATGAATGAGGCTGGCAAATGGACCACAAATGAGCCGACATTATCCCAAAACAAGTAAAATATTAAATGGTTCATTTTTTAACATTAAAGATCCAATTAATCAATCTCTAAAGGGTTTTTTTTTATAAAAAAAAAAATTTAGAATAGATGGATTTGTTTAATTTTTTAAGTTAAGGTAAGATATATCGTATTTAATAATTTAAAATAAATAATTATAAATTGTGTATTCGAAATAATTTCAATAAATAATCATTA
Organism: Durio zibethinus; assembly: GCF_002303985.1. Next base: position 7,683,393 of record NW_019168381.1, on the reverse strand, counting down.
GTAGAACTTGAATTAAGAGTTTTTTATCGAAAAAAATAAATTTTAACTAATTGAATCAATTATTTATTAGCATCTCTAAGGGTTTATTTGAATAAATAATCTAAATGAATGTGAAAATAGTAGTGATATTAAAATTAATTGTAATAATAATAAAATTAATTATTATAACAATAAAATTAAAATTAATAATAAATATATATTTAAATTAAATACAATAATAATAATTGAATTGGATATAACAATAGATTGTCCAACTAAAAATAATTAATTATTTGGAAATGAAACAACCATGCCGAACCTATGAAAATATCGTTACTGACAATTGTTTTCAATTTTATACTAAAGTAATAAAATACTTTAAATAGAGAAGTCGATTACCTTAAAAGACAATGAATCATTGAATCTTTTTCCTGTCGATTTTCAACTGAAGGACAACGAGATCAGAAGAATTCAATTGCATGTGGAGCACTATTCCATGGTGTAGTTTAAGCTCAGAAAGTGCATAAATACGATCATACTCCGACTAATATCCAAATGCATCTTAAAGTTAATTAAATTATTATTTAAAGTAACTTTATCAAATCATATATATTATTATATTATAACATATATAGACACCTAATAAGATTTATCACATAAATGTTTATGTGAACAAATTTTTAAAATAATATATAGGATAATTTTTAAAAATATAATTTTTTAATTACAAATTGAATAATATTAAATTTTTTTAAATATTAAAATTATTCAAATTATAATTACAAATCAATCTTAATCTATAGATATATTTTTTTAAAATTAAAAATTTGAAATATGAATTTTATCTGACTAATTTTAATTTTTTATCGGATAATCTTATTCTATAAAGTATTTAATTATTAAAATCTTTTAACACATTTTAAAACTATAAAAATTAAGTTTATTCAAAACTTTAAAAATTTCACTATATTCTTTTATTTTAATTTTTATCAAACAAAAATTATTAAAAAAATTCAAATAATGCTTTCATATTAAATCTCTAAATAATAAGATTTATATCCATTTTAATTCTAATTATCAATTTCATATTTAATAAATAGGTAAGAAATTTGATTTAATTTTTATCACTTATTATATCATTTTAATATTTTAAATATTAATTTAAAAATTATCTATTCAATCTTAAATGTAGTCAAAGAGTTATTTTACAAATAAAAAATTATAAATGTAATGCATGTGTTATATAACTTTTTTTTGTTTGGAATTCATTTGCTATTATAATTTATTCGTTCTGTTTGTATTTTTCCTTTTTTCATGGCATATTCTATTATTACAAGTTTGTTATTCTAAAAATTAATATTTTTTCACTTTATTTTTTTCACGCATCTCTTAGCATTTTTTATATTTTATACAAAATTATGGGAGTAAAAATATGTTTATATTTTTTTTATTATTTAATTTATCATTTGATAATATATATTTTGTTCTTTAAAAAAAACATATAATTTATTTTTATTTAATATAAATTTTAAGTGTATAAATATTATTACAAATAAAATAGTGCAAAGTGAAAATATATTATTTTCTTCTCATTATTTTAAAAAAATTATTTTTTATGACAAGTTAATCAAATATAAAAATTATTATATGTTATAAATTTTAAAAATTTAAATATAATTTTAAAAAACTAATTTATATGTATATATAAATAATAAATAAAATTAATAGGTGCATCACATAAGTCATAATATAATTAAAAAATTTGTTTTAGCGAAGCAAAATTTCGTTCTATAAAATTATAAATATTAGCTAACATTTTTCTAGAGATTAAAATTGCAACCTCTTTTGACACAACTAACACGGGGGCAGTTGCGTCGAGAAGAAAAGACGAAAGCAGAAGCAGACAAAACGCATGGCAATTCTCGTAATAACATTCCTAATCCAATGTCAAACCGAAGAGCTGATCTGGTAACAAAAAAGTTAGTAAAAATTAAAAAAAAAAAAATTGAAATCGGGTTTTATTTGTATTTGTATTTTTATTATTTCAGGTGATGACATAGATGATAGGGAGGCTTAGAGGTGGATGAAGTCAGGTAGCTTCTCTCTTTTTATGGCTTTTCTTCCTCGTCTTCTGCTTTCTGTCGAGATAAACGTGATTAAACAATTTCCAGAAGATTCGTCGGAGAATCAGTTCGGTCGGTGATCGGAGCTCTGGTCGCCGTTGGACGAGACGAGTTAGAGTTTTTTTTTTTTTTTGTTATTGTTGTTGTTGCGTAAGACAAAAGCGAGCGTGTTTGGATTGATAAGAAGAAAAGAGAAAATGAATGGGAATAACAATGGATTTGGGAGTGCGGCGACTGAGTATATAAGGAGACATCATCGTCATGAGACTGGAGAGAATCAGTGTAGTTCAGCACTCGTCAAGCGCATCAAAGCTCCTGTTCCTCTCGTAACTCTCTCTCTCTCTCTCTCTCTCTCTCTCCCTTTGATTACGTTTTCTATAGATTTGTTTTTCAACTCCTTCTCAAGATATTCCTCTAATCTCACTCATTTCTATTTCGTTTCTTCATTCTTTTTTTTTTTTTAAATTTTTTGTTGTTGCTTTATTTGGAAATTTTTATTATGCTCTTTTTATAGCTTTTGGATCAATGATTTTATTTTTTTTAATTTTTTTGTGATTATTTTTACATTTTTGCTGAGTGATATCCTTTTTTCAATGTTTGACTTTTGTTCTCGAGAAGGATTAGTCTTGGTCGCGGTGTTTTTCTTTTATATTTCTGGAAATCTTGTTTCTTTTGATTGAATTATTTGGTTATTCTTTTTACGAAAACAAAAGAAAGAAGATTGAATCTAATTTTGTACAGCGGTTTAGATAAACTTCCTTAACTCTCACTCACTGTTTTGTTGTTGAGATGAGAGATATGATTGAAAATTATTAAAATAGAATAATCACTAGTATGTTTTGATTTGTTGAGAATCTGACATTCAAAATTTGATCTTTTGCGATCGAAACAGATAACATTTTGATTAGGTTTAATGCTAAGGAGCAACTCAAAACTTAGAAAAAGTTGTTTGTTTCTTTGATTTTTTTGAGTGTTACCAAGTCCTAAATTTGAGATCCATATTTATTATCAATTCCATTTTGTGAAAAATTTTTCAATCTCTTTGCTACTCTCTTAAACCATTTGAACAAATTTGTTGTGTTTCTTTGATTGGGTTGTCCAATGGTTTTTCCAGGATAAATTTGTTTCCACAGTATGGTTGGTTTGTTTAAGAACAATGGGGTTAAGATTTAATTGAATTAAATGCAACTTGTCTTTCTTGGTTGTTGCATTTCCTAGAAACGGAATGACATGGGGCATATGCAACTTATCTTCTTGGTTGTTACTAGTTCAGGGTTTAAATAACGGTGGTATAGCGAAATAACGGTTACAATTTCGTGGTTGCGCCACTTACGCCAACGATATTGAGGGAAATTGGGGGAGAATTTTAATCTTGACGGTAGTGGCCGCAATCGGCCGTTGCAAAATTGAATAATGGAGAACAGCCGAAATATCGGCCTGTTATTCCCGCCACTCTGTTTTTCGTCCAAAAGTGGCAGGAAAAAAAATTTTTATTTCAGTTGTTCAAAATTGATCCGAGCAAAGCCCAAAAAGCAAAAAAAAGAAAACTTAACTCAATTCACACATCCAAATTTAGAATTTCACCCCCAATCATCAATATCAACCAGTACAACACAAGTAATTGATCTGAATTTTGAAGGTGGTTAAAATTGCATTTTTTGTTGATTTTGTTTCTCTTGAAGATTCCGTTCTTGAGTGACTATCTGGCTATCCATGTTCCATGGTTCTGCGGCTGGGAGTAGGGGGTGGCAGGCTACTTGTCTAGCTGGCTGCTGGTGCCTAAGCCTGGGGGTCGAACTATCGACTAGGGGAGGATGAGAGGAGAGGAGGACGAGAGCTTCTTGCTTGTGTCGGGTTTTATGTGTTTGAGTATGAGACAAGATGAGAGACACTACCGTGCAAAAAATTGAGAAGAGAGAAGAGAGGAAGAGTGGAAAACAGTGAGGCTGTGTGGGCGAGGGGATGATGGGAGAAAAAGTAAAAGTGAAATTTGTGTGGATTGTGGGTGACTGGGTGGGGACTTGGGTGAGGTTCTGGTGGGGCCGGGGAAGGGATTGGGATTTTATTGTTTTATTGGGAAATTTTGATTTAGGGGGAATGGATTAAAATTTTTTATTGTTTTAGAGGGATTTTTCTTTCAATTTAGGGGGAACCTTTAGGAGGAAATTTTCGAATTGTGACTAAGCAGACATTACTGTTTTTGATAATTTCATGTTAGATGTTCATTATGTGTTTATTATCAAGGAAATTTTATTGTTCACTTGATATCGCTTTATTATAATCTCAAAAATATTGTAAATAAATTTTTTTATCAAGTAAATAAAAGGAGATGAATGTTATTATTTTAAAAATCATAAATAAAAGTTTTACGATTGTAATTATAATGATTATAATTTATAATAAGTTGTGCAAAATTAATAAAAAAATTTACGATCGTGATGGTCATTATAGTCTTGGTTATACTCACAACCATAATAAATGTGACATGATCAAAAACTTAATCGTGATTGCAATTTAAATCTCTAGTCACTATATTATTTGTTGTCAAATGAATATGCCAAAGAAACGGGAAAGATAGATAGCTGATATTAGATATTCAGATCATGTAGAAACAATGCATTCCTCATCAATTGTAGAGCTTAATTCTTATATTTTTGTGAATTTTTTATTTATTACCTTGGTCGAATCTTTTTTTCTCTTTGTAGAATACGTATAATTTTCTCTGAAGTTTGTATTGCATTATCTTTTTACAGGTTTGGTCTTTGGTGAGGAGATTTGACCAACCTCAGAAGTATAAACCCTTTGTCAGCAGGTGTGTTGTACAAGGAAACCTTGAGATTGGGAGTCTTAGAGAAGTTGATGTTAAGTCAGGGCTTCCGGCCACTACAAGTACTGAACGACTCGAACTTCTTGATGATGATGAGCATATCCTCAGCATGAGGATTGTAGGTGGGGATCACAGACTTAAGGTAGGAATCTTATTGCTTTTTTCCGATTTACACTTTTTATTCTCTATCTTTTATGACTCCATGAACAGTCAATATCATCTATCTCTTTCATCTTAGTCTATGCACTTTGAAAAGAAAGCTATTTAAGTATGTTTGCTTACAGTTTAATGTTCCCCAAGATAAGATATTTGTTGATTGTATAATATTCGACAAGGTTCATGAAAGCATGCATGCTATCTAAAATTTTAACAAGAATGTTTTTTATCTTGCAAATCCAGGTAGTTAGGTCTTTAGCTTTGTTTGGTTTCCTGAATGCCTTAGTACAAAAGATTATGTAAATGTCTGATTGATGTATTAGTTGCAGCAAAAACCAGTGAATTGTATTTTCACAAGCTTTAGTTCATTAGTGACTGGTCAAAGTCATGAAGCTTCAATTTTAAGTGTACCAGTGGTAAAATGAAGATTGGGCCATGTCTAATCTCTCTGATGTTTTTTTTTAATCCAGAACTACTCTTCAATCATTTCCCTCCATCCAGAGATCATTGATGGAAGACCTGGAACTCTAGTCATTGAATCATTTGTGGTGGATGTGCCCGAGGGAAACACAAAGGATGAGACATGCTACTTTGTCGAAGCTTTGATCAAGTGCAATCTCAAATCTCTTGCAGATGTCTCAGAGGGGTTAGCAGTGCAGGACAGGACTGAACCCGTTGATCTTTGAGAGTTGGGGCTGAGGAGATAAGGTGGTGGCTATAGTTGCCATGGATGACGCTTCGGAGGCTTTCGTATGTTGGGGGCTCGAGAGATGGACTGGCAATTGTGGGTCTTCCATCTTCTAGATACACTCACACTATTTGTTATTGTTCTCACCTTTCGTTTTAACATTATGCACTGGATTTCCTGTCTTTAGTAGATCAAAAACCGCAAATGTTATAAAGTTTCTTCTGTTGAAGGATGAAAAAAAGGAAAAAAAGGGAAAATGATGGACTAGTTGTTCTACTGATCCAGAGTATTGTTATTGTTAATGGCTGTACATAACGGAGCTCAAAAGAGTTTGGTTTTTGGATTCTGAGTTTGTGTCGTGAATCATGATAGTGGTAGTTTCTCGTAGCAGGTTTGGTCAAAGCTTGGTGGAAAATGCAATGCATAGCTACAGTCGAACGATCATTTGCTTGATGCTTGCCAAGTGCTGACAATCCCTTTGAAAGCATAGAAAGGTTTGTTTATGAAATAGTGAAGATCACTCCTTTTGAAGCTGTCGTCGGAGCTCGGCCTAAGGCATGTGAGAACCCTGAGGTAGGGCCTTGGGCCTTTGGGGATGATGAGTATCCCGCGTCGTTGGCCATGGGCTTTTGGTGAAAAAGAGCGTGTAGCTACAGTTGCCAAGCAAAATCAATTCTAAAAATGGGATTCCAGGTAAAATTGAAGAATCAATGCTGCAATAGAGCAATCCTCATCCACGGATTAGAAATGCACAAAGATGGGTTAAAATGAGAACTGGTACTAAATATGAACTGTCTCAGAAGTTGATAAAGGATGATGTCACTTTGCGTTACACAATTCTTCAAAATTTCACCCGTAATGGGGTAAAAGTTCAAATAATACATGATTTCACAAATAATACAGGATCTATGGTGGTCTTGGCTGTTTCTCAACTTAGGGTAGCACAGGTCGGGAGCTCACTCTAATGGATGCCAGGTCCCTCCGTGTCCAAGCAGAGCTCCCATAACAAGTCTTGCGAGAAATGGTGGGGAAAAAAATTGCAACAAAATTATATAAATAATTACCTGTAGTAATTAAAATACACTGTACAGAGCTTGCCCTAGTAAAGTAGATTACAGATGTGAGTTGTAGTTTAAGCCAATACTAGCTCCCCTTCTTCCTGTTCTTGTTGTTGCTCAGGCAACCTTCCTTCTCGATATGGAAGAAGAATGCGCTTTATTTCTTCCAAACCAAGTGTTTCATACTCCAAAAGTGCATTCGCTAATGCATGCAATGCCTTCTCATGCTGAAAAAAATTGTCAAACAATGTGTTGAACTAGACAATTTGCAGTATGAAATTGATTACTCAAAAAGTTATTTCACTTTTCCACTAGCAGCTGAAACTATTACCTAAGCTAAGATACGACTTTTATTTGAAAATTACTCAATGGATGAACAAAAACTTACAGAAACAAATATTTCTTCATACATATTAATGGAATCTTAGTAGCTAGAATCCTACCATTCAGATTTCATTTTAATTCCTTGTTATATAGAATGGTTTCTTATTCCTTATCAATAAGAAAATACAAAAAGAAAAAACAAAGGGGTTTCCTGAACATACCTTCTTTAACAGGGCTTTCACACGATAATATGCTTCTCTTAGAAGCTTCACCACCTGCATAACAAAATAAAATAAATTAAGATTGAAAATACAATTATACTAATCAGAACAATAGCTTGCAGATACATACTTCAGCATCAATGCGAGACTGCATTTCTGAACTTGGTCGCTCTTTAATATGAACTGGTCCAATTGCATCACTCATCCCACAATTCGATACCTAGCATAGAAGTTAAAGCCATAAGCAATGAGAAGTTAAATACAAGGGACAGCATATTTCAGAGTGAATGAAGAAGTCCTGCACATCTTGCCCCTTAGGTACAATATTACTCAAAGTTTTTGGTTAACTCTTTCCCATATCCCATATATAAATGATTATTAACTAGTAAGATAAATATAGCAATGGAGTACTACAGATTCAAAAAAAAAAAAAAAACACTATGAAATATACCATATATTGAGCAATCTCTGTAGCTGTGTGCAAATCACTACTTGCCCCAGTTGTGATATGGTCCTGACCAAAGATAAGCTCTTCTGCAACTCTTCCTCCCATACAAACATCGAGACAAGCTAATAATTGCTTCTTACTAATTGAAGTGTCATCACTTGAAGGCAGCTGGGTAACCATTCCTAATGCAGATCCACGGGGCATGATTGTTGCCTTGTGGATTGGATGTGCACCCTCAGTATTAAAAGCAACAATTGCATGGCCACTCTCATGATAAGCAGTGAGCTGAAATTATGTGTGATAATGTCAGCAAATAAGGATGACCCATTTGTACACCGACCGCGCACCAATATAGAACCAAAATATTACCTAGTTGCAGTTAAAAATCAACATTGTTTAACAATTGGCCATTTATCTACATGAGGTGCATCAAGAAACATCTTACGTTAAGCTCTAAACATGAGCAATCCTTAACTGTGGCCATTTATCTGCATATCCTAAATTGTGTAAAATTTTCTCTGGCAATCTTTGTTATCATCATAATTGCCCTTTTATATCTTTGTTTGCAACTCACACTGATTATAGAGTTAATGATTCAATACATTCCCAGCAAACCACAACTCCAATTCTACCCTAAAGTGACCAATAAAAAATGTCAATACCTTCTTTGACTCTTCCGATAAATACATTGTTTTACGCTCAGTACCCATGAGTATCCTGTCTTTTGCATATTCCAAATGTGCAGCAGTCAACTTATCTGCACCTTCAACTGCAGCTTTAATTGCAGCAATATTCACCAAGTTTGCTAGATCTGATTGACAGAATAACAGGAAAAGGTTTAAAGAAAATAAGAATGTTTGTTGGCAGGAACTAGAAACTTGTTTCACTTTATGCAGAAAAAAAATACCTGCTCCATTGAATCCGGGAGTACCACGGGCGATTGCTTTAACATCTACATCACCAGATATAGGTTTATCTTGTAGATAGAGCTCCAAAATCTCTTGACGACCTCTTACATCTGGATTAGGGACAACAATCTAAAAATGGGCTTTATAAGTCTTCTATATAAAAAAGAATAGAAGAGGAAAAAGTAAATGCCTATCCTACAAGAATAATTATAGTCCATGGACAAGACTTCACTGGTATCAGAACAAAATGGTCAAGGATTCAGACAAGGAGTAGCATATGAAGCAATTATTCAAGTCAATTTGCATAACAAGTCCTTGGGAAATTAAAACTTGTTTTCTGAACACTTCAATGACTAAAGTAACCACAAACTGGAGCACAGTTTATAAAGGGCAAAATCCATTGGGGGAATGGGGGGTGGGTGTATGGGTCTGATTAAGGAACCACCTCTATTGTGTCATACCTTGCTCCTCCAAGAGTAACTTTCTACATAAAGTCCCAAGCACAAAGACTCAACAAAGCACTGATGATTGGAGCACTTACATGCCTGTCAAATCTACCAGGTCTGGTCAACGCTGGATCAAGAATGTCAGGCAGATTTGTTGCAGCCATCAGAATTATTCCCTATCAGATAGACAGAGATTAAACAAATTCAAAAATGCAAAAAGCAATTACTGATATTGCAAACTTGTTTAAATCTACCTCATTCTGTTCAAAACCATCCATTTCAACAAGCAGCTGATGTAGTGTTTTTTTGGTATGGCCTTCCCATTGTTTTCGTGTGGATCCAACAGCATCTATTTCATCAATAAAAATGATGCACGGGGCCTATAAAATGTGAAACATTGTCAATGACATGGTCAGACAGTATGATGGACATGGTATCAAGCAATCACAGCAATCCCCAGAACCCAGTAATTATGAACATCAACCTTTTTCTTGGCTGCTTGGAAAAGGGATCTCACACGCCGAGCACCAACACCAACAAACCTGCCACAGAGAAAGAGAATGTCAGAGTCAGAATGTAATCCCAAGAACCGAGTATATAGTATACATTAAAGCAAATAGAAATCTATTTAAAGGGTTGCCAAGCAAAGATGAAATGAGACGATGGCTTACATTTCCTCAAATTCAGATCCGGCCCTATAGAAGAAAGGTACCCCTGCTTCCCCGGCAATAGCCTTCGAGGTTCAACAAATGAAATCTATCATTGTAAGTATGCATAGACGCACATGCAAGATGCTTTGAAGGATCTTGGTGAACCACTAACAGCAAAGAGAGCTTGTATGGTGGTTAAGATGTGTTAGTGTATGCGCGTGTGAGTTGGAAAATTATAGGAATATTCCATGGGAGACAGTTTAGGAAGGATTTATTGGGAGCATTAATGTATAATTTGTAATTGATTCTCTTTCCTTAATATTGTTTAGATAATGAAAGGCTAATCCAAGGGATTAGCAAGTTGTTCTCTAAAGCCTTAATTCTAACATGGCATCAGAGCTAGCAACGCCCTAATCACTGCTGCCCCCCCCCCCCCCCTTCTCTCTCTCTTTCCTCAAACCCCTCTGTGATAGCCCATGCTTCATCACTTAAGCTGTCACTACTATAGACTTTGATCTTGCAACCCTAAAGCTGCGTACTTAAAACTTTTCCTTTCTCTTCAGCAGTCCCTCATTAGTTGAAAGGGGGCCACCACCTTATTTTCAAAGGCGATAGGAAGAAGGGATTGCAACCTCTTCGTGAATGATCGATTGAGGGAGACAAGTTCTTCTCGGTGTAGAGCATGGCTACAGAACTAAGGATGGAGTACCTGGTTGTTGATTAGGGGTTGTGTTACCTGATTGAAGGATTACCAATTGTGTTTTGGAGGAAGAAGGTTCTGTGGCCATGGCAAAGGAAAAGGCAATCGCATTGAAGGTGATAACTTTGGAGTATATCATGGGCTCACAATTGTCGAATGAGAAACTTGATGGCACCAACTACTTGTCATGGAGCAAGATTGTGTTGGTGACCTTGCGAGGTCTTGGACAAGCTCAGTTTCTGACAAGTGAGCCGCCGGCAAAGGAAAGCTCGAAGGATGCAACATGGGATTAGGAGGACAATTAAGTACTTGGACAATTATTCAACTCGATGGAACGACAAGTAAAGGTGACGTTCAATCAATACTTTACAAGTAAGAAACTTTGGGATACTTTAAAAATTGTTTATGCAAATTTGGAGAATTGGCAAAGGATCTCAAAGGTTACCAGGGCATGGACTAGAATGGAGCAATCCGATAGGAGCCTGAGAGAATATTTTGCTGCGTTCAAGGAGGTATATGACGAGTTTAATGAACCTACACCCTTGTCTACCGATCTGAAGACAAACCAGGAGCAACGAGAGGCTCTAGCTATAGTGTTTTTCTTAGCAGGATTGAGAAAGGAATATGCCAGTGCTAGTACTTAGATATTAGTCGACAGAGATCCACTTTCTTTACTAGATGCTTATAAATGCCTGAGCAGGGTCACTCAATATGATCCTCCACAAGAAGACAAGGCAGTATTTGTGGCCCCACAGCATGAAGGGCGAGCACCACGCGGAGGACGTGGTGGACGAGGTAGAGGACGTGGAAGTGGTAGAGGAGGCCCATGGTCCTGCTATCATTGTGGACAGTAGGGACACTTACGGAATGTTTGTCCAAAGCATCGGGGCAATGCTGGCCCACTAGTGGCATATGTGATTGATGTTGTGCTTCAGCCCCAGCAGCAAGAGGAGAAAAAGAGTTCAGTTATCCCAGGATGAGCATGACAGACTTATTCAAATGCTTCAGAATCAAACTTCGATCTCCTCTCCAACAACAACTTTTTTACAAGGTAAATCTATTGCATGCTTGGCTACCCCCTCCAAGACTTGGGTGATTGATTTAGGAGCTTCAGATCACATGACGGGTACTATAGGTACTCTTTATTCATATACTCCTATGACGGGGAAACATTCTGTTTTGGTTGTTGATGGAAACTCTATAGATATTGTGGGAAGTGGCAAGGCTTGACCTATATCCATGTTACCTTTACATTTTGTGCTAAATGTCCCTTCTTCTCCTTTTAACTTACTTTTAGTTAGTCAGATTGCAAGGAATTTAAATTGTAGTGTTTCCATCTATGTCAACTTTACGAGTTACGTGTCCTCATTTATCATCTTTTAGTTTTGATTGAGAATCATCCAAGTTTGCTAAACTGCACAGTGGCTTATTGACCTTGATTTAATAAAAGAGAAAATTTCCTTTAGTTGTGATTCATTTTGATGTATGGGGGCCTTGTCCTATTATTTTGAAACCTGGTTATAGATACTTTTTGACATTTGTTGATGATTATTCACGAGTTTGTTGGTTGTATTTGTTGCGGAGCCGCTCGAATTATTCTTAATCGTCACTACCTTACATGCAGAAATAGAGAATCAATTCGTTAAGTCTATCAAAATTTTACGAAGTGATAATGGGGTTGAGTATTTTTCTATAGAGTTTATTCAATTCCTAAATGCAAAAGATATTGTTCATCAGTCCTCGTGTATAGATACCCCACAGCAAAATGGGGTTACTAAAAGGAAGAATCGCCATTTGTTGGAAGTGGCTAGAGCTCTTTTGTTTCAATGAAGGTCCCTAACATGTTCTGAAGTGAAGCTTTCCTCACAGCATGCTATCTTATAAATCGTTTGCCAACCTTGGTTCTTGAAGGAAAAATTCCTTTTCAAGTATTGTGTCCTGATCGTCCCTTATTTTTAATCTCCCTCGAGGTGTTTGGGTGCACATGTTTTGTTCATAACACTTATCCAGGTCGCACTAAATTGGATCTACGTTCTCTTAAATGTATCTTCCTAGGTTATTCACATGTCCAAAAATGGTATCGATGCTACTCTCTAGACTTGGGTCGCTTTATTATTTTGGTAGATGTTGCGTTTCATGAATCGGTTCCTTTTCTTTCGGTACTACAGTCTCATCCATCACCAATTATATCAGAAGAAGAAGATTTTCTCATCTATCAAATGCATAGTACACCAGTCAATGCATCTCCTCCTGAGGTATGCCCAGATACTCGATTTGGTCGTACATACACTAAAAGGACCTACATAGATCCACCTACAGAAACTTCCCCTATCGAGACAATCTCTCTGTCAATGCATCCACTTTGAGACACTATTGCTGAAGATGTACCAATTGCTCAATGGAAAGGTATGCGAACTTGCAAAAATTTCCCTTTACACATGCCCTCGTACAAAGGATTTTCTGCTCGACTTCAGACTTTTATTGCCACAATTGGTGCTATTGTTGTGCCACATACTCTTCGCGATGCTTTTGCAGATTCAAGATGACGTAAGGCTATGGAGGATGAGATGATGGCCTTAGAGGCCAATCATACATGGGACTTTGTTTCCCTGCCAGAAGGGAAGCAAGCTATTGGGTATATGTGAGTTTACACCACAAAATTGAATCCTGATGGTTCATTGGCTAGATTGAAGGCAAGACTCATAGCAAAGGGATAAATGCAAACATATGGAGTAGATTATTTTGATACCTTTTCACCAGTGGCAAAGATGACACCTATTCGCCTATTCCTCAATTTTGCTGCTACACATAAATGGGCATTACATTAGTTGGATGTGAAGAATGCTTTCCTATGGTGACTTGATTGAGGAGGCATATATGGAGCAACCATTGGGGCCTGTTGCTCAGGGGGAGTCTAGGAAGATGCGCCACTTGCATAGGTCTCTGCATGGTCTGAAGCAATCTCAACGCGTGTGGTTCGACAAATTTAATGCAGTTTTTGTTCAGCATGGCATGCGACAAAGTGAGAAAGATCATTTAGTATTTTATAAAGGGAAAAATTCTAGCCTTATATTGTTGGGAGTGTATGTAGATATCATCATCATTGGCAGTGATAGTGTAGGGATTGCCAGACTTAAGATGTATCTTAAGTCCTAGTTTGAAACCAAGGACTTTGGTCAATTGAAATATTTTCTAGCTATTGAAGTGGCAAGGTGTCAATAGGGTATCTTTGTATCTCAGAGGAAGTATGTGCTAGATATTTTGAGAGATGCGGGCTTGTTCCATGCCAAGCCAAGTGACACATTGATGGATCCAGGTATCAAGCTTTCTCCAAAAGATGGCACTTTACTTGATGATCCCACACTTATAGGAAACTAGCGGAAAAACTGAATTACCTAACCATGACAAAACCTGGTATATCTTTTCTAGTGAGTGTGGTAAGTCAATTCATGGCAACTCTCAAAGATACTCACGAGAGAGCAACGATGCGCATCCTTCGATATTTGGTGAGAAATCCAGGAAAGGGAATACTCTACAATTCCACTAGTGACGAGGGTATTCAAGCCTATGCAGATGCAAATTGGGTAGGCTATCCTATAGATAGGAAGTTTACATTTAGTTATGCTATCTTCCTTGGGAGTAATCTGGTGTCTTGGAAGAGCAAGAAGTAGCAAGTAGTTGCTAGGTCTAGCACAGAAGCAGAGTATATAGCCATGGCTTTGACTACAACAAAGGTATTATGTATGGTTCAATTCTAAGATGAAATAGGGCTTTTAGTTCGGACCCCTACAGAGTTATAGTGTGATAATTAGGCGACAATTCATATATCTTCCAATCCAATATTTTTTGAAAGAACCAAACATATAGAAGTTGATTGTCATTTCACAAGGAAAAGTTGCAAAGTGGAACAATATTATTCAAGCATGTGCGCACAGGAAAACAACTAGCCGATATTCCCACAAAATCACTTCCATGAGTTCAAGCTGACTATATATGTAAGAAGCTGAGCATGACTGATATATATGCTCCAGATTGAGAGGGAGTGTTAGTGTTTGCGTGTGTGTGAGTTGGAATATTATGAGACTATTCCATGGGAGACAATTTATGCGGGATTAATTAGGAGCATTAATGTGTAATTTGTAATTGATTCTCTTTTCTTAGTATCGTCTATAGAATGAAAGGCTAATCCGAGGGATTAGCAAGTTGTTCTTTAAAGCCTTAATTCTAACAAGATGAATGTGCAAAAACTATCTGACATATGTAAGCGACCATTAGTGAGAATATAAAAAGTAGATCTTACCTTGGCCAGCAGAGTTTTTCCAGTTCCAGGTGCTCCAGTCAAAAGGATACCCTGCAGTTTAGTTGTGAATAAGTTAATACAACCAGAAGGTTAACACAAAAAACCCTTTTACTCCAAAAGTGAATGAATCAAAGCATACCAATTTCAGTACTCATGATTCACATAATATTGCAGAATCACTCACTATGGACTAAAAAATGGACTAAAAACGTCTAAACTGTTTGTTAAAATTTCTCCCTCCTATGCAAACTATGAAGAACAGAACCTAGAATCTCTAGCCAATTCCCTTCCCAACCCTATCACCAAGCTAACAGGACTTCAGGCTGTTTCTTGATATATTTGGTTTTCCTAGCATAGAAACTATTGATATATTTTCTATTCTATTTCTATTTTCTAGCATGCCCTTGAGAAGTATAAAATTTAGAAACCAACAAGAAAGTCAAACCATATTGAGTAAAAAATACATACTGTGACCAATGTCAAACACCATACACAAACCTTTGGCAATTTCCCCCCAAGTCGGGTGAACTTTGATGGGTTTTTGAGATACTCCACTACTTCCTCAAGCTCTTGTTTTGCATCATCACAGCCTTTAACATCCTTAAATGTTTTGACATTCTGCAAATAAAGTACTTAATGAGGGAAAAAACGTTTAGGATTATCTATTAAATTTCTAATAAATAGCCCTGGCCCATCGATACCAAAACTAAAGTTGCATTTCACTTGCATGGTCTGCAAAACAGGTTCTTGATCAGCATTTATCTGATGAAGGATGAAGTTTTACCAAATTATAATAGCTTCCCTTTAGTCATGAATACTTTTCAATTAGAATTTTCAGTCATTGCCCAAAGTTTTCATCTTACTCAACCAGTCCAATATAATCTATTTAACCCATTCCACCCATGCATATTGAAAATAGAAATGCAGTTGTCAAATGCAACAAAATCCCATAGCCTTGATTTAGCCTGCAAGCAGAGGCATCGAGTACTTGCCTTCTCTGGCATCACTTCTTTGTTCAATTCTTTGGGGGCATAAGAGGAACTTGATCCAACACCTGAAGTCCCTATTCCACCCAAGCTTCCTACATACTTCTGCAGCGCAGAAGCACCCATTATCCTGAACATAGCTTTTATGTTTAATAAAATTAAATAGGGGGATAATAGCAAGGAATGGCTGATTCAACAATGAAAAAATTTATCTGTGCAGGGAGGAGAGAGAGAGAGAGAGAGAGAGAGAGAGAGAGAATAACTACAATTGAGGTGATCCATACCAAACCAATCCGACAGCAATAGTGAACAAGATAGTTGAAATTAGCTCTTGTGCAAATCGTGATTTGTTTGAACCTTTAGGACCAACCTAATAAAGAAAACAGCATCACTATCAAAATAGTTGACAAGGTATTCCAATGGGGAGAAAAGAACAATCCAAGTTGTGTACGGGTTATGATAGTCCATGCATCATAGTACAAGTATGGACTACAAAAAAGAATGTACTTTGTGTAAACTATATTGTCCCCCATACAGAACAATGAAATAAAAGAATGTACTGTGCATAAACCATATTGTCCCCCAAACAGAACTATGAAATAAAGAGTCTTACCATCACAACATGCAACGGCTGCTTCTCAGAAATTCCAGGGCTTAAAAAGGGCTGATCGATGGTCCCTGATGCACGCTGCTTCAATTCTTGCAACTACATTTAAATTTTAATGGATCATATATTCTTAAGTCTTTTTGGTGATGTTGAAGCATAGGTTTATATAGAATTATTTTCAAACATATAAAAGTAATTATCCACCAATTCAGAGGTCCAACAGAACTCGAATGTGGAAAGAGAAAACATTGGTTCGACCAAGTTTTACAATTTTTAAAGTAACTGAAAAATAATTGAATCAAATGCATATAGAAAACAAAAGCGACGAAGCAGGGCCTTGTTACCAAAGTAGGAAGACTAGAAGGCTTTCCAGCCTGTTCATCCGGAAGGTATTCAGCAATGGCATTAGTGACTACCAGAGCTCGAAGATATTCGGCAACTCCTCTACTGTCTACCGCTTGATCCCTTTGTTCAAATCGCTTAATCACAGACTCAGGACTGTTTTAAAAATAATAAAATCAAATACTAGAGAGCTAAAAAACAAAAAGAAATTTGTTTTGAAATTAACCAACAATAATAAAGTGAAAGAAAACCTGTGCTTATTAAGTTCAGCTAGCAAAGCGCTTTGTTTAGCGGCGTCTTTGGGATTGGCGTCGGCTTCGGAAATGAGGCGGTCAAGCCGTTTCTCCTGACGCCAAAAGGGCCACCAACTGAACCAATCCATAGCCACTAATTTGTCCATTCCGTTCTTAATCATGGCCCAAACTCCCATCAAAAACACCATGGCAGGAATTTTGCTTCTGGGCCCATCTTTTCCCAACAATTTATCATTCTGCCCTTGGCTCTCCACCACATTCTCAGTTTCCCCGTCGATGTTATTCACTTCAATTCCCTCGCTCACATTCTCAAACCCATCGATGGTGGCGAGGCCTTCAAAATCCGAAACTAAAGCTTTGGAATCTTCAACATGAGTATCGAATTTGAAGTCGGAGTTGAGGTTGTCGGGATGCAATGTGCAAGGGACTGAAAAAGGACGGGGATAAAATCGGGAGGGCCGAGACAGTTTGGGAAGAGAAGAAAGATTGAAAGAGAGGGAAGAAGAACGGTGAAAGCGTGGTTTACGAAGCGGAAGAGAAGGCAAAGGTGAAGGATTGCAGAGAAGCGAAGCTTGGAGAGATGTAGTCATTGCTTAGGGTTTAACGGGAGAAAGAAAATTGCCTTCTCCAGTTTCAAAGTCTGAGAAGGGAAGAAGAGGAAAGAGTAAGAAGCAGGGAGGGAGTTAAGAGCCACTCAGGAGATTGACAGAGCAGATTAGAGGTAGGAACGACACGAGTGAAGTGACACCTTATCTCGCTCCAATTGGCCTCCCCCGGCTTGTCACTTGCGCGTCCATCACTTAAATTGTTTTTTTCGTTTTTCTCAGTCGACTGAGTTTCTATTTTCAACTCACCGGGTTTTTATTTTTTTATTGGAGATTTGTCTATTGAGATGCGCGGAATATTATAAACCAGTTCATTAAATATAAGAAAGAAAATGAAAAATAAGCAAAATTTTGAATAGTCAATGATTTTGAATAAAAATTAGTGTAGAAAAGATTGTATTTTTTTATATGAAAAACAATAGAATTTTACGTTTTGTCAAAAAAAAAAAAAAAAACAAACGAAACTCTTAGCTCCTAAGAAAATTCTAAAAAAATATTAACATTCGCAAATTGTACAATATCTTTTCTTCTGGCTGCACAATATCTTTAATTAAACATTCAAAATCCCACCCCCCCCCCCCCCACCTATGTCTTACCATCTCCGCCTCTCTCCCTGTAGCTTCTTCCCACTTCCTTCCAGCTCCCCCTCGCTCCAGTCTCCACTCCTTTGTTGAAATTCCAATAAACATAATACCAAAAATGTCCTCTAAAACTAAAAAATGTTTACATGACCCCATTCAATAAAAAAAGCAAAAAAAAAAAACAAAAACAGAGGTCGGGAGAAACCACCATGTGGCAGCTGAGGCCACCTCAACTCAGTTTTCATATATCATAGATAGATGCTATTACATCTGATTGGGTCTATAAGGAGGCACTGTCCCAGCTGGTGGTGGTACTCCACTCCGGCCTGGCATTTGCATCATCCCGGGAGTCATTTGAGGCATTGTGGCTGGTGGCACGAATGGATGATGACTAGTCATCTGTACTGGCATGGATTGAGGCACTGCTGGCACAGCCGAGACCCATCCAGCTGAAGGTTGAGGAGGCATCATTGGTTGCTCTAAACCAGGA
Organism: Durio zibethinus; assembly: GCF_002303985.1. Next base: position 7,664,700 of record NW_019168381.1, on the reverse strand, counting down.
GCATATTGAGTCCCATTGTATTGATGAGCAGCTGCACCCAATGTTTGAATTGGCTGTTGCCCCACCATCGAAGGCTGTGGATTAACCATGGCAGGGTTAGGGATTGTATAATCTCTGCTCCTATCATTGTTGACCTGTAATGCACAGACAAACCATATTAGACTGGGCTTCTTTATCTTTAAATGTAAGTTGCAATCTTGACACCCATCGAAATCAGCAATGTAATTCAATCAAAGTAATGCAACATAGCAGGATTCTGAAGAGAACTACAGAGCTGAGACACTCCAAAGAACTTCCCCACAGCCCTCCCTCTTCCCTCTTTGCACCCTTTAGAAAAAGTGCCAAGAAAATGCATGGCCATCAATTTTGCCACCAAGCTAAACTATTGCAACAAAACAAACCATTTAAATAACAATCAATAAATGGTATCATCCAAATACCTTTATACTGAGATCAGTGTGGCGTGAATACGAGATATGAAGTTTGCAAAATCCTCCATCATATATGCAGTGCCCTTCCAAGGCCTCCTTGGCAACAACAGCTGTCTGAACATCTGCAAAACATCAAACCATTACTACTTAAATTTAAGGGACGGCAGGAAATATGTGTCCAATCTCTTTCATATGTTCTTGCCTTTAAGATGAAAACAATAATGGATTAGACCACAAATGCTAAGGATGAATTTGTTTGATTAAGCAGGCTCTATTTAAAAATAACCTTTTTATCACTAGTCAGAAATTCTCAAATGCAAATGATGGAACCATCTTGATGGAAGGAATACCCGATTCTGATGCCTAATTTAAGACAAGATAAATAAGCAAGGTTGAATTACCTGGGTACTGAATTAGAGCCTGCACTCCACCGTTCTTATCAAACATGGCAATCTTTTGAACAGGGCCAAAAGCAGAAAATACCTAAATACAGGACAAAAAGAAGAGAGTAAATGACAAATAATCAGCGAGAGTTGACATGGTAAACAGTCTAATAAAAGTTGCTTCCAGTAATTGTAAATACCATGTGTAACACATCCAAGGTCACAGCATACTGCATGTTCTCAATAGACGCAAGTAAAACGTTACTCTCTGGTTCTAGTTTTTTTCCATCAAGACCCAAACTGAACTGCAATGATGACAAATGAACCTCATTGATAAAAATAAATTAAACAAAACACCACAGAATCCAGTGCAGTAATGCAGCAATATCATTCATTTCTTAGTTTTTTTTTTTTTTGGCCAATCATTTCTTAGTTGAATCTTGATGCATGCAACACCTTGCATGTGAAAAAACACATGCAAACATTTTAATAAATTTATGGGAACTTGGACTAAAAGCAAGACTTTGTGCTCTAAGAAACTGTACGCAGTAAGTAGTTCACAGAGAACTATATTAAAATTCTAAGTGCTGTTAAGAAATTCAATTGTCAATAGCATGTTCTTTACCTGACCACTTCCATCTATAGCTGAAGGAGCAACAGGAAGATACGGATTGGTATAGTCCCTGAGAAGAAGAAAAAAAGGAAAAGGGCAAGCAATTCATGTAATCACTAAACAATAATGAAGATGGAGATCACTAGCAGAGAGATGAACTAAAGCCCAGTAAATCGTAAAGCAACAAAAGTAAGTGATGGATGAAAAGTTCAGATATGCAAACACATACTAACTGCCATTAATATCATCAATTCATAAGCATCTCCAGAACCAATTAAGTACTGGAATGTGATACATATGATCAATAATCAGATACGAAGAGGAAACATCAGGAATACCTGCTCCTGTGGCTCTGAAATTTCACACTCAAATCTGTATGAGCAGAATATGTGATCCTAAGCGTACAAGGCGCTATATTTTCAGAAAGCAGATACCTGAAAACCCAGGACAGAGTCAGTACATTGTGCAAGAAAACCAATAGTCAAAAAAGACCAAAACAACATGTAAGATTAAAAGCCTTGCTTGTGGAGGACACTAATGTCATTAAAGGAACTATAATCTAATTCTAACTCAGTGAGTTGTCTATATCCTTTACCAAGAACTAAAAGATCGCAAGTAAGAGGGAACATTGCAACACTTAACAGAAATAATCCGTCAAAAGTTTAAGGGCCCAATAGACGTATGTGCTCAATGCAAGTGCACCACGTCTAAAGCTATGTGGTCCATTCTAGTTGGACTAAATACCCTGTCTAACAATTAATACAACTGTCACCTAGGGATGATTCGTCCATCCAAGGCATTTTTTGCAGACGTGGCTGTTTCTGCATCTGAAAACTGCACCAATGCCTGCACAAAAGTTAGGGTATAGAATGAGCATATTTTCAAAGGCTGAAGCAAGCCAACCAATACTGAAAGAAGGAGACGAATTCATTGACCTGGAATCCAGCTGTCTTCTCAAAGGTTGTAATTTTATGCACAAATCCAAAAGCTGAAAATACCTGCATTATTTACTGCTTTAGAAAGAACTGACAAAAATCAAGTAAAAGAACTCCAAAAAGCAATTTCAATTTTTAATTCCCTCTAACAGATTTTCCAGAAAATAAGAAATGGAGACATATCCAGGTCTTCAGCATAGAGGCAGAAACAATAGATCGTATTAACAGTATACAGTTTGATAATTACAGTGATAAATTTCACATTTTCCAAGGAGGTTAACAAGCTTAGTACATGTAAAATCAATACTTTATCAGGGTACTAGAAATCTAGAATGCCACAAATGATGAAATGAAGGAAGGGTGATAAAACCAACCAAGTAGTGCTATGAAACTTCACATCTTTACAAATAAAACAAAGCTACAGTACAGGCCGCTAAAATTTCACTTTTTTATCAAGTTTCATGGAATAAATAACTCTCTCAACTTCTAAGTTCAAAAATCTGATTCAATCACTATTCTTTTGTAAGGATAAAAGGTAAAGTTCCAGCAGCTTCAAATAAATTGCAGTAAACTGCAGATGCAGGGAGAGATATTAATTGCTCTAGAATTTAAAATGTTAGAGCCCATACTAGAGGAAGTCAAAAGAAAAAAGTTGCAATAAGCACCTGATTCTAGCATCAGTCAAGGTGCCAGGAAGAAGCTCTCACTACAAGGATAGGCACCTAATAGAAAAGCATATATATATATATATATATATCCAGGCAATTTGTGCCTCTGTATGATAAAGTTACAGAGTAAGTATATTTTCAACATCAGGCACTTTGTAGATTACATTCTTCCCTAAGAAAAATAACAACTGTTCTTTAGTAGAATAAATCTATGCAAATAATTAACTCGCTTTTCAAAAGCAGGGTTATATAGACTAAAAAAAAGAAACATTTAGACTGGGAGAACTAGCGGCCTCATATTATTCCTATATGATTTAGGGACTATTAATAATTACAAATTATGTTTTATTCCAAAATGGCAAGAGATAAGTATGCTTGCACGAGTGGAAAGGGGCAGAAGGATCTTTCAACCTTCATAGGCTGTTATTGATGATAGTCATTCATTCTGGGAATAAAGGACATCATTGACAAAAAACAGTGGTGATTACAAGGATGATTGGCTACCTAATCAGGGGTCATCAAACTTTCTAAAAAAGAACTGCCAATTCGTGGAGGCACTTGCCTTGAGCACCTTTTGTTCTACTAAGCAGGTAACCTATGCACCAAAGTAAGCACCTCCTTCAAAGTTACCTTGGATTCAGGGTTCTAAGAAACTTTTTGGTATATTGCTTCACCTGAGTGCCAAGAAAAACGAATGCACTCAACTAGACTGCCCTGCTCATGTTCAGTAAGGAGTGAAGATTTTGACATTCAGCAAAGCTAGCATCTATTTTACCACACAAATATATTAAACAGACAATATGCACAAAATTGTAAATGAAGCACAAACTTCATTGCCAGTTGCAGCACAAAAGAAAAATTAGTGACACAAAGCATCTAAAAAGTCCAAGGGAGATGGATGCAGATGAAAGAAGAAATAGGAAAAAAAACATCCTAAATGGTAGGAATAGGAGGTAAGTAAGGAAGAGTAGGGAAGAGAGGTAGTGTTAAGGAAAGGAGAAAGGAGACAAACACACGTGTGCTCTTTCTACCGATGCACTAAGCTGCCATTGGAGATAATTCCCTTGACATTATCCTGCTGATCCATTCACATCCATGTCAAAACACAAAAAGCTTTTTTTTCCGAAAGCGTACGACAAAAGCTACACAATCCTAGTAATTACATAAACTTATATCAACCTAGAAATAATAACTTCACACCCTTCTGAACCAACAAAAAAGCCAAGGTCTTCCATACCAAATGCAAAACATCGATGGAAACAAGCCGTGCATCTTGACCTTCGATGGTTACCAACAGAACATTTCCAGCAACATCAGCGGTCGTTTTGTTGTTTACAATCTCCTGCCTGTTGGAATATTGTAGGTAGACCGTTTTGCCCCTTACTTGAGCAGGCTCTGAAGATGAAGCATAATATGATATCATAGCAATAGCCTGATTCAAATCAGCCTAAAAAATGGTAAACAAAGAAATAAATATTATTACTAACTTTATTGAAATAATGGGACGAAATTAGAACAGATTATAAAAAGCTCTTATTAAACTTACAAATTCGATGAAAGCTTGATTACGGTTGGCTCCAACATTGCACTTGGTGTTAACGACCTTCCCAAATGGCTTCCCCAGCTCGATCAACTCTTCCTCCGTACACTCCCATGGCAAGTTTCTCAAATGCAGCACCTTAGATGGGGGTTGAGTGTAACGGAACTGCGGCTGACTTGATACGGAGGCCATCCCGTTCAGCGATCAACCCCTATAAAAATCTTCGGGAAAAAAAAAAACAAATCGAAACCCTAAATGCCCAAAAGTTCAAAAATATCAAACATTACACTCTTGATATCAAATCGAAATATATATCCGTAGATCGATGAGAATCAGGGAAAATAAAGAAAAAAAAAAAAGAGTCGAAGAAAACCTGAGAAGAAAAAAGAGATAATCCGTTGAAATTTTTCTGATATTCGTTAAATTAGGGTTTCAAAAAGGGTGGGAGAGAAAATCCGCGGATTTCCTTTTTGTTTCCTTTTTTTTTTTCTTCTTATCGTGGCTTAGGGATGGGAATTGTTTTCGCGCCGTATGGGTTTACCGAGCACCCCATTGATGTTGGCAATTAATATAAAAGGAGAGATTGGATTGGATTTTTATCATTTCAGCGATACGAAAAGGGCGTATTTTAGCTGAGGCAGCGTACTTTAGCTGAGTCGGTGTCCTTCGTTTCTGACTTTATTGTGCCGGTGTTAGAGGTCAAACTATGCAGGCGATCTCTGTATCATACAAAAATTGAAAATTTACACCCTTTATTATGCTTTATATAAATTTAATTTTTATATTATTTTAATTTAATAATTTTTAGGTAATCATCAATTTTGTCTAAAAATTTTTGTTAAAAATATTGATGTGACCTTTAATTTGTTGATATTATCATTATCTTTTATTGCATGATATTTTGATTGGTTTATAATTGATACGATGTTTATATAAATTAAATTAGTAAATATTATGATTTATATGTAATTATATAACTTAAATAAATAAATTTTTATTTATGATATTTAAATTTATAAATTAAGTAACTATGGTTTTCTTAATATTCACTTTGATCAATGCAAATAAAAGAGATATTCTTTTGTTGTAAATGTATATGTTGATGGAATGCATAAATAAAAATAATTAAAAGTTAAATAAACGTTTCTCTTCAACCTATAAAATAATGCTTTTTGTCCATTAAAAAAGTAGGTAAAAGATTAAAAAGTTAATAAAAAAAATGATAAAACATTTTATCAAAAGAAGTTATAATGAATCAAGATGTAATTTCTCTTTAATTAGAAATTATGAAATTCATCTTGTTTTAAAGTCTTGAGCATTAAAATTATATAAAATTAAGATTGAATTTTTATAATAAAAAAAATCTAACATGTGATATCAGAACTTTTGATTTAAGAACTTGTAATTTTCTTTTAAAAATTACTCTTTATATTTATTATTATTAATTTTTATGATCTATTTTCATGTTGATGTTTGTTATTAATTTTATTTTATATTATATTAAAAGTTAATAGTTTCAATGTTTTTTGCAAGTTAATATTAGCATGGTACATGAAATCTTAAAACAATAATTAAAGTTTCTTTTATTTATTTATTTGGATATCATTAAATTGTTATTTATTTAATTACAATATAACTCTTTATATAAATTTAATATAACAATAAATCATATTTATTTTATAATTTATTAATGAAGAAATGTAGTACTTAATAAATATATATTTATTAGATAAATGAATATATATAAAGATATATAAAAATTAAAGAAAAATAATAAAGATTGCATAAAAAATGAAAGACAAAATAAATTAAACTTAATAGTCGTTAAATTGTAAATAATATAATTAAATATTATGAATTTTATAATAATTATGAAAGTCATTAATGTAAACAAATGTTTAATTATTTTATACCTATTTACTTGTTATAATATATATATATATATATATATTGCATTTTACTATATATGTGAGATATAACAATTATGTAAAATTCATATATAATAGTTTATGGGTATTTTTTATTCATAACAATAACACCTTCCCTTATATTATGTTTGAATTATCATTATGTCTATTATTATCAAAATAATTGTTATGATTATTTATTTTGATATATATAGTATGAATAATTTGTTAGTCACCAAAGTAATCAAATTGAACAGTTTTTTATAGATGTCGAATTAAATAAAATTCAATTACTTATGATTTTGTGATGCTATAAATGGGATGACATGATAATATATATTTATTGAGTAAATTGAAATTCAATGATTACCAAATATTTTAAGGATCGTCCAAAGGTAGTTGATTAATTTTATAATCATTAACATAATCATGGTTGATTAATATAATTTATTAGATATTTTTTGCATATCCAAAAATAGTAAGTATATCTAATTAGAGTATATATAATTGCTAATTATGTGAATCAAAATTAAACATCAATTATATTTATTGTTATACATTGTTGGATCATCTAAAAGAGAACTTTAATGTACATTTAATGTTTATATGAATGTTATTTGAATCTATATCATATATTTAAGTTACAACTCAAAGCATTAACGTATGGGTATTTTATCTATTTTGCAACATTTGTTCATGTTTCTCTTCATTTGCAAGCTTTGTCTATTATGAAGTTTAATGGGCTTAATTTTTCTAAATGGTTTGAACAAGTCTAGTATCATCTAAGTGTTTTAGATCTTGATTTGGCTTTCATGACTGATAGGCTTGTTGTTATTGATTTTAACAGTATTAAACAAAATTCTTTTTATAATGCTTATGGCATATCAAATAGATTAAGTTTAATGTTCATATGAATGACAGTAGCAAACAACATTAAGTCAACAATTCCTAAAATCGATAATGCTAAGGAATTTTTGAAGTTTGTGAAAGATACGTCTTAATTTGATTTTGTTCATAAGTCACTTGTTAGGACATTAATGTGTATGTTAATTATCATGAAATTTGATGGTTATTGTATCATACATAAGTATGCCACTGAAATGTCAAACATAACAACAAGATTAAGATCCACGGGAATGGAAGTGAGTAAAAATTTTCTTATACAATTTATTATAAATTTTTTGCCTCCTAAGTATGGTCCATTCCAAATAAATTATAACAGTATAAATGATAAATGGCATGCAACTGAACTACAAAGTATGCTTATTCAAAATGAGGCGAGGCTTATGAAGCAAGGAATTCACTCAATTAATCTTATGGGTCAACTAGGAGCTAAAAAAAAAACTAGTAAAGAAAAATGGAAAGGGTAATAAAAGACCACTAAAGATTAATGTGTCATCTGTCCAAATCCATAAGAAGGAACAAAAGAAAGATAAGTGTAATTTCTATAAAAAGTCTAGAGATTATCAGAAAGATTGCTTAAAATGTAAGGCATGGTTCTTAAAGAAAGGTAAGCTTAGTGCTTTTGTATGTTTTGAATCAAATTTGGTAAAAGTTTCATATAATACTTGGTGGATTGATTCTAGTTGTATCATTAATATTTTAAATGCGATGCAAGAATTCTTTACAATCCAAACCATAAATCCAAATGAAAATTTTGTTTTTATGGGAAACTGAGTCAAAGCACCAGTTGAAGTCATTGAAACCTACTGTTTAATTTTAAACACTGGACACCATTTAGATCTTTTTCAAACTCTTTATGTTTCATTTGTTTCTCGAAATCTAGTTTCTTTGTCTAAATTTGATACATTTAAATATTTCTTTAAGTTTGGAAATTGATGTTTCAGTTTATTTAAACATAATCATTTTATTGGCTTTGGTATTTTATGTGATGGTTTATACAAATTAAATCTTGATAATCATTTTACTGAGACCTTGTTGACTTGGCATGATAATGTTGGTACTAAACTTGGTTTAATAAATGAAAATTCAATTTACTTGTGGCATAAATGTTTGGGCCATATATCCAAAGAAAGAATACAAAGATTAGTAAAGAATGAAATCTTTCATAATTTGGATTTTACTGATCTTAGTATTTGTGTGGATTGTATTAAAAGAAAACACACAAAACACACAATTAAGAAAGCAGCTACAAGAAGCACATAGCTTCTTAAGATTATATACAATGATATTTGTGGACCTTTTAATGTTCTATCATTTGGTGAAGAAAAGCATTTTATTACCTTTATTGACAATTTTTTACGTAATGATTATATTTACTTATTGCATAAAAAATCTTAATCAATAAATATTTTAGAGGTATTTATTAATGAGGTTGAAAAACAATTAGACAGTAAGGTAGAAATTATCAAATTTGACAAAAATGGTGAATATTATGAAAGTATGATGAAAATGGACAATGTCTTGGTTTATATGCTAAATTCCTTGAAAAGCATGGCATATGTGCTTAATACACAATGCCAGGTACACTATAACAAAATGATGTTATAGAAAGACGTAGCTATATTTTAATGGACATGGTTAGGAGTATGTTAAGTAATTCATCTTTACTCTTATCGTTGTGGATTTATACTTTAAAAACTATCATATATTTGTTAAATAGGGTTCCTAATAAGGCAATTCTAAAGACTCATTTTGAACTATGGAAGGAAAAAAACCCAATTTAAGGCACTTGAAATATTGGGGTTGCCCGACAAAAGTAAGAATATATAATTTACATGAAAAAAATTTTGATTAAAAAATAATCAATGATTTTTTCATTGATTATCCAAAAAAATCTAAAGGGTATAGATTTTACTATCTTAGTCATAATACAAGAATTGTTAAAACTAGAAATGCTAGGTTCATTGAAAATGGTGAAACAAGTGAGAGTGTGGAATCACTCAAGGTGGAACTTCAAGAAGTTGAGGTGCAAATCATTTTACTTATAACTTCTTTTCAAATTGTTGTTCTTACAATTGTTAAATAGTTTAACAATTTACAAGAACAATAAATAAATGATCAAACACCCCATAATGAAATTATTTCCAATGAACTTGCAGTAGATGAACCATATGAGGTAGTATTAAGAAGGTCTCAAAAGCAAAAGAGATCTACTATTTTTTATGAATATATAGTTTATCTACAAGAGTCAGAATTTGACTTAGAAATTGATGAAGATCCGATTTCATTTTCTTAAGCCAAAGAAGTATTAATTCTAGCAAATGTTTAAATGTCATGAAAGAAGAGTTGAAATCAATAGATCATAATAATGTTTGAGATCTTGTTAAATACCTAAAAGTTGTAAAAGAGTTAGGTGTAAATGGGCCTTCAAGACGAAATGCAACTCAAATGGCAATATTGAACGATACAAGTTAAACTTGTTGTCAAAGGCTTTACTTAAAAAGATGGTATTATTGACTATAAAGAGATATTTACTTTAAAAGATGGTATTGACTATAAAGAGATATTTTCTCCGGTTTCTAAAAAGACTCATTTAGAATTATTATGACAATAGTGGTTTATTATGACTTAGAGCTACATCAAATGGATGTAAAGATAGCTTTTTTGAATGAGAATTTAGAGGAAAAAGTTTACATGAACCTACCTGATGGTTTTTCAATTAAAGAAAAAAACACATGGTGTGTAAACTTAAGAAGTCAATATATATACTTAAAGTAGCTTTTTGACAACAATATCTTAAGTTAAATGATATTATTACTTCATTTGGATTTAAAAAAATACTATGGATCGGTGTATATATCTAAAGGTCAGTGGGAGTAAGTTTGTATTTTTTATTTTGTATGATGATATTTTACTTGCTACTAATGATCTTGACTTATTACATGAGACCAAGAAATTTATCTCTAAAAATTTTAAAATAAAAGATATGGGTGAGGCATCTTATGTAATTAAAATTGAAATATTTCATGATAAATCACAAGGATTGTTATGATTGTTTCAAAAAATATATATTAATAGAATTTTAGAGAGATTTAGAATAGAAAAATGCTCTGCAAGTATTGTTTCAATTTAAAAAGGAGATAAATTGAATCTTATGGAATGCCCAAAGAATGAAGTATAGTGCAAACAAGTAGAACAAATTCCTTATACATCTATTATTGAAAGCTTGATGTATACCCAAACTTGTACCAAACTAAACATTAGTTTTAGTGTCGAAATACTGGGCAGGTATTAAAATGATCCAGGCTTGGATCATTGAAAGGCTATAAAAAAAGTATTAAGATACTTGTAAGGAACGAAAGATCACATACTCACTTATAGGAGGTCTGATCACCTTGAGGTGATAGGATATTCAAATTCAGATTTTGTTGGGTGTGTGGATACAAAAAAAATCCACATTTGGCTATTTGTTTATTTAACCTGTGAAGCGATCTCATGGAAAAGTGTAAAATAGTTTGTCATTACTGCATCCATTATGAAAGCTGAGTTTGTGGCATGTTTTAAGGTCACTATTCAAGGTTTATGACTACGAAACTTTATTTTAAGACTTGAAATTATTGATAGTATTACCAAGCCACTGAAAATTTATTGTGATAATGTCGCAGCAATCATATTTTCTAAAAACGACAAGTACTCAAAAAGTGTTAAACATATGTAATTGAAATATTTTACCGTTAAAGAAGAAGTTTCAAAACCAAAAGTGTCAATTGAACACATTAGCACCAATCTTACAGTTGTAGATCTGTTAACAAAAGGTTTACCACTAAAGACATTTAACAAACCTGTTGAAAGAATGGGCATTATTGAAAACCATTATTGACATTGTGAAAAAGTTTTATGTTTCTTATGAATTTGACACTTTGAGCTTTTATAAGTATTGTTTATGGCATATTATGCATCATGTTCTATTATGTTGTATATATACATGATTGAATTATGAAATATGAACATGATTTGTCTCTAACAAAAACCAATTTGGGTTTATGCTAGGATGCTCTACAACAAAGATGATCCACCTTTTAAAGTTTTTGTTGGAGGTTTTTTTAGTAAGAAAGAAAGATCTACATATGGCATTTATCAACTTGATGAAAGCATATAATAAAGTTCCTCGAAAGGTGCTTTTGGTGGGCCTTAATGAAGAAATAAGTTTCTTTAAATTATATCAACATAGTTAAAAATATGTATGAATGAGTGGTAATGAATGCGAGGACGGTTAAGGAGCATGACAGATAGCTTTCTTATTACCTCAAGATTACATTAAGGTTCAACACTAAGTCTTTTTCTTTTTGCTTTACTTATAGATGAGCTCATTGGACATATCTAAGATAAAGTATCATCATGTATATTATTTATCAACAATATAGTTTTAGTTGCTAAAACCTATGGTGCCCTTAATATGATATTAGAATTATAAATAGTACATTAGAGTCTCGAGATTTTAAATTGAGTAGATTTAAAACTAAATATATGGAATGCAAGTTTAGTAATCACAAAAAAAGTGGATACTAATGTGATTAAGTTGAATAGTGAGAGAGTACCAAAGAGTAGCCAGTTTCAATATTTTAAATCAATTATTCAGAGTGATACTGAGATAAAAACAAATGTCAAACATATGATTCAAGCAAGATGGGCAATGAAGAAGTGCCTCAAGTGTGTTGTGTGATTGTAACATCCCTTTAAATTTAAAAGCAAAGTTATATAAAACAATTGTAAAGCTTGCATTACTATATGAAACTAAATTTTAGGCTGTTAAAAAATAAGATAAGAAGAAAAAGAACGTAGTAGAGATAAAGATTCGTAAATGAATGTGTGGTAAGATTAGAAGAGATAAAATCATAAATGAAGAGATTTAAAAAAAATTAATGATAGTCCAAATTAAAAAAAAAAAAGATGAAAGAGGGCTATTTGTGATAGTTTAAACATGTGAAATGTAGGCCTAGTTGTGCACCGGTTAAGAGAATTAAGTCTTTAGATCTAGAAGAGATCAAAGCATCTAGAGATAGACCACGAAAGATATAGATGCAAGTAATAAAAATGATTTAATATTTAAGGAATTAGATGAAAATGTGGTTGTTGATATAAATGAATGGCACAAGAAGATTCAAACTATAATCTAACTTGATTCTTTTATTTGGTCTTTCATACAGTTGACCCAAAAATATGGGATATAAGGCTTAGTATGTTGTTATTATATAACATTTCTCGGTAAAGGTCATATTGAGTATAAAGCTAATAATATGATACATAGAAGGAATTATGTCAAGTTAATGACATAGAACCATTATGATCTTTATTAGTTTTTACTTAATGATGATTTATGATTTGATCAATTTAAAAAAGGAATTAACTTGTATTCTATGCATTATTCTTATTACTGAACCATAAACTTCACTAATACCATGTAGGCCAAGTGGGAGAATGTTAGATGTTATGACCTATATGTTATTATCTAACTTAAGTAAATAACTTTTTTATTTATGGTTTAATAACTTAAGTTAATAAGTTAATTAATTATAGTTTCATTAATATTGTTATTAATGCTCATTTGGATCAATGCAAATAAAAGGTAGATGTCTTTCGTTGTAAATGCATACGTTGATGGAACGTATAAATAAAGATAATTAAAAGTTCTTTGTCTATAAAATAATACTTTCTGTTAATCAAAAAAGTAAGTAAAAAGATTAAAAGGTCAAGAGAGAGAAACCAAAAAATTATAAAATATTTTATTAAAAAAAGTTATAATGGATTAAGATATGAGTTCTTTTTAATTAGGAAACTATGAAAATCATCTTGTTCTAAGACTTTAGGCATTAAGATTATACAAAATTAAGATTCAATTTGCATAATAAAAAAAATATAACATAAATAGTATAGCACATGGTCTTTTAATTCACATTAGATTTATATTTTTTTATTTTTTAAAAAACTTTAATAATTAAATTAAAAGAATTAATTACTAGAAAAATATAAATCCAAAATTTGATAATATACAATCTAGATTCGACAAGATGTCACGTTGATCGTTGCTCCAACCATCACTATTGTTGTCGTTCACCTTACATCCACATTAGAATGTCACCAAAATTTACTTGAAAACTCTGCCCTTCATCTTTTAAATAGGTCTATCAGCTTAGATTTCTCCAAGAAAACCTTTTTTTACAAAAAATAAGAAATATCTGAATCTTAAAATCCTACATTTATTGTCGTCACCACTTCCGATGGTCATCAAATTTTCTTCAAATCTCTCTCACCCTCTCCTAAGTTTTCACCATTAGTATTTAAAAAATAATTCCTAAAATCTCTTAAATCTCAAAACTCCAAAAATTTTAGCTTTCTCAAATTCAATCATAATACACAAAGTAAGAAAATACACGCAATAAAGTTAAGATAATATCCTTTGTAACAATTTGATATTTTTTCTAATTTCTTTGCCAAAATCCAAAAGTCATGACTCTTGAAACTTAGTTGATAAAAGTAAAAAAAAGCAATATCCAACAACCTAATACTGCATGACCTTCAATACCCAACTCTAAAGCTTCAAAGATTGTTTCCAACGATGAGTCTTTTTTGTGGTAAGCAAGTGATGCCACTTGCCAGGATGGGTTGTTCCCTTTTTTTTTAGTGTTAGAGTTGAAAATGTTTTGATAAAATGGTTTTTTATTTTAGAGTCGAAAAGGTTGGGGTTGTTCCTTTGCTGCTATGTGTAGAAGAGTGCAATTAATTTTCAATTTTAGAATATTTTTAATTTTTTAATTAATCATATTTAGAAAAATAAATTGATTTAAGATTTACAAAATAAAATAAAATTTCAAAATATGATGTGGAGTTAATTTTAATTTGACATGACTTTTTTTAAGAGCACTTCATCATTAAAATTAATCTTAACAAATCAATATATTGTGTTAGTTAAGTTAATATACACATTAATAAATCAAATGTCATGTCAACAATTTTAATTATAAAATTTTGACACCATTTACAATTGGACTGAAATTATTAAATTAAAATAATAAAAGACTAATTTTATATAAATTATATTAGAGTAATTAAGTTTTTAATTTTCATATAATACAGAAATCTGTGGCATAATTTGACCTATTATAAAATATAAAAATATCTCAAAGCAACTACTACAATTTTATGTAAATATAATCATAAAATATTTTACATTTATAAATTAAAATATATTATTTTATTTATATGAAATAATTCTATTTTATTTAAATAAGTGTTACATTAAATTTTCATTTTTAATCAAACAAATATATAATTATAGATTATTTGGATTTAGTTTAAATTATAAACATAGAATGAGATTTGAGCAATGATTTTAAATTCGAACAGCTATATTCTTCATTGTGAAGAAATCAAATATAATAATTTTAAGAGAAAGTAAATAAATAAATATAACAAAATTAATAGCCAAAGAAAATTTAATCTTAAGTTTTTGATTTATCGCCAGCCAAAAAGAAAATTAACAAAAGAAATGTTCAATTACTTTTCTTGGGGAAAAGAACAATTCAACTTCTATATAGTACATACTTATCTTATGGTACCATGCGTTGTTGTTTTGAATTTAATTGCTCTAAGTAATTATATGCGTAAATAATCCGAAGACCCTTGAATTTTTTATAACTAGTATATTACCTCGCATTTTGCTCGAGATCGATTTTTAGCATTAAAGAAAAATCACATCGATTCCATTGAAATAATGTCAAAAATATATTTTATTATTGAATCTCTAAAAATTCAATTCTAAAACAATACCATAAAATTAAATTTTTATACAAAACCAAAGATAATCACCTGCAGTGGCCTGTGGGCGAAGTTTTCAAATTCTGTTCAAAACCCAAAGCTAGTAAAACATCATGTAAAGGCGATTTCAAAAGGGAAAATCTATTACTACAGTTTACCCTCACAAAATCAATGGTTGAGATCTTCCTTCTCTAAAACCCAACGACTAAGATCACTTTCATGTCATCATCAGAAGGGAATAGAACCGAGAAATAACCAGAGTGAGTAGTATAGTAGGTAAAAAGTCTATTACATAATTACCTTTCATCTCTTTTAGCTTTTTATAGATTATTCTTCAAAAAAAAGAAAAAAAAAAGAAAAGAAAACTCTAAAACAATTTAGAATCTAAAAATTTAAAGCCTAAAGCTCCTTCCTTTTTATTCATTTCTCGCTTTTCTCCTTCTCTTGGGCCAACTTTGTCTTAAACCCAAAACCATAAAACTTACAACTTTGCTTTTTCTTGTTTATATTATCTTCTATTTTTTGTTTATTTTTTTGTTATCATGATATATTATGTTTATTTTTTTATTTTGGCTTTTTTTTACTGTTGACATGCTGAATGGTTTAATGATAATTAGGTATTAGTTATGGTGTTTGGCAAAGATTAATAGTGATAGTTAGGAGGTTGAGTTGAGTGGTGATTTATGTAGTTAATGCTGGTTATAAAGCCTGTTAATGATGGTTATGGCTATGGATGTTTTTTTTATCCTCCCTTCTTTACTTTTTCTTTTACCTTGTTTTATTTTTTTATCTTTTACTAAAAATTACTCTTTTTATAAAAAAATTACCTCTACCCATGGATCTGATTATGGGTTTTGATGCAAGCAAAGTTTGGATCTTGGAAAAATGTGGGCAATTGAAAATTACTTTGAATTTGAAAGTTTTTATTTTTTTGTTGGGTATCTTTAGATTTCCATTTCTGTTGCTTTGGAATTTTAAACATTTCCATTTCTGCTATTTTTTTTATTTACTATGAATTGAAATCTTTGGTTTCCATATTTTGATTTGAGGAAATATGATGGCAGCAGCTTGAAAATTAGCTCCTTAGAGGTGAGTTTCTTGCTAATTCTTTGAATTTTAAATGTTGATTTTTTATTTGATCTTTCATTTGGCTTTGTATGTATTTAGATAGTTAGGTTTTTTCATTTTTGGAAATTTTTTTTTTTCAATAAGGTTTTGGGGACGGTTTGGTGTTTTTGGTAAGTGACTGTTATGGTGGTGGGAGCGATGATGGTGACAACGGTGTTTTTGGAAATGGCGATGATGGCAGTGATGGTGATGGCAGATGTAACGGTGGTTGGTGACGACGATATTAGGGTGATAAAAATTGGTGTCTTGAATCGGGAAATGCTAAGAAAACCTTGAACATGTAAACAATTTCTAATTTTGTCCTAAAAAGGACATATATCACACAAGTCCGCCTGAAGACAAAATAATAAAATATAATAAAATTGATGTGCCATGATGTGGCAATGAAACTTGTTGATTTGTCATCAAATTAAAAAGGAATTAAAGAGGGGATAACTTTTATATATTGTATAGATAACTAATTTAGTATACATATTTACATTATTCTTGAAGTGTTTGATTGCATTTAATATTACATGTCACTTCACATGAATGTAATAAAAAATTATAAAAATATATACGATAATAATAAATATATAAAATTAAATATATTTATGTATTTTATTTTAAGAACAAAATTTCACATATATTTTTAAAAATCTACTGATCATATATTTAAAAAACATAATTTTGATGAAAAAAGTTCATTATCAATGTATTAAATATTAATTTTTTTATTTTATTTTTATCCACAATGTATGTGTGTCAAAATCTAAAATGATTTGGAATGGGCCAAAATTTAAAATAAAAATTATAGCTATATTAATATAAAGATGGTAGATTCATTCTTGTAAAACTTTTGGTAAAATGGTTTTCAATAGTAAAATATATATTTCTTTTCCAAAACGGGTTATGGCTGTTTTCATATAGTAAACTATGCTTGTGCTTTTTTTTTTTTTTTTTTTTTTTTTTCAGTTTAGTTTGTTAGAGATTGAAACTATTTCATTAAAAGTGAATCCCACGCTATTGTCAACTCAAACTTTTCGTGGCATAGAGAAGAAATGTGGTTATTAAAATACAACTAATTTTCATTTTCCTTTTTTCAAAAAATTTTAAAATCATGAAAGCCAACCGTTCAATATAATATTTGTTGTTCTTTATTTATGGAATTAGCTCCAGGCCACGAGGTTGGCTCATTTTTGAACCCTCCTCTGAGAATTAATATAATATGTGGAAATGGTTCGGTAAGTAATAGTATGCTATTCAGATAAAGCAGTAACATATATAGATGTTTTAAGTTGTTAAAGTAGAAAGGGAAGAAATGAGATTTACAATAATGTCTACAACAAATATTTAGCAAATGATGAAAGAGCTGAATCAAATATGAAAAACTGATCATTAAGTCCGATCAAGAAGGTTATCCCTGAAAGGAGTCAGGGCAGCAGTTGCTTTTTCCTCTTCAACTTCTATAATCATAGGGACCTACCCTTCCCTGCCTTGGATCAGTCTATCTTATGCTCCACGCAATTTCTCAAGCCTTAGCCCGTTGATTTGCTGTATCTTGAACACCTTCACCACATTCATCGATCCCCCGATGAAAAACATTAGGTTGCCACAAATGCCTAACCACATCCAAGTTCTACCCTGCATTAATAGCAACTTTATTTCTACTCTCACCATTGCTTCTAAATTAGGTGGAAAATGAAATACTATATATAGTCAATGAAGCAAATAAAGCAATTAATTGGGCTATACAAGTTTAGAAAAGAAACAGTTTAGATACCCCGATTTGTCTGGGGGTTTACTTGGTTGGATTTTATTAAAAATAATAATTAAAAAATAAAAAATAAAAAAAATTGGTTGAATTGGTGTAAAACTAGATCAAAGAGTTTAAGAAGGATTGGAAAAGGTTGAATGGGATTAAAGTTTGAAGGGAATTAGAATTAGAATTTCTTTTGGGTTCTGCGGATTTAAGCATATAAATATAGCCTTATAGAAACATAGAAAACACATACAGAAGAATACAATAGTAGAAAACACAAAGATTAGAAAGAGAGATCAACACAAATAAAACATAGAAAAATAATGAGAAAGTTAGTAAAGATATATGAAAATAGTCTGAAAATTTTAAGAAATTTTAGGGTTAAAAAGAAGATTTTTTTAAAAAAATTTTTTGGAAAATTTTTAATTTTTCAATAAATTTTTCAATGCCGGTTGAATTTTTCAGCAATTTTTCTAGCGCTGGTTGATTTTTTTGACATGTTTTCCAAAATTTGATCGAAGATTTGGGCACCGATTGAATTTTTCAGTGAACTTTCGACGAACTAAACCAGATTCCAATGAGATTTCTAGAATTTGGTGAAGGATTTAACCTTAGTTTATTCGGGTTAGAGAAAGAGAGAAAAGAAAGGGGAAAGAGGAAATCTGATGAAAAAATTGGATTCAGGCTTTTATACTGACTCCAAAACGATATCATTTTGGCATTTAAAAGGTCCAAGGTCCGCGTGTTTTTATTTGAGTGACCTAACCTGATCGTAACCCGATCCGTCGACTTGTATCCTATCCAAACTTTGTTGTTAAGCCGAGCTGAGCTAACTTTTCCTCGAGCTACGCTTCGAGCTGTTGTTTGTACCTACAGCCGAGCCGATCTTTAGCCGCCCAACCAAGCTGAGTCAAATTTTTGGTATTTTATTTTATTCTTGTATTTTTATTTATTTATTTTTAGTGTTTAGGATTTTTATATGATTAAATTAAAAAAAGGGACAAAAAATTTTAAAAAAATAAAATATTTTTTGAGAATAAATAAAAATTATCCAATAATGAAATTTTTTAGAAATTTCAAATGGTAAAATTCTATAAAATTTTTAGGTGAGAAATTTTGCCTAAATTTATCGTAAATAGTGAAATAATTTAGATAAAGTTTCAATAATATTTATTTTCAAACAAAAAAATAAAAAAATAAAAAATAAAAATTTTTGGTTGAAAATATTTGACAATTATTCAAAGATGAAAATCTTAAAAATTTCAAATGAAAAATTTCTTAAGAAATCTCTAGGTGAGAAATTTCTTTAAATTTGTCCTAAATGGTGAAAACATTTAAATAAAAATTCAATAAAAAATAATTGTCACATTATTTTCTTTTTGGGGAAAAAAGGAAGAAAAAGAAAAAGAATTTCTAAATAAGCCCACATGGTGGAAAATTTAGAAATTTTGAAAAAGAAAATATTTTTAAATTGACCTAAATGGTGTAAAATTTAAAAATCCAACAAAAATTAAAGAGAAATAAAAAGAATTTCTAAATAGGCCAAAATGATAAAAAATTTAAAAATTTTTTTAAAAAATATTTTTAATTTGGCTTAAATGGTGAAATAATTAGATGTATTTTCAATAAAAAAACTAATTAAATCTTTTTTCCGACGACAAGCCTTTTAAAGAAAACAAATGAGATTCTTGAACACTCTTAAGATAAATAAAAATTTTTAAGAGTTCTATCAGATTGATGAAGAATCTTAAGAATTATTTTCAATATTTAATATAAAAATTTAAGATCATTAGAATCAATACCTTATAATAAATTTAAAATAATATGGTATCATCCTTCGGATGGGCATGTGGGGGTGCTATAACCTTTCCCATATGTAACAAAATTTCAGAATCCTATTCTAATTTGTAGACCCGAACCTATTCTTTTAGGGACCTTTAGTCAAGCGTAGAAGCTCCTTAAAATAATAGATTCCTTAGGTGGCCAATCACACTTAGATAAAAAAGATTGGTGGTGACTTATTTAATTAAGTCTAACTATAGATTTTTGGATTTATATGTTATGACAGTTTGGTGACTCCATTGGGGATGCTATGGAGAGTCAAGCCATAAACTTTTAAATTTATCCTATTATTTGGTCTAGTGGTTTTAAATTGTAATGATTTGTGCTATCTATTCACTAATATTTTTGTCTTTTTTTTTCTTTTATTTTAGGGCATGAAACTTATATGTTCCTTCACACACTATCACATGCATTTGAATTATATGAGCTCTATACCCGAGCTCTGTTCCTCTTAAGAGGGAGTAAAGTATCTACGCTCTCGTGAAATGATAATCTTTGTAATGGCTAGCGAAATACTCTTACTCAAATTGAATCATTTTCGTTGGTAACCTGTGATGGGTGAGGATTGAATTGCCTCACTAGTCTGTAATGGACAATGATGTAAAGAATAATTTGAGAACCTTTAGTGGTCAAAGTCTCTTAACCTTACATATAGTGTACACTTAAGAGGCTAGCTTTAAGATAGAACCTTCCTACCCAATGATAGATGTAACCCAAAGTTAGGATGCAAGAAGGAACGGTTTGTGATCTAACCATTTTGTTTGTTTGACTTTGTGCATTTGCATTATCATGGATCATTTTCATTGTCATATTTAACGTTATGCATCTGTATCATTTTCATATCATTTAATTCCCTGCATCATTTTCATCATCATATTTAACATTGTCATTTGCATTATTTTCATATAAGGAATATTTGTCACATTTTATAACTACATCCATAGAAATGTATGTTACATGTATTACACATAAAGCATATCATTTCTGATCATAATTATGGTATTCAAGGTTTAAGGATAGCTCCACCAACCAAGAATCTCATCTAATCAACTCATCAATATAATACAAGAGCTAGAGCTAGACAGATAGAATAAAAAATTTAATCATCTTAAGAGAATAGAGAAAACTTAAGAGAAGTTAGAAGGAGAGTTGAGTAAGATTTTGGATGCCTTGAATAAGTTAAACAAGGAAAAAGAAATAGAAGAGAATACTAGCCAGTAGGATCATCCATCATAAGAGGTGGATAACCCTTTATACCCTCCTAATTTTGGGTCACAGCAAGCCCAATCCATACAAGATCTACCACCACAACAGTTCACATATCTTATAGGGTATATATACCTTGAAATGCTTTCAAACCCAGGGCAGTATTAGAGTTATGTAAATCATGTCTTTACTGAGAAGGCAGTAGAACTAGTACCAATCCCCAACTTGGATGATCCAAAAGAGAAAGAGAAACTGAGGCCTAAGGAGAAAAAGATTTTAAAAGGCTCAAAAGCTGAATAGAAGATAAAATTATTAGAAGAAAGATTATGACCCGTAGAGGGAGTTAGTTTCTATGGTTCTGTAAATGCTACTGAGCTCTGTTTAGTCCCATATATGTTTATTTCTCCAAAGTTCAATGTTTCAAAGTTTGAGAAGTATAATGGTATAAAGTATTCGAAGATCCATATTACTATGTATTATCAAAAAATGACAGCCCATGCTAATAATAAAAAATAATTAATATATATTTTTCAAGATAGCCTTACGAGCTTTACTGCTAGGTGGGATGTCCAGTTGGATAAAATCCGTATTCATTCTTAGAGTGATATGGCTCATAACTTTATTAATCAGTACTGGCATATCATAGATTGAGTTCCTAATCGTCTTACTTTACAAAATATAAAAAAAAGGTAACTGAATCATTCAAGGAATATGTGTAAAGGTAGAGAGACATAGCTATTCAGGTATAGCCTCTTTTAACTGAAAAAGATACCACAGTATTATTTGTCAGCACTTTAAAATCTTTCTATTATAAAAATATGATAGGGAATGTGACTAAAAATTTCATCGATATGGTGATCTTAGCCAAAATCATTGAGAATGCCATTAAAAATGGTAAGTTGAAAGGATGAGGAAACTAAAAAAAAGTTAGAGAAGAAAGAGACTAAAGCTCAAGCTGTGAGCTTTGATAGACAGTTCAGGGAATATCAACCTTATCCACCATAAAGTTACTCCTCATACTATCTTGCTGTGAACAACACCTCATCCTACCCATACAGGCCAACCCCATTGCCATCTTATCCATTAAAATACTAGCCCATTTTTAGCTCTCAAGTTGCCACATATAACCTTAATATTCAACCTCTCGCAAGACCTCAGATTCGTCTTATTAACCTAACAAGTGATTAATGAGAGCAATAAATTACCTGATAAAAATCGTATTTGACCCAATCCCCATGATTTATATGGAATTATATCGAGAGCTTTACAATAACCACTTGATTGCCTCCAGTCGTTTAGAGCCACTCAAGCCACTTTATCCAAAGTGGTATGATTTTATGGCTCATTGTGACTACCACTATGAAATTGCTGGTCATTCCACAGAAATTTGCATTGCCCTAAATCATAAGGTGCAATGATTGATCAAGAATGAAAAAATGAACTTTGATCAATGAGGGGTAATAACACCTAATGTTAGTGGCAATCAATTACCAAATTACAATGTCAATGCTTCGAATAAAGATCAAGAACGAGTGTGATATAAAAAGACTTGGAGAGTTGTAACGATTAGGGGACAGGATGTTAATAAAAATCCTTCACTTGATCATATGGGACATAATTTTGGAAAGGAAAAAGATGTTAAGGCTGGTTGGATATTACTTGTCATTCTAGGTTTTCTTTCAAAGTAATGTTAGGAATTTTTTTTTACAATAAGATTTCATTTTTTTATCATTTCAATAAAAGGCAAGTATGATGCATTTCATTACATTTTCTCTTTAATCCAACCATTATTCCATACTCTGTTATTTCCATTCCCATTCTTGAATTCTCAATGATGAATGCTTAGACAATGACAACTGTCATAATGTATAGATCCGTAGATTTATCGCTAGACATGGATGAAAGGAGTCGTCATCAATCTTTTTTTTGTCTAGGTGTGATTGGCTACCTAATTGAATTTGATCTGCAAAAAAGAGATTAGGTTTGGAAGTTGATTACGTATGACGAAGGTTGTAGCACCCCCACAACGCCCATCCAAGGGATGGTACCAGTTTGATTTTGAATTATCCAAGCCTTGATCATTTTAATGATTTACCAAATAATTTAATAATGATTTATTGATTTTTTTTATTAGAATTATTTTTTTTTACTTCATTTTTTTACTCTTTTTCTTTAGAAATAAATGGCAAAATAATCTTCATTCTTTTTTTAAAAAATAAAATAACAAAATAACAAAAAAGGTTAAAAATAAAATAAAAAAATTAGAAAATAAAAATAAAATAAAAAAAGAAAAACTTGCGATCGAGTCAAGTCAAGACGCAAGTCGGCTCGCGGGTCTTTGGGTCAACGCGCGGATCTTGACTTATCCAAAATGGTGTCATTTCAGGCAGCTATGTAAACTAATTCCAACATCTTTGCTTTTGAATTCTTTCTACACTCTCTCTTAGACCGAGAAGCTCTACTTTTTCTCTATAATTCTTTAAACCACCCACCAAAAACTTCAACTGAAAACTAGAAATTTCATCAATTTTTGGAAAAGTCACTTGAAAAATTCAATCAAAAATTGGAAAACCATCAATTTTTGAAAAATCTGTTAGAATTTCACCAAAAAATTCAAACCCTATAAAAAAATTCAACCGAAAAATTTATCTTTTGTAAAAAAGTTCATCTTAAACGCAGAAAAACCCAAAAAGCCCAGATTTTTTTGAATTTCTCCCAAATTTCTCCAAATTTTATCCTAATCACTCCTAGAACCTCCCGTAATTGTCCTGAATCCTAATCCTAACCCAGAAACCTAAAATTGAGCCTACAATTTTAGATTAAAATCCAAAACCCTAAAATTAAACTATCGAAACCCTTTCTACCAAAACTCCTCATATTTTTTTAATTTTTTTCACATTTCTTCTATTGTGTTTCTCTTTGTTCTTCATGTTAGAATCAGTCCAATTTATAGGCAATCCTAGGAACAATTTTAGGAAACAGACAAAATCAATTTCAAGCTTGAATATTAGGATTGCCTTATGTCAAGACGAGATTTTAGATCCAAAATTTTAGTAATCATAGTGATTTGATTTTGTGTTGGCCAAAAGGATTCTGATCCTAATTTTTTTTTTCTATCCACGTATAGGTTGAATAAAAAAGAAAACAGCAAAGAAAAAAGAACAGAAAAGGAAATGAAAAATAATAAAATAATAAAAAATAATAAAAACATCTAATTGGACCTAAATGGGCTAGAATAGGCCTAAACCAAGATGGACCCATATCAAAATGGGCCTAATTGGGCTTAGACCAAAATAGGTGTCTACAGCTGCCTCTCTTTACATATTTTTATTAGACAAGGATGTTGCATAGACTTAAATGCTCATTCTGGTCTCGAATTTAAAAAATGACCTGGGCTGAACTAAGATAGGGTAACCAAGATTAAACATGAGTTAAATGAAGTGACCAGGACTAAGTCAAGGTTAAAAATAAATGATTGAGATGAAACCATAAATCATAAAAAATGATCTGGACTAAGTCAAGATCAAGTGAGTAAGATGAAACTATGAGTCAAATAAGGCTACCAGGACCAAGTTGAAGTTGAAAATAAATGATTAGGGTAAAATCACGAATCATAAAAAATGATCTAGATTGAACCAAGATCAAGTGATCGGGATAAAATCACAAGTCAAATGAAATGACTAAGATCGAGTTGAGGTTAAAAATAAATGATCAAGATGAAATCATGAATCATAAGAAATGATCTAGATTGAACCAAAATAAGTGACAGGCACGAAACCACGGGTCAAATAAGGTGACCAGGACCGAGTCAAGATAAAAAATAAATGATCAGGGTAAAACCACAAATCATAAAAAATAATCTAGATTGAGCCAAGATCAAGTGGGTGGATAATGTAAATGCATGTCTTATCTAAAATGCAAATAGAACATCAATTGTGGTACTAAGGCTTCTATATCCTTCTTTCTGTGTATCCTTAGTAGGGACACCATCTTTTATTATCCTGAATATTTATCTTCACTATACATTTTATTGAAAAAGTCCTCTTTCATTAATTTGGATACACATATTCGGCAAAGAAACTATTTTTCATCAACCTGGAGGGGCATCTTTGGCAAAGAAGCCATTTTTCACCAGCCTAAAAGTACATTTTTGGCAAAAAAAAACTAATTTCCATCCACCTAGAAGCACATCATGGGCAAAGAAACTAATTTCATCTGCCCAAATATTTATCTTAAAGAAAGCCATGGAAATCATTTTTTTTTCTTTTTTTTCTTTTTTTTTTAGAAGCATTCATCATTTGCCTTTATTTCTTTTCATTCTTCAAAACATCACACAACTTCTTATGACTTTGTTCAATTATTAATCATTATCCCAGTTTTAAAGTGTAGGATGCAAGTTACATATTTCTTCCATTCATGAATGGGTATAAAGAGAAATGACAAATATATTGGCAATGTATAAAATTAAGAGAGAACAATAAAATAGCTTTCATTTATTTGGATAAGCAATAAATTACATATGATGGTATAGAGATAAAAAGAGTATTTAGGAGCCACTATTTGGGGTAGCAATGCCTAATAAATGATTAGATAATCATGACACTAACTCTTGGATTTCCTTTAGAAACTCAATCAAAACTTGATGCCCTAACACTTCAAAGTTTTTAAAAATTTACTATCTCCAGTATACCTTCCCAAGTGATGCCAATTCAAACGACCTTTCAAAGTTTCAATCTGAACCTTTTCTTTTGGATCCAAGTTGCCATTTCGAGTTTTATTTATTTATTTATTTATCTTTATTTTTTGTTTTTTTTTTATTTTTTTTGAATCAAGCAAAGTACTTTACTGCATCAAAATTGATAGGACCAAAAAGTACATCTCCATTCATTTTTGATAAGATTAAAGATCTTTTTGAAAAAGCTTTTTTTACCACATAAGACCCTTCTCAATTTAGGATTTATTTTCTTTTATCATCATGCTGACTTCGAAAGATTCTTTTTAACACTAACTTTTATTCTTGAAACTACTGAGGTCTAACCTTTCTATCATGAGCTCTCATCATTTTTCTTTGGTACAACTAGCCATGGCATAATGTTGTCAACCTTTTCTTTTCAATAAAGTTCAATTGCTCATAGCGCTCCTGAATCCATTCAGCTTCCTATAATCCCATTTCTCTGAGGACCCGTAGTGATGAGATTTTTACTTTTACTGGCAATACATCTTTCATCCTATAAACCAAGGAAAAAAAATTGCCCTAGTAGAGGTATGCACAAAAGTTTGATATGCATGTAGAGCAAAAGGTAATTTTTCATGCTAATCCTTGTAAGTTTCAATAATTTTTTCTAAAATTCTTTTGATATTTTTATTTGTAGCTTTTATTACCTTATTCATTTTTGGACGGTATGGAGTTGAATTATGATGTTTAATTTTGAACTGAACACATACTTCTTACATCATCTTACTATTTAAATTCTTGGTATTGTTTGAGATAATTCTTTTTAGATATCTATATTTATAGATTATCTCTTTCTTGATGAATTTGCATACCACTGATGTGGTCATAGTTGTAAAAGAGGCAGCTTCGACCCATTTAGTAAAATAATCAATCATCATAAAAATGAATCTATTTTCGTTTGAGGCCTTTGGTGTGGTAGGCCCAATGATATTCATCCCTCATATAGAAAATGGTCAATATGATGCTATGACATGCAAGCATTGGGTGAAACATGAATTTTATCAGCATAAATATGGCATTTATGACACTTTCGAGCATAATTGGTGTAATTTTTTTTCATTATCAACTAGTAATATCTGGCTCGCATAATTTATCTTGTCATCGTATGTCTATTTGTATTTGCTCTACATGTGCCACTGTGAACTTCTTGCATAATCTTTTTGGCCTTAGAAATGCCTACATAGCATAATAACACTGGTCCTTACCTCATTTGTACAAAACTTCTCCATCTAAGAAGAATCCCATAGCTAACCTTTTCAGGATTTTCTTATCATTTTTCATTGCTTGATTTGGGTACTACTAATTCTTTAAATATCGCATAATATCATAATACTAGGGGTTACCATCCTTCTTATTTTCTAAATTGACATAATATACTAGTATGTTTTTGATATCTAGTTTAATAGGCTAAATTTTTACAGTATCACCAATTCGTACCATTGCACCCAAGGTAGCCAAGGCATCCATAATATGATTTTTTTCATGAGGCAAATGTTCAAACTAGATTGTTTTGAATTATTTACACAGCTTTAAGATATATTTGTGGTAAGGAATAAGCTTTGAATCCCTTATTTCCCATTCACCTTTTAGCTGATAAATGACTAAAGCTGAATCTTCAAACACTTTTAATGTTTTAATTTTTCTCTCTAAAGCAACATGCAATCTTATGACACAAGCTTCATACTCAGCTATATTATTAGTGTAGTTGAAATTCAATCTTGCTGTAACAAGGTAATAATGTTCTGTTGAAGATATTAAAATTGTTCCAATCTTATACCTCATGACATTAGTGGCCCCATCAAAATACATTTTCCATATCTCTTCATCATCCTCATTGTCTTCTAATTTTGAGATGGCCATTAGTTTCTCATCTGAAAAATCAAGCTTTATGGGCTTATAATCATCAGTGGCCTTGTCTGCCAAGAATTCAGCAATGATACTTCTTTTGATTACTTTTTGGCTTACATATACTATGTCATATTTAGAGAGCATCACTTGTCATCTTGTGATTCTTTCTAATAGTGATGATTTCTCAAAGATGTATTTGATAGAATCTAGTTTAGTTATGAGCCAAGTTATATGGTACAGCATGTATTGCCTGAGTCTTTTAGTTGTTTAAGCTAAAGCACAACATATATTCTCTAGTGATAAATACTTTGACTCATACTCTGTAAACTTTTTGCTCAGGTAAAAAATAGCTCTTTCTTTCTTGTTGGATTCATCTTGTTGGCTCAATACGCATTTCATTGAGCCCTCATGTACCACTGTGTATAGAATCAATGGTTTTTCTCAAAACAAGAGGTGCTAATATTGAAGGATTTGATAAGTATTGCTTAATCTTATCAAAAGCTTTTTGATATTGTTCATTATATTCTCTAGGATTATTCTTCTGAAGGAGTTTGAAAATGAGGTCACATTTGAGAGTAAGTTGAGAAATGAATCAGGATATATAGTTCAATCTGCCCAAGAAACCTCAAACCTCCTTTTGAGTACTCGATGGAGATAAATTCTAAATGGCTCAAATTTTGTCTGAATCCACTTCTATCCCTTTTCACCGACTATAAATCTTAGCAACTTTTCTGATCTGGCTCCGAATGTACATTTAGTCGGATTCAATTTGAGTTAGAATTTTTTTAACTTTTTAAATAACTTTTTAAGGTTGACTACATGATCATCTCCTTTTCAAGATTTGATAATCATGTCATCCACATACACTTTAATCTCTTTATGCATCATATCATAGAAGAGTGTTACCATAACCTTTTGATAAGTTACCCTGATATTTTTTAGTCCAAAAGGCATGACCTTGTAATAAAAGGTTTCCCACATGATGATAAAAGTAATTTTTTTCATGTCGTTTGGAGCTATTTTTATTTGATTGTAGCCAGAGAATCCATCCATGAAAGAAAATATTGAATGTCGGGCTGTATTATCCATCAAAGTATCAATATGATGCAGAGAAAAATTATCTTTAGGGCTAGCTCTGTTCAGATATATATAATCTACACACATCTATACTTTTCATCTTTCTTAAGGACATGTATTATATTAGCCACCTATTCAGAAGATTTGACCACTTGCAATAAACTTGCATCAAATTACTTTTTTATTTTTTTTAAAATTTTCAACAACATCTCTGGTTTTATTTTTTTCAGCTTTTGTTGCACTGATTTGCATTTTAGTTTCAATGGTAGCCTATGTTCCACTATTTTGGTACTTAGTCCAAGCATATCTTGGTAGAACTAGGCAAATACATCCATAAACTCCTGGAATAATTCTTCTAACCACTAACGGTTAACAACTGAGAGTGAAGTACCAATCTTGACTTCTTTCTTATTTTTAGCATCATCCAAATTGATCAGTTCAATAACTTTTTGATGAAGCTTGATAGATTTATCTTTCTGTTCAATTAGCTTTATTAAATCTAGAGACAAAGTGTATTCTTTAGAATCTTCTTCAGTATCAAGTTCATCGGTATTAATTGAATTTTCAAAGTTAGACCCTGGGTTATTGTCATGATTATCTTCACATTCATTTAGGGACCTGAAAATTAATAAAATGGGAAATATTTGTAAGAAATTTTGATAGGGTGATGAGTGGAATGAAAAAAATGAACAAAATGCATGCTCTTATTTTTATTGAAATAATGAAAAATAAAAAGCCCAAACATAAGAGTTTATCCTAATGCTTTTGGGTATAAGCAATTAGGAGATGTGATTACATTGAAGAAAGATTGAAAACAATAAGCATTTGGATGACCCTTTAATTTTGTAATTCATATCTTGATGGGTAGGGGTAAACCAAGGCTTTCTCGTTTTGGCTTTCATCATCTATCATGTGAATGGATAGCTTGGCAAAAGCTTCCTCCCATTTTAGTTTCTCTTTTGTGTCTTTTTCAGCTTTCGGAAGCATGTATCCTTTAGGAATGAAATTTTCATTTAAATGGGAAAAGATCATCGATTTTGTTTTTGCCCTTTTGCTGTTGTTCTGCCATTCCTTGATTTTATAACCTAATCTAGATCTGTAGCTGTAATTTTCAATATTATGAATCTCCTTTATCCCTTGTAAGCTTTTACCTATGCCAAACCCAATACTCTAACCATTGTTAACCATCTGATTAATCATACTTCGACTAAATTTAAGTTCTTCACCCATTGTATTAACATGTTTAAAAGATCGATAAGAGCATTCCAATGATTCTTCTATCGCTTTCACATATGGGGCATTTATAGGTTGGGTCACCAATAGATCTTTTTCCTTAGCCACAATCACCAACTGTCCCTTTACATTGAATTTGATCTTTTGATGTAATGAAGAAGGGACGACACCTACTTTATGGATCCATGGTCTTTCAAGTAAATAGATATATGATGAGGATATATTCATAACCTAAAATTTTATATTGAAGACATATGGCCCAATCTGGATAGACAGCTCAATGTCTCTTAAAACTTTTCGCCTAGTCCCATTAAATGCTCGAACCATCATCTGACTATCTTGAATATGGGACATATCAAAGGGCTATTTAGTTAAAGTGGACACATGCATAACATTAATAGTGGATCCATTATCAATAAAGACCTTAACTACTATGTGACTTTTACATTTGACAGTGATGTGCAATGCTTTAGTGTTTTTTCTACCCTCAAAGAGAATATCATCATCGTTGAAAGAGATGTGATATGATACCACTAGATTCCTTGCCAAGTGATTCATATACTCCACAGATATATTATGTGCCATATGAGCCTGATTCAGTACCTTTAATAAGGCATTATGATATGGTTTGAAATTTAAGAGAAGTGATAGTAGAGAAATTTTGATGAACATTTTATTTAGCTATTTCACCATAGAATATTCACTATCTTGACTAGTTTTAAAAATACACAGGCCTTTTTCTTAAGTACAGACTTCGAGGCATCTTTTTTTGGGATCTTTGGTTTAGTTTATTTTTTTTTCTTGTTTTCTCTAAAGCTTATGAAGTATAACATATTCCATTTCTGGTTATGCCTTCTACACCCGTTATATTGGCAGTTTCATCTTTCGACATTTGTTGTCCCTAAGTCTTCGCCTCACATTCATATTTTTAGGGCACCACTTTATTATCTTTATGAAAAAATATGCATAAAACTTTGAAAGCTACTGGTTTGGGAACAAACCTATTTTCGACTGGTTGTGGCTTCTTCTTACAATGTATAGTGATAGGTTTCGGCACCTACCTATCTGTCATAGCCACTTATTGTATTTTGAAGTTCTTGATTCTTCATATAACTCTATTTGGTAAGAGTTCATAGCTTTTGAACTTCATCACGAAATTGCTTGCAATCATCAATTAAATATTTTAGTTTTTTACTGTGGTACTTATATATTTGATTTGGAACACATCTTCCTATGTAAGTGCAGAAAGTATCTAGTTATATCAGTTTAGCTTCATATAAAGCATCATACAATTGGCTAAATGGCATCTTAAGTTCCTCTACTATCTTTTTCACCCATATCCAAAGCATTAATCGTATGACTGGGCAAAAGATTTCTACTAACATTAAGTGCTGAACTTCTATTGGTATCAAAGCTTATCAACCCTTTCTTGATCAAACTTTATACCTTATGCTTAAAAGGCATGTGGTTCTCAGTAAAGTGTCCTGTTACTCCAAAATGGTAATCGTAGTGAGCATTAGAATCATATTATTTAGGGTAAAGAGGTTCAAGTTACTTGGTAAGGATAAGAGTAATTAGATGGTTTTTGTAAAGTTTTTGATACAGCTCAATGTAGCTTATAGGTATAAGGTCAAAAGTAAGTCTTTCCTTAATTCGTGGTTTTTTGGTGTTACTTGTAGTACTGATGAGTGGGCAGAAGATCTTAGAAAAGATGGATAAGATGGTCGGGTGGTTGATGCAAAGGTATGGTTTACCATTTGGTGGTATATAGGGCAAGTAGGTCGAGTGTAACTTTTAAATTGCTGCCATTCAAGACTCACAACTTAAGTCTCATTCTCTTTCTTTTTAGATGCTCTTTTGAAAGACTCACCGCCTTTAAGCTTATCATTTTTTATGGTATTTTCGATGATTTCTCTTAAAATCACCATATCGATAAAATTTTTAGTCGTATTTTCGATCATTCTCTCATAATAAAGCGACTTTAGAGTATTTATAAACAACACAATATTTTTTTCTCTATCAAAGAAGGTTGTATTTAGATAACTACATCTCGTCACTTTTGAGCATATTGCTTGAAGGACTCAAATGCCTTCTTTTTCATTGCTTGTAAGGAAAGATGCTTGGAAGCCGTATCAATAATGTGATGGTATTGATTAATAAAAGATCTAGTCAAATCTTTTCATGTCTTTATGTAAGTTTCATCCAATTATACTGATCACTTCGCTGTAGATTCAGTCAAGCTATCTTGAAACACATGCATAAGTAGCTTCTCATTACTAGCATGTACTGCCATTTTACTATAATACATAGTGATATGCGTGATAGGACACTTAGTACCATTATATTTCTTAAACTTTGATATTTTAAATTTAGGTGGCATCACTACGTTTGGTACTAGGTAAAGTCCCACTGTATCCATGGATTCCTAGAAGTTAATTCTTTTCATAGCCCGTAATCTTTTCTCGAGTCTATTAATTACTTGATCAGTTTTAGAACTCTTTAAGAACACAGCTATCTGTAGCTTCTCTTTCTTTTTTACTTCATCTATAATAGGGATCTAAATAGATTTAGCTATTTTTTAGCATAAACAGGGTTATCATAACTCTGAATGTTTTCACGACTGGGTACATAAGTCATTCTTAAGTGATTATATCTTGAGAGAGCTGCCTATTAAAGTTGGAATATTGGGGCCGTTTGAGTTTGTTATGGACCAAAACCTAGAGGATATGTAGATTGGGTAGCTTCTGGTGAGGCATTCCCTTTTATTTCTTTTCTTATGTTTGCCTTTTTCAAGGCTTCTAGAATTCTGCTCAACTTTTCTTCTAGTGCCTCTTGAGCTTTTTTATTCTTTCAAGGTGACTTGTATTGACTTGTTCCATCCTCTTGGTTCTAGCCTGAGTATTGTATTGATGTGTAGCTATTCTTGTACCTTAGTACCATAATTAAGAATTAATAATGATGTTATGAATGAATGCAATGCAAATGCAAATGCATGAAAAGGAAAAAAAAAGAATAGAATATTTTCCCCTAAAAAAAATTCAACAAAAAAAACTTTCATTTATTCCACAAGAGTCTATTTTACATTAAATCTAATATTATTCTTTTATAAAAATGCCTAACTTGCTCATATTGATCCTTAGCCTCCTCTATGAAGTTTAGTAGTCTTTGTCCGTACTCTCATGCTGGTGTGATCAAAGCTCTCAATACTTTAACTTGTTCTGCCATCTTTCTTACCTTGATCACTGTTTTGCATATCTGGGCTGTAACATGCTCTATATATCTTTGTCTTCTCAATCTTTCTCTTTTGCCACACCACACTTGATAGGATAACTCTTTGTGCCTTTCTGTAAAGATTCTGATATGACTTTTTTGTTCACTTAACTTTGATGTTAGGGTCAAAATGTAATATGAAAGCCATTGATTCTCCTACTCAACTTTCATGAAAGCATTTTCTATTTGGTCACGCTATTCTTTTAGCTCTTCATTTTCATAAACCAATTATGTGTTATTTACTTCTTTAGCTTGTACCTATATGTGCAACCTTTTATGCTTCTGTTGTAACTTCATCAGCTTTTTAAGGGCATCATCTTATTCTCTAACAACTTTTCAAGCCTTGCTGTACTTATTGAAAATTTTGTGGACTTGATTTCTAATTTTTTTGCTTTATTTTGCCACTGGTCTTTTTCTCTCTATAGCTTTAAAATTTCTTGCTTTAGTTTCTCCTTTTTCATTTTATGCTCTAAATCAAAAAGCTTTTGTCTGACTCTTGGCCCACTGGTATGTGATGACCCTGAAGCATAAATGTAATCTTTTGGCCCTTCTTATTTCTTCAAATCAGATACCCCTAAGTGACTCGATCAGTGAATGGCCCTGGGTTTACTCTTTTGGGCTTCTTCCAAGCCTTAATCATGCCATTAATCTTTTAGAAAGTTCTAGGCTCCCTATATGAGCAATCAAATTGGCTCAGCTTGTAGGTTATAAGAGTAAATTGTTTTGCTCCATGTTGTCTCTTTACCATTAATAGTGCATAACCTATTGACCCCATAGACCTAAAAGTGAAACCCTTATCTCATCTTCACATTAATATAACATAAGCTCTCTGTCCATCCATAGAGCTAACTATTTTACCAAACCAGCT
The DNA here is from genome assembly GCF_002303985.1 of Durio zibethinus. The sequence goes on along the minus strand of NW_019168381.1, from coordinate 7,630,557 downwards.
GTGAGCCCTTGTAACAGACACTTCCACTCTTTTTGAGTCTTTGTTTCTGGCCAGATACTCTGATAAAATTCCCTAATCAATCTCCGAGTATGGAAATAAAGCTTTGAGAAAGCACTATTCTTATACTCGAAATGACTTTTCATCCATACATATAATAAAGGTATGCACTCTATGAAGTGGGCTTTGTCATTCTGTCTATAAAAATTTAAAAATCTGATGGTTTCTGCCAAGATAGCTAGTGAAAGATTACACCCTTTTTTAATTTGCTTAAATAAATCCACTACTTCTATCTCAATATAGCCTAAAACCTTAAGGAAAATGACCAACCCATATACGGCAAGAGAAAATGCATTAATTTTTTTATCATTATTTGGATGCTTGACGATGAAATCTCAGAGTACCTCTCATGAAATACTCTTGTGATCTCTTTTCTCTCGAACATATGAATCTATGATCTTTTTTCCTACTCCCAGCATCTGACTAACTTCTTGCAACTTTTTTATTTGTATTTTTTCATGTATATCTTGTTTGGATTCAGTAGATACATACCCACTAGAATTGAGTACTCTTTTATTATTGATGCTAGATTAACTTAATTAAAGATGAAACATCGGTAGGAAGGGTCCCAAAATTGTACCATCACTCTGATAAGTGAGTAGTCAACCTCCACTGACATAAGATGTGCGATGTGTCCAAACTTCTCATAGAAAGCCTCATGCCTTGAAGGGGTCATACCGTTCCACATGTCTAATAAGCATTTCAAATCATTATGTTTAAGGAATAGGTAGACTTTTCTTGATAGCGTAGGGACATGATCAGGTGGCAAACAGTCTCCCTCTTCTAGCTGCCTCTTTTTTGATTCCATCTTCACCTCTATGGGAAAGTCACATTTGAACAGCATGGATGAGGCGCAAACTGACATTCTATGGAATCCATGAGGATTTTTTTTGAAAAGCTTTGGGGTAAAAATACTATACAATATGTAAACATGTTCATGAATGTATAAAAAGAAATAAAAGAAGACAAAGAGGTTAGTTAATCACTTCAATAAAACATATAGTAAGCATAGTAATAACAACATGACCTAAAATTGTGGATTATTTAAAAAAGTGAAAGGACAGGGCTCTTTCTATGGTTGGGCTTCTAAAGTTAATTATATGTGGTTTGGGCTGTTTCTAAAAGGTTTTCAAATTATTCCTTACATCATGGCCCATTATAAATTAGTAAGGCACTTAAATCCTCACCTATCATAGGCTTCAAATGAAAAATGTTCAATCTGAGTGTGAGTGTTTCGCAGGCCTATGCAGAGACATGAAATCTCACGAGGGCATAGGTACTTCACTCTCTTCTAAAGATAGAGCTCGGGTGGAGGGCTTATGTTATATACATGCAAATGTATGACAAGTATATATATAATAAACAATCAAGTAAATATGAACAAATAAATAAGTTGGTATACACAAGGAAAATAATTAATAAAAGCTTATATAAACAATAAAAAGACACAAAATAATTTCAAACTTATTAAACAAGGCTTGGATAATAAGAAATCATTTGCTGGCTTGACTCTTAAGGTCTTTAGCAGAGTCACCAAGCTGTTATAACGTATAGATCCGTAGATCTATAGCTAAACATGGATGAAAGGAATCACCATCAATTTTTTTTGGTCTAGGTGTGATTAGTCACCTAATTGAATCTGATATGCAAAAAAGAGGTTAGGTTTGAAAGTCGATTACACATGAAAAATATTGTAGCACCCCCACAACGTCTATCCAAGGGATGGTACCAGTTTGATTTCGAATTATCCAAGCCTTGATCATTTTTATGATTTACCAAATAATTTAATAATGAATTATTGATTTTTTTGTTATTAGAATTATTTTTTTCCTTTTTTTTACTTCATTTTTTTTCTTTAGAAATAAAAATGGCAGAAATAATCTTCCTTTAAAAAAACAAAAAAAGGTTAAAAATAAAATAAAATAAAATAAAATAAAATAAAATTCAAAAAATAAAAATAAAATGAAAAAAGAAAAACTTGCGATCGGGTCGGGTCAAGACAGGGGTCGGCATGAGGGTTTTCGGGTCAACACGTGGATCTTGGCTTATCCAAAACATTGCCATTCTAGGCAGCTATATAAACTAATTTTAGTACCTTTGCTTTAGAATTCTTTATGCACTCTTTCTCTAAACCTAGAAGCTCTGTCTTCTCTTTAGAATTCTTCAAATCACCTACGAAAACTTTAACCAAAAACTAAAAATTACATCGATTTTTGAAAAAGTCACATGAAAAATTCAACCAAAAATTGGAAAACCATCAATTTTTGGAAATTTTGTCAGAATTCCATTGAAAAATTCAAACCCTATCGAAAAATTCAACCAAAAAATTCATCTTTTGTCGAAAAATTCATCATAAACTCAGAAAAACCTAGAAAGCCCATATTTTTTTTTTGAATTTCTCTTAGATTTCTCCAAATTTTGTCCTAATCACTCCCAGAAACTCCCAGAATCATCTTGAATCCTAAACCTAACCCAGAAACCTAAACTTGAACCTACAATTTCATATTGAAATCCAGAATCCTAAAATTAAACTGCAAGAACCCTTTCTGCCAAAACTCTCTAGATTTTTTTAATTTTTTCCCCTTTTCTTTTATTATGTTTCTCTATGTTTTTCAGTGTCAGAATCAATCCAATTTATAGGCAGTCCTAGGAATAATTTTAGGAAACGAACAAAATCAATCCCAGGCTTGAATCTTGGGATTACTTTCTGTCTAGATAAGATTTTAGGTCTAAAATTTTAGCAATCATATTGATTTGATTCTATGTTGACCAAAAGGATTTTGATCCTAATTTTTTTCCATCCACGTATAGGTTGAATAAAAAAGAAAAGCAAAAGAAAAAGAACAGAAAAGGAAACAAAAAATAAAAATATAATAATAATAATAATAATAATAGCATCTAATTGGACCTAAATGGGCCAGAATGGGCATTAACCAAGATGGGACCTAACCAAAATGGGCCTAATTAGGCCCGAACCAAAATAATTGTCTACATCAATAATAATTCTAAGATTTAATTTTGAGAACTTATTCATATTGATTTTAGGAGATTATTTGAGCAAAAAAGTGAGCTGTTAGCATATGTAAAATAAATATGTCTTGAAGATGTGCAGTCTTTTATAAAAATCAATGAGCTTATTTTTATTCAATAGATTATCTTCAAAGAAAGCATTCATGTTTGAGATAAAAAATGACCACCATTCTTTTGCCATTTGAAAAATCATTCATTACTACCCTTTTTAGCCTATTATGATTTTTTTTTCTAAAAAACCCTGACCAAGGATCACCCTCCACATTGTAGGGTAATTTTTGAGAAAGAAAAAGGTCTTAAAGAAAAAAAAGCAAAAAAAAAAAAAGAAAAAAAGAAAAGAAAAGTGAATGCCATACATAATTAGGGCAAAGTAATGAGAATCTTTTTGTGAGGAATGAGTCTTTGAAAAAGGAAAAAGTAAAAAAATGATGTGGAATAGGGCAAAATACCAAGATGTATCAAATGATAAGAAATGATCTTTTGGTTTTGAACCCTTTAAACACATGTTTTGAGCTTATTTTATCCATTTCTTTCATGACTCCTCACCATAGTCTACATTACAACCTTTAAAAGTCCATTTAGATCAAATGTGAATGCTCGAATTGAATGATCATATGTTAGACTAAAGCATACTTGTGATGGAACAACAAAATCATACTATGTTGTTCTAGAGATTGATGGGTAGGAGACATTATTGATGGATAAAAAAATGAGAAAAAAAGAAAAAAAAAGAGAAAAAGAAAAAGCAAAAGAATGGAAAAAATGAAAAATAAAGAAAAAAATACTTAAATTAAAAACCCAAAAAGATAATTTGGGTAGAAAAATCTTTGAGTTGAGAGTTAAATAGACAGTTCACATGAATAGAAGGTCAAAGCAACTAAAAATCTCTCAAAGCTAAGGTAAAGTGACTTTAAAAGTCAATAGAATGAGTTTTTGAAATAGAATTTTGGATTAATGTCCAAAATTGTCTGAATATTCATTATTTGGCTATACCATTCATCCCAATGACATACATCAAACCTATTTTTTTTTCATTTATTTTTTGTAGCAGATTACCTTTTTTTCTATTCACTTTATAATCTCTTATCCCCAAAGCAAATCTAGGAAATGTATGATTGCACTATATTTTTCATGATTTGAAATGATGATGAATGAATGATAATGTGCATAAAATATTTTTTCATTCCGTTGAAAAAAAATACAAGATGATAGGGGGTAAAAAATGATGAAGAGATGGCAGAAACTTGAAAAGATGATTTAGAAGGATATGCGGTGATGAGTATGATGATGAATTGGTTAACATAACCTGTGAGTTGTGATCGAATGATAAAAATAATATAGATAAGAGGATAGAATTTATTCTGAAATGACTAGTGTTGAAAAACCTATGAATTATGATGAAAATAGTATGGATCAATAGACAAAATTTATTCTAAAATTGTTAGTGCTGAAAAGCATGTGAATTACAGTCAAGTATCAATTGACAGAACTTGCTGTAAATGGTTAATGCTGAGAAGTTAAAAAAGAAAGATAAGAGATGGTGGAGTCTTGAGAATCATATTATTATAATTAATTAGAATTTCATGACATAAACATCCGCATTACATGCATTACATTTGCATTATTGTTTGGAAAGTATTTGAAACTTTGATTTGGCTATGCATTTGCATTATACAACAAACATTTGAATCAAGGTTGAGAATATGGCATTGTGAGAATCTAGATTGTTGCATTTGCATCTTTAAGAAAGCATTTGCATCATTGATCATGACATTTATTACATACAAAATTTTGACTTTGGTAAAAGTTTGAAAGTCATTTGGAAAATAAATTTTGAATATTTGGATAAAGTCTTTTAAGACAAGATTGTGAATCTTCAAATGAGAATCTTTGAATTTTAAAATAAGAATCTTTGAATTTTTAAGTTCTCAAATGATAGTCTTTAAATTTCAAATGAGAATCTTTGAGATGTGAAACTCTAAGATTTACTAAATGTGAACCTTTGAACTCAAATGAGAAGTTTTGAAAATTTGGATATGAATCTTTAAAATTTGAATGAGAATCTTTAAATATTGTATGTGAGCCTTGCACTCTGCATGCGAATCTTTGAATTAAAACTTTGGATGAGAATCTTATAAATGCGAATCTTGAAATCTTACAAATCTGAATTTTTGTATATCTAAAATTTTACGAATCAAATTCTTGTGAAACCGAAATTTTGAAAATCAAATTTTAGTGAATTCTTGTGAAGTTGAAAAGTTTTTATGAATCTAAACCTTTGAATTTTGAACTCAAATTATGAATATTTGAGTTTTCATTTCATTAAATCTGATCTATGACTCCCCTGGACGAGATTGTCATGGAACCTTTTATTTTTCGAAGTCGTTGAGCCTATACTTGAATGAACCTTTTATTTTTTAAGGTCGTTGAGCCTTTGTTTAGAGGAGCATTTTATTTTTTTTTAAAGTTATTAAGCCTCTGTTTAGAGAAGCCTTTTTTAGTTTTTCTAAAGTCATTAAGCCTCTGTATTAATGAGCTTTTATTTTTCAAAGTTGTTGAACCTTTGTTTAGAAGAGCCTTTATTTTTCAAAGTTGTTAAGCTTCCGTTTAGAGAAGCTTTTTATTTTTCAAAGTAATTGAGCCTTTGTTTAGAGGAGTCTTATTTTATTTTTCAAAGTCATTGAGCCTCTACTTATAAGAGCCTTTATTTTTTTTAAAGTAGTTGAGCCTTTGTTTAGAGGGGCATCATGTTTTTTTTTTTTAAATTGTTGAGCCTCTGTTTAGATAAGTTTTGTTTATTTTTCAAAAGTCATTGAACCTTTACTTAGAGGAGCTTTGTTTATTTTTCAAAGTTATTGAGCCTCTGTTTAGAGGAGCATTAATTTTTTCAAAGTTGTTAAGCCTCTGTTTAGAGGAGCTTTGTTTATTTTTAAAAGTTGTGAAGCCTCTGTTTAGAGGAGTTTTTATGTTATTCAAGGAGTTTGAGTAAAAAAAAAAAATGTGTCAAGTTGATTGGGTTGTCTTTGTCTTTGTAAAATTTTTGTTTCATAAAAAATGTGCAAAGAAGGACAGTTGTAGATAACTCAATCAATCTGGGGGTCTACTTAGTTTGGACTTTATTAAAAATAATAATTAAAATAATAAAATAATAAAATAATAAAATAATGAAAAATAAAAAAAAAATGTGGTTGAATTACTGTAAAACTAGTCAAAGAGTTTAAGAAGGATTGGAAAATGTTGAATGGGATTAAAGTTTGAAGGGAATTAGAATTTCTTTCGAGTTCTGTGGATTTAAGCCTATAAATATAGCCCTATAGAAACACAAAAAACATAAATACAGAAGAACATAGCAGTAAAAAACATAAAGATCAGAGAGAGAGATCAACAGAGATAAAACACATAGAGAAATAGGGAGAAAGGCAATAAAGATCTACGAAAATAGTCTGAAGATTTTGGGAAATTTTAAGGTTAAAAAAAAGATTTTTTTTGAAAATTTTCTAGAAAATTTCCAGTTTTTCGATAAATTTTTCGGCATTGATTGAATTTTTCGACAAGTTTTTCAGCATTGGTTGAATTTTTTGGCATGTTTACCAGAATCTGATTGAAGATTTCGACACTGATAGAATTTTTCGACAAACTTTCGGTGAACCAACCCAAATTTCGATGGGATTTCCAGAATCCACTGAAGGATTCAATCGGAGTTCATCCGAGTTAGAGAGATAGAGAAAAAGAAAGGGGAAGAAAGAGAAGGGGAAGAGGAAATCTAGTTGAAAAGATCAGATCCAGTCTTTTATACTAACCCCAAAATGATGTTGTTTTAGCATTTAATAAGCTCCAAGATTCGCATGTTTTTATTTGACGACTTGACCCGATCGCAACCTGATTTGTCAACTTGCGTCCCAACCAAACCTTGCTGTTGAATTGAGCCCAACCGATTTTCCTCTGAGTCACGTTTCAAGCTGTTGTCTGTACTTATAGCCGAGCCGATCTCTAGCCACATAGCCAAGCCAAGCCGAATTTTTGGTATTTTATTTTATTCTTGTATTTTTATTTATTTATTTTTAGGGTTTTAGTATTTTTATATAATTAAATTAAAAAAAAAGGAGAAAAAATTGTAAAAAAATAAAATATTTTTTTAGAATAAATAATAATTATTCAATGATAAAATTTTTTAGAAATTTCAAATGATAAATTTTTATAAAATTCCTAAGTGAAAAATTTTGTCTAAATTTATCTCAAATGGTAGAATAATTTAGATAAAATTTCAATAACAATAGTTAATATTTATTTTCAAATAAAAAAATAAAAAATTAAAAAAATAAAAAATAAAAATTTTTGGTTAAAAATATTTGACGATTATCCAAGGATAAAAATATTAGAAATTTCAAATGAAAAACTTCTTAAGAAATCTCTAGGTGAAAAAATTCTTTAAATTTGTCGTAAATAGTAGAAGAATTTAAATAAAATTCAAAAACAAAAAATATTTTTAATTTGACCCAAATGGTGAAATAATTAGATGTATTTTCAATAAAAAATAATTAAATCCTTTTTTCCGACGATGGAGCTTCTTCAAAAAAATCAAATAGGATTCTTGAATACTCTTGAGGTGAAGAAATATTTTTAAAAATTCTACCAAATTGATGGAGAATCTTAAAAATTATTTTTAATATTTAACATAAAAATTTAAGACCATTAAAATCAAGACTTTATGATAAATTTAAAATAATATTATATCATTCTTCGGATGGACATGTGAGAGTGTTATAACCTTCTTTATATATAACCAAACTCTCGAACCTTATTCTGGTTTATAAACTCGAACCTATTCTTTTAGGGACATTTAATTAAGTTTAGGAGTTCCTTAAAATAATAGATTCTTTAGGTAATCAATCACACCTAAATAAAAAAAAATTGTGATAATATTTTTTTGTTAAATCTAATTATAAATTTTTGGATCTATATGTTATGACAAACATGAAGTACTATTTCTGACTTGACAGAGGTTTAATTGCTTTGTCATGGATATCTTTCACTGCCTACCAGTGACTGTAATCCATGACGGATAATTCCACCTTGCTCACGGCTGTTGAGAATAGCTCCCACCATGAATAACAAACACCCAATTAAGAACGGGATGTGGACACTCTGTTGCAGGATTTGGACATGTCCATCTGCTCTCTCATAGATTTGACACGAGTTGTGGATGGAACCAAGAATCCACAAAACAGGGCCAGCAATAAGCATCCCCAAAGCATGCCTCTCCAATTTTAAAAAATCATACCCTTTCTCTGCCTGCATTAATTAACAAAGCATGAGAAAGTTCATTTGCCAATGTACTAATCAGACCAAATTCAAATTTTGCCTACCAAATGAACTTTTTGAGGGATTCCATTAAGGCTAAAGGTATAAAATACGCTACCTGAATAAACAGAAAGAGAATTCCTATGAAGAGAAGCAGTGAACCTAAGAGGTGAACCACTGGAACAGCGAACTCCACAAGAGCAAGCTCCGTATAGAACTCCATCAAAGGCAACCTATAATCAATTCCCGCAAGATGTGCGAAAATATCATGGACGTTGACAACAATTATAAGAGTCAGGGCTATAAGCATTAGAACGAGACCCGGTCTGGGTTCCCACGAGAACTCAGTAGCAAAACCACAAACTAACACAATTGTAGCAAACAAATGCAGCCCTGCGTTTATGTACTCGGCTCTGCTTCTAACGAGCAGTGGCCCGTACGTTCGACTCTCTCTCGCTGAGGCTAGCTTCACCATGATTGTTACGCTGGAAGTAGGATATTAAAATTTCCGATATGCAGCGATCCAAGTTTTTTTTTTTTTTTTTTTTCTACAAAGAAGTAAAACAAAATTCTTTTTGAGAAAAAATGTAGTTCTTATATGTACTTTTTCTGTTTTAGCGTAATGATCTGTTCTGCTTCTTGCTGTAGATCATTCTTTACATTTTTGTGTTCGAAGAGACGAATTGAGATTTGAAGAAGCGGTTTGAAAGTATGAGAGAGAAGAGGCTGAGTGTGTACGTGTCCTCATGCATGAAGCTTTCTTTCTGTAACACGTGGCAGCCCACTGAGTAAAGGAACTGTTTGGTTAAACGGTGCGTTTAATCAGTGTTCGATTAAATCCGGGTGCGAGAGTTTTGAGCTTGTAGGAAGGCGTAGGAAGCGCTTAATTTTGTTGTAATTTTACGTTGTGTAAGTGATTTCTGAAGAGAGTCAACGATGAAATAACAAATCGCTATTTAATTGCTTCAAACTCACTTTTATTAGAAGCAAAACTGACTTTTATTTGTTTTGACATTTTATCGGTTTAAGAATCAAATTCTGGTCGATTAAAAATTTAACATTCTACATTCGACAAAATTAAGGTCAAGGAGTTGAAGTGAATTCAGGGAAAGAAATCCCAAGACATGGAATTCAAATATGTCAGGTTATATATATTCCAATTATGCAATACAAGGTCAAGGGGACTTTGAAGGCCTGTTCTTCCAAGCCACTCTCCCTTGGTAACAAGTAAACTAAAACTAAAGGAGCATGTTTTCTTGTCTTCCTTTCTACTAGTTGTTTTCTTTTCACTTTTTTTTTTGTTGGTTTTCACTCTGATTTTTTGTTCAATTTATATTTAATTTGTTTTGTTATATTTTAATTTATTAATTAATATATTTATTTGATTATTCAATGATCATAATAATTGATTATGATTGTAATTTATACTTCTAATTTCATAAAAAAAATTGTGTATCCTGCACTCTATAACTCGAGCATAATGTCCTTTATTCCTAAAACTAGTGGCCTGTATACATTGGCAACATAGTGCTTCTAAATTGAGATTTTGCAAACCAAAAAAAAAAAAAAAAGAATTTAAGATTTTGACTTGTCTTTTCTTTGGCTTGCGTGGCTGTGAATCATTAGACATTGTGTCAGTGACATTTGCGTTGCATTTGTCAATGTAGAATGAGTTCTATAAGCATATTCTTTGTCACAATACGCTTTATACTTAAAAAAAAAAAAAAAAAAGGTTCAAATGTCTGATGACAACGATTAGCGTGATAATAAATAATGTTCGCTGCCGCTTTTGGATTGGTACCAAAAGTAGTGTTGATTGTTGTCTCTAAACGTAAGATCAGGTCTCTGTTCTTTATTTTAAGGTTGTTTTGGGGCTGGTCCCTCGTCCATTTCACGAAATGCCAACTATTCTATTAAATGTAATCTAAGAGTGTTCTGCATTCTCTACTTTCACTCAATAAATACGTAACAATATAGAAGTCGAGTGTTCCTATTGACTACATGTTACATGTATACTTACAGTTTGTACAGAAAACTGATACTAGTAATTAATAATGGTAATTAACAGCATTTAATATTATGAACTCAGGTAGCAGCGCAACCTGCTGGGAATTTGGATAAATGGATGAACTCATTTTTTCCTTTTCTCTTTCTCATTTTGGGTGCTGATAGAACTTTTAAAGCAATGAACTGCTGAAGAGTTTTGCATTTGGCAGTACTCAGTGGCATCTACGCGTTGATTTTCTTTGTACTTAATGTAGAAACAGAAGCGTCTGATCAGAAGGGGTTTTTTTTTTTTTTTTTTTAATTATTATAATGTAAGTCCAGTTTTCGCATTCGATTTTACCCATTGCTTTTGTTAAGAGGTTGGAGTAATTAATTATGTGAGCCTCTCCTTATCAGTGCATTTTGCATAATTGGATGGCACTTTGGAAGAAATGGAGATTCAAGACAGAGTAAATCAATTCTTTTAATGGCATTGATACTTAGCCAACAACGGTTTACTCTATTGATAGTGTGTTGAACTCCTGCATTCTCCTAACAGCCTTCAATTTAAAAAAAAAAAAAACACATTTTATTTTGTCACTTTCACCCTTCTCTGAAGGTTAACTTTTATTTCGTTCGGATGAGAAAATGTGTATAAAGAACTATCATCCTGTGCAGGGGAAAGGAATATTCTGATTTCTGATCATACCTTAAAGCCATATTCTTCAGCTCTTTCCATTGATATTTTCGTTGGTCACGTGCTGCATTTGTTTGGATTTCTCCTGGTTGTTCTGTTCTAAATCCCATTTGCTTGGTTCTTCCATAATTCCTCTTTTCCTATATTTGCCGTACAGTCCAAGTTGCAGGATGCCTAAGGGGAGACCAACCACATTTGGGGACTGCCATAATTTATAAAGTCAGTAAGAAAAACAGAAGCTCAAGTTTTTCTCTGTCACAACGAAGTTCATAAGCCATAATACAAACCGCAAGAAGGAGATCATGACTCAATAGTCCATAGGCCAGCCAAAGTACACTAGCCAGGAACGAGAAAAAGGATAAATAGAATGGCATGAATTCCACACTCTTTGTCATTATAACTTGTTTCTGCAATTAGAAACAGAATTCAATTACAACACCAAGAAGACATGAGCCAGATGAAAAACTCTTTTTTTTTTTTTTTTTGTTTGTTTACAGGGAGAGATGGTGAAGTTTCCCTGTTAAGTGTTAGCTGAAGCGGAGGAAAAAAGATGGCTTACCACAACCACAAGTGGAGCAGCATACATTGCCACAGAGGCTACCAGTCCAACAGTTCCAACAAAAACTTTGCGATGATGATGATCATGGAAAACTAAAGCTGAGATTATTGCAGTGATGGAGAACAATAGGATAACGGTTGTCGCTATAACACCAGCCTTAATCTGCACTTTCATCAAGCTACGTAATTGTTAGTTCCTTCTTTAGGCATGAATTTTACATGCATGGAAGGATATAGACACCAATCCTCATTTTTCTTCATTCCGTATAAGAAAGGTGTCCATGCTCTTTTCTCCATTTTCTTCATCACCACACACACACTCACACAAAAACTAGAATTGCATGCATGTAACAAGATAATTAAATGTAAAAGCAGGACTAAGAAGCTTGCCTTTCCTCTGGTTGGAGCAAACCAAATATATATGAAGATGAAGGATAACTCTAATATTATCCCTAAACTGTTGATGGTAATCACAGGGAAATTTTCCCACCTGTAGCTCACAACAGGCAATCCATACCAAGTATAAAGGAGGCAGTTTGACAGTGCAACAATGTAAGGAACGCATGAGAACTCCTCAGTGCTTCTTTTCCTTAACACCCTGGAAAAAGTCAAGCTGGAACAGTACAAAAACAACAAACATTTGTTTAAGTTGAATGATCATCATCGCTTATCTAAAATCAATGAAGCTCTCTGTAAATAAAATAGTAGTAAATATAAAACAATAGCTGTGAAGTGAATAGAATATTGACATTACATGGGTGCTGCATAAAGCAACAAAGAAGATGCATTTCCTGCAAGAAGACCATGCAGATTTTTTTATATCAGCTAAGTTTTCCGCTAAACATATAAATCCAGCAGAGCAAAATGGGGAAACAATAGGAAGCATATAGTATACCCATGACTCCAACGGCCAGGCGCAGCCTATCACCCATGATTTTGCCCTTGGACAAGAAAATGTAAATACCAGGGATTGTTTAATCAGTATGCCTTGTAGATTGTTTAACAAACTTCAGGGGATATAAATACATGGAAGATGTTGGATTTCTTTCAGAAAAAAAATAGGAATAATATAAAATTGAGAGAATAGCAAGTGCTGTATACGTCTTTACATAAACTTGTGGACGGCACTAGCTTGCTCTAATGTGGAACTTTTGTCACAATTTGTTTAATGAAAAAAAAAAGTTTCCTCTAATTGTATTGTTTGGTTTGATAATAAGGTCAAAGGCAAAATACTAAAGGAACTATTCGCTGTTGTGGCAACTTGTTGTGAGTGGAAGATGTCACTGCCACTTCCATTATAACCCACTTGATATGCAAATTTCTTAGCATAATTAGTTGTTTAGTCATTTAATATAACTATTCTTGCATAATTAGTTGTTTAGTCATTTACTGTAAATATTCTTACCACTTGGTATATGGCTGCTGACTGGCTAAAATAAATGTAATAAAATGAAACAAAAGAATTGATTTGAAACTAGACATAGACATGCATGTCTTGAAGTTAATTTATTACCTACATCGTGGTTTCCGGAACTAGGAACATTGTGGTTTCCGGAACTAGAAAACACCTCTGCCACATTTACTTTTTACTTTATGCTCTAGTTAATTAAGTTTGCAAATTTCTTAACCATAAATGTTACATTACAATTATAATTTAAAATTATGATTTATATTTGATCTACTGATAATATATAAAATTTATACTATGTTATTGAACTACAAACTGTCATATATTAGTGATTAAATTTAAATGATTTATATTTGATGCACTATTAGTATAAAAATTTTATATACTATCAGTAATACATTATCATAATTATTTTATTAATGAGGTGAATTGAATGATGTCTTTTTATTTATAAGTACTTAAAAATACATTAATTTTTTGTATATTTATTTTAAGAGTTGATAGTTATTTATTAATTTGATAGCATCCGATATACTGATAGTGTATAAAATCTAAATATTAGTAAATTTAATTCTAAAAATTAAAAGTCTTTTCAATTTTAATGAAACAAATATAAGTAAGAAAAAAAAAACTTAATCACTTGCAAAAATTGTTTCTAATATGGACATCTGGAATTACAAAAATTGCATCCTTATATGAAAAATATTGAAGAACAATGATGTGATTAATTATATCATGTTCTTCGCAAGGCTTCTGAGATTAGCATTTATTTATTTATTTTTTCAGTTTCTCTTCCATTCTTCAAATTCACAACTCCTTCGAATCTCAACGCTCTTTCTATCTTCACTCATCACCCATAGCAATCATAAGCAGTACTTGATCCTCTTTCAGGCCAAAACAAATATATTCTATTTCAAATCAAAGGAACGGTAGTGTATAAGATCATTGAGTTTTTGTTTGATACTGCAAATTTTGGGTTGGATTAGAGTGAAAATTAGGGCTTGAGAGAAGTTAGCAGATTAAAAAATAAAAAAAGTAAGCGAAAGAGAAGAAAAGAAGTTGGATTTTATGGTTAGTATTAATCGGTGTTAAGACTCAGAAGAGAGGCGATACAATTAGGGCTTAATTATTAATTAGTTTTCCTAATTAATCGAACAATAAAAGTTGATTTTAATTTATTTATAAGAATTTTTAAAATTTTAAATTTTTTATTGATTACGTGGCTACTTTTGATTTAATAACAGTGCATAATAGTATCAGTATATTAAATATAAAATTTTAAAATTATGTAAAATTCACCTAAATATTTTCTAAAGTCTAGATTTATAGATGGTGACTCCACATAGTCCTTTGTTTATAATTGAAAGATTATAATAAAAAAACAATACAAGTGAATTGATTAGAGATTAGATATGAATGTTTTAATAACTAGACACAAAGTCGAATCGGTTTTGTGTTCACTTCTTGGTTCAATCGGGATTTTTATATTTTTATAAATTTTTAAAAATAAAAAAAATTTGAAAAAAATAAAGAAATATCAGAAAAATAAAAAAGATATAACCCTAAACAATTAAAAAAAATACTTAAAACATAAATTAAGGTTCCATTTGTTTCCCAAAAATCAGTGTAAGAAAAATATTTTTTAAAAAAATATTAACATTTCTCGAAAAATGAGATATATTTGTTGTTTGGATGGCTTAATAATAAATATTTTCTATTTGGTTTTTTTTTTTAATTTTGCATTTTTTCAAAATAGTAATGTTGACATTTAATAAAATTTGTTATTAAGATATTGAAAATATTTTTGATTAAAATATTAAAGATAGTAATATTTTAATAATAGCTTTTATTATTAAAATATTAAAACTATTATATTAATATTAAAACATTTTTTAAAAATAAAAAATACAAAAATTATTTTTAAAAGTCAATTTCTACAAAAACAAACAGCTATCTAAATATAAAAAACTCAACTAATTAACCTAATATAGCACAATAAAAGGAATAACATTCTAAGCTCTTGCCTTTTAGGCTTAGTTTTGGGCTCGATAGTTTGTTATTTAATTTGGTTTTGATATTAATATATTTTATGAATTGAGTTAAAAAAATCTAAAAATTTTGTAAATTTTGAATTTTAAATGATTTAATTTAATTTTTTCAATTTAAATGGTTTTTGATTTTTTTCAAATTTTAATGCTTTGTACTTGATTCAACTCTCATCCGGTTTTTATATATTTCAAAATTGAATTACTTTCTAATTTTCGATTTAGCCGATTGGTTTAGTTCAATTTTGACAACATTGCTAGACATGAACGTGCATGTTGAATTTATTTTCCTATACAAAATAAAGAAATTTGAAATCACTTAAGCAATTATTGCCTCTTTATATAGGAAGGATTTAATTATATTAGTATAAAATTAATTTCGTTTTACATCATTTCATAATTTTTATATGATTTATATTTATTTAATTTGATCATTGTATTTCATAATCTATTCATGTACATCATACATGCTAAATTTCAAATTAATTCAAAATATATAGTTATATGTTTTATATTAAAAATTTAACCATTAAATATATAAAAATAGAATTTTTGATTAATATAAAAAGGTTATTGAATTGATTTAAAATACGATTATATTTTATTAAAACATTAATCGTACATAAAATTATAAAGGAATGTAAGACTAACTAATTTTACCCCGTTATAACTTATCCTTCGCCGAAAGTTTTCTCAACATGTATATTATATGTTAAAAATATATGGGATTGACAATAATGTGTTGAAAGAAGTGTTGTTTTCATGGACAATTTGTAAACGAAAGCTCCTCATGCAAACTGAAACATGTGGCTGCTTGCATATATTGTATTATAAAGCATAATTGGTGCAGTGTAGGGTACTCCCAATGACTGATATATATATATATATATATATATATGTATGTATGTATCTTGATGTTGACTGATTGAATACGACAGTAGTGCTACTGAATAAGAAGTAATTAATATCTCAGGCTTCCAGTTTTACTAAAGACAGCATGAATTTATGAATTTTATGCTTAAATTTGCCTTGAAAAAAAAAAAAAAAAAAACCCAGTTTAATCAGAATCTCATTTGTCTTGAAATAACAAGTCGAAAGACCCAAGTGATGATCAATATGGATTGGTTCTTAATGGCTAACAATTCCATTCAAACAATTTGACCCTAGAATATCTGTATCCAGACATTTACAGGAAAATGAAGAAAGTGAGCATTATTCCCATTCTCACATTACAATGGTTCTTAATTAGAACAAGAGATGAGAAGCATTTTTCTTTTTTGGGAGATCAGAATCATTCTTACTCATGATATGATGTTAGCGGGCAGAGCAGGTATTCTTTTGGAACAAAACAAACAAGAAATTTATTCCAAACGTGACCTTACAGTATTATTTGCTCATTGTTTTAAGCATCTTCTTATTGTGAAGGAAATTTATCAGACGATGAGAAAGACATATTTAAGGGAGGTTTATGCCCCAGTCAATTTGCACGATCGATCCGTTTTGCTCCCATTAAACAATGTTTTTTTTGTGATGAAAAAGAGGAACATTTATTATGATGGTGATCTCATCTTTCTTTTCGTTGGTGTCTTCCTTTTTGTTTTTTTTTTTTTGGGTTTTTTTTTTGTTTTTTGTTGCATGTATATGACATTAAATTCGTTTAAAATGTTAAAATATTTTCAAATTACAGTAAAGGAATGAATATTAATTGATTAAAAATATGCGTTAATGAGAAATTAATGATTAAGAAGTGATACGATAGTTTTGTAAAGATTTTAAATCAAGGAAATTGATTTAAGATGTGAGATTGGAGAAGCTTTTAATATGCAGCATTCGAATGCTAATGTATGGGAATTCCAATATCATGTGAAAATTATTTCTGTTTCAATTTTACGTTAAAACATTTAAAACGATTATTTTCATTCAGTCCCATTTATAAGGTATTATTTTATTCGTAAAAGATTGTAAATGACACTTGTGAAATTTCAAAAGGTATGAACTCAATGAAAAGATAAAATTGATTAAATTAGTCAACTTGATTTTGATCTCTATAAAGAGAGATATCATAAATTATTTCAAGAAATTTTTTTTTTGAAAGACTTGAACAAAAACGACAAACTAAATTGTATATCTCATAATTCTTGGATCGGTTCTAAGAAAGGTTAAAAAAGATCATGTTAGGTCATGTTTAAAATTTTCTTACGTCACTTATTTTTATCAAAATCAACCTTTTTATTTAATTCTTTAACTCTCATATCATTTTTATTACTTGTATCCATGTCTTTCGTTGTTTATCTCTAGAAGTTTTTATCTCTCTTAAATTCAAAAGTTTATTTTTTCTAATTGGTGTACAGACAAACCTATGTTTCACATGTTCAAATTATCTCAAACGATCATTTTTCATCTTTTCCTTAATTCGGACTATCTCTAATTTTCCTTAAATCTTTATTTCTGATTTTATCTTTTCTAGTCATACAACATAGCCATTTAAGCATTCTCATCTTAACTATGCTCATTTTTTTTCATGTTGTTTTTTAAGGGCCAAACATTAAGTCCTATATAACAATGCATGCCTTATAGTTGTTTTATACAACTTCACCTTTAACTTTAAAAGCATGTTATGATCAAACAACTTGCTCGACGTACTGCATTATCTTACCCATCCTGCTTTAATGCTATGATTTATATTCCTTTCTATTTTAACATTGCTATAAATAATTGATCTCAAATATCGAAAATGACTACTCTTTGGTACTACCTCACCATCTAACTTAATCACATTAGCACTTGTTTTTCTATGAGTACTAAACTTACGTTATGTATATTCAGTTTTAGATCTATCCAATTTAAAGCCTCAAGACTCCAACATATGCCTTCATAATTCTAATTCCGCATTAAAATCATTACTGATTTTAGTAACTAAGACTATATTATTGGTAAAAAAAAAAAAAAAACTATGGCACCTTGTTTTTGATATGTCCAATGAGTTCATCCATAACTAATGCAAAAGGAAATGGATGTAGTGCTGAGCTTTAATGCAATCTTGAGATAATGAGAAAGTTATTAGTCAAGCCCCTAAATGTCTTCACATTCATTACAACCCCTTCATACATATCTTTAACAATGTTAATGTACTTTAAAAGAACTCATTTTTTCATTAAGGCCCACCAAAGCTACTTTCGAGGAACTCTATCATATACTTTCTCCAAGTCTATAAATACCATATGTAGATTTTTCTTTCTAGCCCAAAAACCTTTTAACAAAAGTCTCAATAGGTGAATTGCCTCTGTTGTAGACATCCTAGCATAAACCTAAATTAGTTTTAAAAAATAATGACCTGATGTCACAGCTTATATTCATTTACTCTCTCACAAAGTTTCATAATATGAGTCATAAGCTTTATTCCTTGTTAGTTTAAATAATTTTGTATATCATTTTTATTCTTGTATAAAGGCAATAAAGTACTCTTCTTATATTCTTTTGGCATCTTTTAAGTAAAATTTTGTTGAAAAGATTCTTCAACCATTCTATCTTTATTTCACCCATGCATTTTCAAACTTCAATAAGATTCCATCTGGTCCAATTACTTTCTTTGTTTTCATTCTTCTTAAAGACTCTTTAGCCTTGTCATAATGATTTTTCATTCGAGGGGACTCAATTATCAAACTTGGTGAAAATTTATGGAATTGCCACAAATTTTTTTATTATAGGGGTGTGATTGGTCACCAAAAAAATTATTTTTTAATAAAAATCTCAAAATTAATTAAGATTTACTAAAAGATATTTTGGTTTGCGAAATTAGGGTTAGGTCCAGGAATACTGTTACGAGTGAGAAGAGTATTAGCACTTTCACATCGCTCATTCAAAAAACAATACCAATTAAACTTGTATTATCTTTAATTTTAACGATATGACTTTTTTTATTTTTAAATTTAATTTCTTAAAATTTATTTATAAAAAACATTTTTTTGTTGTTAAATTATTATTTTTATTATTATTTTCGTATTCTATAAATTTTTCAATGCTTTGACGAAATTTATAGAAAATCTTTATTTAGAAATTTTTTTTGAAAAATCAGCCATTCATAAAATTTTTGAAATTTCTTCATAAGATATTTTATTTATTTATTAAAACTAATTTTAGGATTATCTCAACTATTTGGTGAAATCCCAAAATTTTATTAATTGATTTTAGAATTATCTTGACTCTTTGGCAAAATCTTAAAAAATTTTAAACAAGTTTTAAGATCATTTTAACTTTCTAATGAGATCCTAAAAAATTATTTTTATTGATGATAATTAAGAAAAATGAGATTCTTCCAATTTTTTTTTAAAATTCTTACTTAAGAGATTTAATTAAACATTTATTTAATTTTTATTGTGATAATTTTTTTTCATTTTTTGTGATTATTTTCTATTTATTATTTTCATTTTCTTATTACCTAAATAAATCTTTATTTAGTAAAATAATTTTTTTTATTATCCCAATTTTGGTGAAATTTAAAAATATATTTTTGGTGACAATTAAGAGATTAATTTAAAGAAACACTTTTATTTTTATTATTTATTACTTTTTTTATTGAAACAAATATTTTTTTAGTTAAAAAATAATTTTTTATATTATCCTGACTCATTAGCAAAATCTAAAAATATATTTTTTACTTGCATTAATTAAAAAAAATTTGAACTCTTTCTATTTCTTTAAAGATTGCATTTTTTTAAAAAAATTTATTCAAATAAGTAATAATAATAATAATAATAATAATAATAATAATAAATTTATATTTTTTATAATAAAAGTAATTTCTTAAATTATGCTAACACTTTAGTGAAATTCAAGAAATATTTTTTTATATATTTTTCATTTGTAAAATTCAAAGGAAAATAAAACTCTTTCCATTTTTCATAATGAATGTTATTTTTTATTTTTTTATTTTTTTTAAGATTTATTTTAGATTAGGAGTTATTGTTTACTCTTAATTTTATATAAAAATTATCACTTGGAATGATTATTGATTATTATTATATTTTTTAATAAAAATATATATTTTTAAAAATCTAGCAAAAAAAAAATCAAAATGGAATCAAAAAATAAAAATAAAATGAAAAAAGAATAACTTACAAATGGGTTGGGTTACGCGTGGGTTGAGGTGCAGATCTTGCGTGGGTTGGGCGTGGATATAGGCTCTAAAATGACACCGACCTTTTCTGATTTAAAAAGAATTTTTCCTTTTGCTCACACTCTCTCTTTAGAAAAATCAAAGTTTCTTTCTCTAAAAAATCCTTTCTTCCATTAGCTGTCGTTAAGCTCAGATTTCGATAAAATCTTCAACGATGCTAGAAAATTCAAACAGTTCTTAGTTTTAGGCCCAAATCCTAGATTTTGATAGTCGAAAATTCATCTGGTCACCAAAAAATTTAAATTTTTTCATATTTCGATGACCTAAAATTTTTTTTAAATCCCAAAAATTTTTGAAACATCTTCTCAATTTTTTAAACACTTTTCTCAAACTATATTCTTAAAAAAAAAAAAAAAAATCCCAAATAGCCTAAATTGAGAATTTCATTCTTGATTTTTTTCTATTTTTTTTGTTTTTGTTGCTAGTTCCTCTATTCAAATAGGACTATGATTTTTTTTTTTTGCTTGTGTTTGTGTGTGTGAATGGTTGTAACCCAATAGCCCATAAAAAAATTACTTTATATGTTTTTTCTGGTAATGTTCCCTTAAGTTCTTTATATGTCATTTTTAACTTGTAGGAATTAGCTCTATTTATTGAGCTAATTAAGAGATCAAAATCCCAATTTTTTTAGGATTTTTGTAGACTTTCTGAGGTTTTTTTTTGTGAAAAATTTTGAAAATTTGTTTGATGACTTGTGGTTATTGGATTTTATACTGTAAAAATTAGGCAATGCAGAGGACTTTTGGTGTATTAAATGCACTGAGACTTTGGGGAATGAAGAAGAAAAAAAGTGTAATAATAATAGTAATAATAATAATAATAATAATAATTATTATTATTATATTTAGATTAAAATGAGACTAGACAAAATGAATATCTACAACTGCCCCTCTTCACCTATTTCTGAGAATTATGAATCAAGCAAAAACAAAAAGACAACAATTTTATCCAAGTGAACATGATGTTACAAACATGAATACCTTGGTTTTTTTTTTAAAAGCTTTTTTTTTTTTTGAATTTGAAAGGCTCTTCTAAATAAAAGCTCAACAACTTTTGAAAATTTTAAAGGTTTTTTTAAGCAAAGACTTGATAACTTTTAAAAATTTTAAAAACTCTATAAACACTCAAATTTGTCTAGAGTTGTAATTGTTTAATTTGTTAAATAAATAATAAAAAAAATGAAAAAGGAAAATCAAGTGTTTGAGTTTGTATGAAATTGTTTGCTTGCATTGGAAAGTTTAAGTTGGACTTAAAGTTTGAAGTTGGAATTGAAGAATAATTGAAATTCTTTTTAGTTTAGGGTTCTTATGATCAGATCCCTATAAATACAAATCCAAATCAAGTAATAGAACACATAGAGAGATCAGCAAACAAAATAGATGCATGCAAAAATAAAAAAAAAGGGAGTAGTCAAGTCTAAAATTTTTAGAAAAGTATCTGATAGGGGTTCTGAAAGCTTGGTAATTTTTGAAGATTTTTTTTAGAAAAATTTAAAAAAATTTTTAGATTCCGGTGAACTTTTCTAGTTTTCAGTGAAGATTCCAGTGAAAATTGAAGTTTTGACTAATTTTCCAATTTTTGATAAAGTTTTCGATAAAACTTGAAAATTTTGGCGACACAACCTAGATTTCGGCTTAGGTTTCTAGAATTTGGTGAGCTATTCAATTGACGTTCTTTGTTTTAGAGAGAGAGAGAGAGAAAAAAAAAGAGAGAAAGAGGGAGAGCAAAAGTGAAATCTGAAGAAAAAAAAAGTTTGGCTTTTATAGCCAATTAAAACAACGTCGTTTTGATGTTTAATTCAACCTAGGATCTGCGTGTTTCCACCAGCCTGACCCGACCCATAGCATGATCCAGTTTGCAACCCATTCCAACCGTTGTCCCTCCAGCCAAGTTGAGCCACCTTATTGAGTGTTTCAGTCGCTTTTCCATCTTGTAGTCAAGCCACACACACCACTCGAGTCGAATCGGTTCCTGTTTTGATTTTTTTTTTAATTTTATTTATTTATATATTTTTAAGTATTTTTACATGCTTAAATTTTACGAAAAATTAAAGAATAAAATTTAAAAAATAAAACAAAATAAAAAATTAATAAATTTTTTTTAGAAAAATAATAATTATCCAATGATGAAATTTTTTAGAAATTGCAAAAGGTTTATTTCTATAAAATTCTTAGTGAGAAAATTTTTTAAATTTATCCTAAATGGAGAAAAATTTAGATAAAGTTTCAATAATAATAATTAATATTTATTTTTTAAACTAAAAAAAACACAAATTTAATTTTAGAATTAAGATACTAATTATCCAATGATGAGATTCTTAGAAATTTTAAATAGTAAATTTTTTAAGAAATCTCTAAGTAAGAAATTTCTCTAAATTTGACCTAAACGGTAGAATAATTTAGATGAAATTTCAAAAAAAGTAATTGTATTTTTTTCAAATAAAAATATAACTTAAAAATGTGGGGAAAATTTTTTGACAATTATCCAAGGATGAGAATCTTAGAAATTAAAAATGGTAAATTTTTTAAAAAATCTCTAGGTGAGAATTTTTTTTAAATTTAACCCAAATTGGTGGAAGAATTTAAATGAGACTTCAAAAAAAATAATTGTCATATTATTTTCTTTCCAAGGATTAAGAAATTAACAATAGTTTAAATTTTAAGTTGACCCAAATGATAGAAAATTTAGAAATAAACATAAAAATAAATTTTTGAGGATGAAATTCATAGTAATCACAAATGGATGATTATCTAAGAAATTTATAGTTGACAAAATAAAATATTTCTAATTTTGACGTAAATGGTAGAAGAATTAGATATATTTTCAATAAAACAAACTTTTAATAAAAATAAAATTGATTAAGTTTTTTGACGATGGAGTTTTTTCAAGAAAACAGATGGGATTCTTGAATATTCTCGAGGTGAAGTTATTAAGAATTTTGCCAGATTAATGGAGAAATTTTAAAAATTATTTCCAATATTAAGTTTAAGATCATTAAAATCAATAGATAATTTAAAATAAAATGGTACAATCCCTTGGATAGGTATATGAGGGTGCTATAACCTTTCCCATATATAACCAAATTCACCATATTCTAATTAGTAAACTAGAACATATTCTTTTAGGAATCCTTAGTCAAGCTTAGGAGCCCCTTAAAAAGATAGATTCATTAGGTGACCAATCACATCTAGATAAAAAATTGGTGGTGACTCTTCTTATTAAGTCTAGCTATAGATTTTTAGATCTATATGTTATGATAATTTGGCGACTCAATTGGAGACTCTAAGAGCCGGGCTATTAATTAATTTTGAATTATCCTAATTTTTGGTTTGCTTGGTTTTAAACTATTATTAATTGTTTGACTTGGCTTATGAAAATTGATAATCAATATATATGTATTCTTTCACACACACTATCACATACATATGCATCACATGAGCTCTATACCTGAGTTCTATCCTCCTTAGAAAGGGGTAAAATACCTATGCTCTCGTGAGATGATAAACTCTGCAGTAGCTAGCAAAATACTCTCACTTAAACTGAATCATTTTCGTTTATAGCCTATGATGGGCGAAAATTTTTGTGCTTACTAGTCTGTAATGGACAACGATGTGAGAATAATTTGGGAATATTTAGATTTAACCCAAACCACATATAGTAAAACATAAGAAACCAACCTTAAGATAGAGCCTTATCTACCCATCATTAGAATGTAACCATAGTTAGGACATATGAGTGAACTTTTTGAGCTTTATTTTATCTCTTATTTATTGTTAAGTTGTTGTATATTGTATTTTAATCCAACATCACTAACATATGTATTTATCTATACATCATATTGTGACATGTCAATACATGTATTCATACATTATTTATGCATTCATTCATTGATGTATATAGAATTCTTAAAAAAGGTTAGATTGGTAACATGAGCATTTTAATTGTGGTACATAAGGTTTAAAGATAGCCTGACCATCCAAGAATTTTGCTCAAACGATACACCATCAATATAATACTAAAGCTTGAGCTAGATAGATGGAACAAAAAAATGCAAATTGTTTAAAAAAAATAAAAAAGGCCCACAAGAAGCTTGAATGGGAGTTGAGTAAAATTTTAGAAGCCCTAAACAAGTTGAATAAAAGGAAGGCCATAGAAGAAAATGCCAGCCAATAAGACCATCCATCACAAGATGTGGTTGACCTTCTATACCCTCTTAGTTATTGGTAGTATCAAGCTTAGCCATAGAAGAAAATGCCAGCCAATAAGTCCATCCATCACAAGATGTGGTTGACCTTTTATACCCTCCATACCCTCTTAGTTATTGGTAGTATCAAGCTAAGTTCACATAAGATATACCACCACAGCAGTTCATATACCCTATAGGGTATACATACCTTGGAATAACATCAACTTCAAACCCAAGGCATTACCAGAGTTATGTAAATCTTATTTTTACTGAAGAGATAGTAGAATCAATATCAATCCCTAACTTGAATGATCCAAAAGAGAAAGAAGCTGAGGTCAAAGGTGGTAGAAACTTTAGAGGTCTTAAAAGCTGAACAGAAGATGAACTTGTTGAAAAAAAGGTTACAAGTAGTAGAGAAAATTGATTTTTATGGTTCCATAAATGCTGTTAGGCTCTGTTTAGTCCCAAACATCATTATTCCTCTGAAGTTCAAAGTATCAAAGTTTAAAAAATATAATGGTACAAAATGTCCAATGACCTACAATACCATGTACTGCCAAAAAATAGTTACCTATTCTAATAATGAAAACTAGTTGATGCATGTATTTCAAGACAGCCTTATTAGCTCTATTATTAGATGATATGTCCAACTAGATAGAACCATTATTTACTTTTAAAGTGAAATGGCCCGTGATTTCATCAGTCTATACCGATATATAATAGATCTAACTCCTAATCACCTTTCTTTGTAAAATATGGAGAATAAGGTAACTGAATCATTTAAGGAGTATAATTAAAGGTGGAGGGATATGACTGTTCAAGTTTAGCCACATTTGACTGAAAAGAGACTACGGTGCTACTTGTAAGTACTTTAAAATCTCCTTATTATGAAAAAATGATAGGGAATGCAACAAAAATTTTGCTAATATGGTGATTTTAGAAGAACTATTAAAAATGCTATTAAGAGTGGCAAGTTTCAAGAAAGAGAAACCATAAAAAAATAAGAATGCTTAAAAAAAAAGAAATCTAAACCCAAGTTGTGAATTTTGATGGGCAATAATTTAGAAGTTATGCTCCATATCCACCACTTATTTATCCTATTTACCATCATATAGTTAATGGTATTGCATATGCCCCTTACCAACCTGTTCCATGATTATATTACCCATCAACCAACTTTTCAAATACCTATATATAGGTCTAGTTATATCACTACATTAGCTTTAAGTCTTAACAACCAAGCAAGTGATTTGAAGAGATCTTGGAATAGCTAAGAAAGAGCCCATATTAATCCTATCCCTATGACTTACATTGAAATATTTTAAAAACTAGTCAAGAGCAACTTGGTATCTCCAGTTATTCTAGAGCCATTGAAGCCACCTTATCCAAAATAGTATAATACTAATGCTACATGGGATTACAATAATAGGAACGCAGGTCATTTTATTGAAACTTGCTCTATTTTCAAACACAAGGTGCAAAGTTTGATCCGAAAAGGCTTGGTGAGTTTTCACAAATCAGGGGGCCAAATGTCAATAAAAAGCTTTCGTTTGATCATATGGAGGCATAATTTTGGAAAAGATAAAGATGTTAAGGCTACTTGAATGTTGCCTGTCATTTTGAAATTTCTTTTAGAGTAATGTTAAGATTTTTTTTATGCAATAATATTTCATTTTTTATCATTTTAATAAAAGGCAAGTTGATGCATTTCATTATATTTTCTCTTTCAAACCATTATTCCATGCTTTATTTATCTATGTCTTTTTATTCTCATTCTCAAATTTTAAATAATGAATGTTTAGACAATGATAACAATAATTTTAGGATTTAATTTTGAAAACTCATTCATAGTGATCTATGAAGACTATTTAAGCAAAAGAAGTGAGTTGCTAGCATATATAAAATAGATATGTCTTGAAGATATACAGTCTTTTATAATGGTTCATATGTTTGTCTTTGTTCAATAAATGGTTTTCAAAGAAAGCATTTATGTTTAAAATGAAAAATGATCATTTTTCTTTTACCATTCATAAAACGATAAATTGTTACCCCTTTTGAACTTATTATGATTTTTTTCTAAAAAAACCTAACCAAAGATCACCCTCCATACTAGAGGGTAAATTTTGAGAAGAATCTACTTGAAAAAAAAAAGAGGTAAAAGATCGTAAAAAATCTCAAAGATAAAGAGTAAAAAAAAAAAGGTAAAAAAGAACCCCTTAAAAAAATGAATGCCACAAATGATTTGAGGTAAAGTAATGAGAATCTTATTGTAAGGAATACGATGAATGAAAAAAGAAAGAAAAAGTAGTGAAATTATGTGGAATGGGGCAAAGTGCCAAGTTGCATCACATCATGAAAAATGATCCTTTGGTTTGAACCTTGGATAAAGATTGGTGGTGACTTTTCTTGTTAAGTCTAGCTATAAATTTTTAAATCTATATGTTTTGACAAGCTCATCTAAGCAAAGGCTTAATAATTTTTAAAAAATTTAAAAGTTTATCTAAGTAGAGGCTATGAAACTTTAAAGAAAGCTCTTATAACCAAAGGCAATGAAACTTTAAATGGCTCTTCTAACCAGAAGCCATGAAACTATGGAAAAAAATCTGAAGGGTTTTATAGATTATGCCTTTTGATCTTACAAATCATACTTAATTTTGAAAGTCTTGTAACCAGAGACTTTTAAAATTAAAAGCTCATTTAACTAGAGGCTATTAAACTTTAAAAAGAGTTCCTTTGACTAAAGGCTATGACACTTCAAAGAAAAATCCTCTGACTAGAGGCTATGACACTTTAAAGAAAGCTCTTCTGACCAAAGGCTATGAAACTTTAAAAAAGACTTTTCTAACCAGAGGCTATGATACTTTAAAGAAAACTCCTCTAATCAAAGGTTATGAGACTTTAAAAAAGGCTCATCTAACAATAGGCTATGAAACTTTAAGTAGCTTTTTTGACCCTAGGCAATGAAACTTTAAATTAAAAATTTGAAAGGTAATGATATTTAAAAAATTCATCTAAATAGAGGTCATGAAACTCGAATGATTTCTCTAAATAGAGTTTCTGGTATTTGAATGATTCCTCTAAATAGAGGGCTGACTCTTTTTTTAATTTTGACTTTTCCTTTTGTTGGTCTTGAATTATCCTAGACCCATTTATCTTGTTATGATACATGCGTGCATGAGTGATATTTTCATGCTTTTACAATGTCTTGTGATGAATGATGATCTTAATCTAAATGCACTTATGATGCAAATAAAGAGACCATCTTCTTTCTTTGTCATTTTCTCTTAATCCTCGAATTTTTTCAATGTTTGTTTCTTTTTCTTCTATCTTGAATCCTATTTATTCCAATAGTCGACAAAGTTTAGCTAAGATTTTTTTCCATGATTTTTCATATTCAATGTTTACCACTTTTATGATTCATAGGCCTCTTTTCTCATTAACCTTTGTTCTTTACTATTTTGCTTATCATTTTAAATTTTTTTCAAAATAATATGTGTGTTTTTCATGGTCATTGTTACTCACTCATCATTTTTTGAGTTTTATGACAATTACAACACATTGCACATTTCTCTTTTTAATGAAAAGGGACAAAGGAAGGATAAACAAAAGGATATTTTATTTTAGTAAAAGGGAGAAGCATTTCACGCATTATCCAAAAAGTTACAACAAAGAAAACAAGTAATCACATATAAAATATTCAGATCATTATAAACTAATTCATTATGGACTTTTTTTCTAAAACCCTTGATTTATGCCCCTTAACTTTCTAAAAATGCAGCAAACTAAGCTAGCCCAAAACTAATGACATCTTCTGGCACATATTGAGAATTACCCCACTTTATTTAATGCTTCTTTATCTATGTCAACGTTTCAAGTTTTCAACTTAGATATCTCTTTGGTTCATGTTACTTTTTTTTTTTAGGTGTAATACTCTTTGCTGCATCAACATTGACTAGATTTTACAAATCATCCCCATCCATTCTTGTTAAGATTAGTACTTTACTAGAAAATGCTTTTTTTACTAAATATGGACTTTTTCAATTATGAGTCAATTTCTTCAAAGATCTTGTTGGTTAGGAAGAATTTTCTTTAAAACTAATTTCCCTTCTCAAAATTATCGAAAGTGAACTTTCTTATCATAAGTTTGCATCATTCTTTTCTGATACAACTGACCATGGCAAAATGCAGCTACTCTTTTTTCTTTAATAAGATTTAATTGTTTATATTGAACATGAACACACTTAGCTTCTTCAAACTTGACTTCCTTGAGAACGTGTAAGAAAGGAATTTCAACTTTAATGGGCAACACTATCTCCATCCCATAAACTAATGAAAATGGTATAGCTCCTATAAATGTGCAAATCAAAGTTCGATAAGCATGTAATGCAAATGGTAACTGTTCATGCCAATTTTTATACACATCTATCATCTGTTCAATAATTTTTTTTATGTTCTTATTGGTTGCTTCAACTACCCTATTCAACTTTGAAAGATAAGGTGATAATTTGTGGTGTTTGATTTTAAACTGAGCACAGACCTTATTCATTATTTTGTTCTTCAAATTAAGAGTATTATCCAAAATAAATTTTTTTTAAAGTCCATATCGACATATGATCTCCTTTTTAATGAACTTGCAAATCACCATTCTTGTAACATTAGCATATGAAGTTGCCTTTACCCATTTTGTAAAGTAGTCAATTACTACCAAAATGAATTGATGACCATTCAAAACTTTTCATGTAATGGTTTTTATCACATCCATTCCCCACATAGAAAAGGCCAAGTTGTTAACATAACATGCAAGGATGTTAGTGGAACTTACATATTGTTTGCATAAATTTGATATTTATGACATTTTCTATCATAGTTAATGCAATCCCTTTTCCATTGTTAACTAATAGCATCCTACTCTCATGATTTGCTTAGTCATCATATGGTCATTTGCATGAGTTTCACAAACATTTCCATGGATTTCTTCTAGCAACTTTTTAGCTTTAGTAGCATTCACACATCTTAATAGTATTTGATCTCAACTTCTCTTATATAAAATTTTTTTCATCCAAAAAGAAACCATTCCTATTCTTCTCAAAGTTTTCTTATCATTATCTAACATTATCTAACATGTGCTTTGGATATTGTTGATACTTAAGATATTGTAATATGTTAAAATACCATGGTTTCCTATCAATTTAGTCCTTAGCATTTGAGCAATGAGCTAATTTTTGTTACAAATTCAACTAAATGGATTAGATTTTAGCATTTTCATTTAGCTTGAACATCATTGCCAATGTAGCCAAAATATGACCTTATCGATTCTCTTCTTAGGGTAAATGATAAAACCAAATATTCTCAAATTTTTTGATTAATTTTAATATGTACTTTTAGTATAAAACCAACTTTGACTCTTTGATTTCCCATTCTCCTTACAACTAGTATATGATCAAGGTAGAGTTTTTATAAACTTTTAATGTATGGACCTTTTTTTCAAGAGTAGCTTAAAGATCCATAACACATACTTCATATTCTATCACGTTATTGGTACAATCAAAACTTAGTTTCGCAGTGATTGGGTAATAGTCTCTTTCTGGAAATATCAAAACTACTCTTATACTATGTCCTAAAACATTTGATACGCCATCAAAATACATCTTTCACAAATTTTTATTAGGCTCTTATTTATCTATGAGCAGTAGAGACATTAAGTCTTCATTTGAAAAATTGAATGTTACAGACATATAATCTTTCTAAGCATGTTTTATGAGAAATTCAATAATATCACTTTTTTTATTACCTTTTAGGATACATATATGATGTTATATTCAAAAAATAGCACTTGCCATCTTACTATTCTTTCTGATCATGAAGGTTTTTAAAAAATATACTTAATTAGATTCATCTTCGTAATAAGCAAAGTAGTATGGTACAACATATACCATATGAGCCAACAAGCTGTCAAAGTTAGTGTGTAATATATCTTTTTCAATGGTGAATACTTGGACTTGTAGTCGATGAACTTTTTGCTCAGGTAGTAAATGACTTGTTCTTTCCTTCTTGTTTTATCATGTTGCCCCAAAACTTATCTTATTGATTTTTCATGCACCGTCAAATACAAAATGAAAGGTTTTTCAGAAAGATGCGACATTAATACTAGTAGGTTTGATAAGTTTTTTGTAACTTTTTCAAAATCGATTTGACATTTCATCTTGTTTTCTTAACTCATGTTTTAGAAGAATTTTGAATATAGGGTCACATTTGGCTATCGATTGGCAAATAAAACAAGTAATTTAATTCAACTTCTTTAAAACTTTTCTTACTTCTTTTTACATTTATGGAGGTGGTAGCTCTTGGATGATGTGTATCTTATTTGGATCGACCTTAATTCTTCTTTTATTGACGATAAATCCAAATAGTTTTCTTGAGGTTGCACCAAAAGTGCATTTAGCTGGATTGAGCTTAAGCTAGAACTTTCTTAATCTCTCAAATAACTTTATGAGATTATCCAAATGATTTTCTTTTTCACGAGATTTGAAAATCATGTCATCCATATACACCTTAATTTCTTTATGCATCATATCATGGAATAGAGTTACTATGGCTATTTGATAAGTTAACCTAGTATTTTTCAAATCAAAGGGCATGACTTTATAGAATAATGTTCCCTATAATGTCATAAAAGTAGTGTTCTTCATATGTTTTTGTGCCATCTTGATTTGATTATAGCTTGAAAATCCATCCATGAATGAAAATAGGGAATGCATAGTGTTATTATCCACTAAAGTGTTAATGTGGAGTAATGGAAGTTGTCTTTTGGACTCGCTCTATTCAAATCCCAATAATCAATACACATTCTCACTTTGCCATCTTTCTTAGGTCCTAAAACCATATTCGTCACTCATTCGGGATATTTGGTCACTTTTAAGAATCCCACATCAAATTACTTTTTCACCTCTTTTTTTTTTATTTTTAACAACATTTCAGGTTTCATCATTCTCAACTTCTATTTAATTGGTTTGCACTCAGGCTTCAGAGGTAGCTTATGTACTACAATTTCAGTATCCAGCCTTAGCATATATTGGTATGATCAAGCAAATACATCTATATATTCATGGAGTAAATTTATTAACTTTTGCTTTATTGGTATTGGCATTGGAGTACCAATCTTAACCTTTTTTCTAGTTTTTTTATCCCCTAATTTCATAACTTTAATGATTTCTTAATAAGGCATGATTTGTTTATCTTCTTATTCCATTAATCTCAATAATTCTAGGGATATTACATGGTCTTGCACATTCTCTTCATCATCAAGTTTACCAATATAAATAGAATTTTTAAAATCAAATCCTAGAATATTATCATGATGATCTTCACATTCATTATTTAAATACTTAAAAATAAGTGAAATAGACGAAATATAGAGGGATGTACAGTAATGCGATGAATTGAAATGAAAGAAGCAAAAAAAATGTGACAAATAGGCTATATTTGTCATTTATTCAAATGAAAATAAGGAAATAAGCACATATACAAGACATTTAATGCTTTTAACAAAAGCATTTAAATTAAGTTCAACACATTACTTTGAAAAAAATTTAAAAATAACAGGTCCTCAACATGTTAATTTTTTAGTTCTGCACCAAAAGGAGTAAGATACACCTATAGACAACCTAAACCTTTAGTTACCTCTTCACCCACAATTTGTACTAAAATTTTAGTAAAGATGTCCTCCAATGATGGTGTAAGCCCTTTCTCTATGTTTGAAGTTGCATCTAGATAGATATAGCTAGTTGAGATGAAAGTTTCATAGAGGGGAAGAAGAAACTAGCCTTCAGTTTCTATGAACTTCATTTTTCTTTTTTGAGTAGGCTTGTATCCCAAACCAAACCAATCATTTTTCTTAGGTATCATCCATGGTCGTTTCATCCCTTGCAAGTCTGTCCATATTTGTTGTCCTTTTCTTGCCACTTCATTATAGGCCATCTTAAAAGCTCTAGATAGACATGAAGTAGGGATCTTTGATCCTTTACCCACATAGGTTGCATTAATGAATTCAAAGGATCTGAAGGAACATTCTAGCGCTTATTCAACTATTTCAACATATAGTTAAATTGATGGTTTAGTCACCAGCAAATCTTTTTCACCAGTAATAATGACCACTTTTTCATCAATTATGAATTTCACTTTCTAATGTAGAATGAAAGGGATAGCTTTTACCACGTGAATCCATGGTTATCTTAAAAGATAATTATAGGAAGGAGTGATATCCATGACTTAGAAAGCTATATTAAAATTACATAGACCAATTTGAAATGATTACTCAATATTGCCTATCACTTCACAATGAGTCCCATAAAAAACCTTTAGTGTCATATGACTCATCTTCATATAAGACATGTTGACTGACAATCTAGATAATGTAGTTATAGGCATGACATTCAAAGGAGATCATTATCAATAAGCACCTTGCCTAGTGTATAATCTTTGTATCTGGTAGGGATATGTAAGGCCTTACATCACCTCTACTACCAAATGAAATTTCCCACTGTGATGTTTTCCATTATGCGATCAAATTTCTCTACATATATATTATAAGCTACATAAGCTTTATTAAATACTTTGAGCAAGGTATTTCTATGAGATTTAAATTCAACAACAATGAGAGCATGAAAATTTGAACCGATAAATGATTTAACTGCTCTACTACACTATACTTATTATGTTTAATAAGTTTCAAGAATTCACAAACTTTTTTTTTTGTTATTGAATTTTTATGTTCTAGGTCTAGGACTAGGGCCATGTAAGTCTTTTAATCATTTGGTGGTTTATCTTCTTTTTCTATCTCATTTTCCCTTCATTTATTTTTTTTTTATGCTCTTTCAAGATGATTTTGATGTATAGCTTTGCCCATTTTGAGTTATGCCCCTACATCAGTTATGTTCACTATCTTTACATCATATGAGCCATATTAAAGGGATCTATTGTTCAAACCTTGTGATATGATATTACACATTGAAGGGATCTAAGGGACTGCCTTATCAATTTTGTATAAATATGGGATAGGGACCTCAATTGTCATCTTTAGCATAGTCATACAAACTAGTTCATCGATTATAACACTCAATTTCTCATAATAAGAGATGGTGACAGGCTGAAAATTCATACAAACTATTTTAACACTTGGCTTCTTTTCATAAAAGATGGTAACAGACTCAAAACTCATTCGATAAAGCTTGCTCTTAGATGAATCTTCAGTCACAACATTCACCAAATTCTTCACATGTTTCTTGTAAAATTTGATCAGGAAAGAATCTATCATCTTTTGCAATTCTTGTCTAAAATCTTCGTAATCCTAAAGTGAATAACGAACCACCCTCATATGAAATTCATAAGTTTGATCAAGATTATATGTGAAATTCTTTTTTTTTTATGTTTTCAGGTTTTGGGCAAATCATATTAGCTTTCATTAGGGTAGTAAATATTTGATCCATAGGGATTTTGATCTCACTTATTTCTTTTTTAGTGTTTCAAGTTGTCTCACTACTTAAAGCATTTATTGATCCCCCACTATGATTAAGCAATAGATTGGCCTCCACATTTGGTCTGACCTTTGTTGTGAATTTAAAATTTCATTATCAATCAGGTTTTGTGCCTTACGTTTGAAAGTTATACAATTTTTTAGAGAATGGCCCTGAATCTCATAATGATAGTCACAGTAAGCTTCAAGATCATACCACTTTAGATATAGAGGTTTTAAAGGCTTTATGGGTAGTCAGGCCACTCGGTATTTTTGAAATAACTAAAAGAACAATTTTGTGTAATTCATAGGAATTAGATCAAACTGTAATTGTTCTCAATTATTTTGAAGTTTCCTTTGATTAAAATATGAGGTGTTTAGTTAGGGAAAAGGTCATGGTAAAGGTGCTCGATAATGAAAATTGGTTTAGAAGGTAGGTATTTGGGTTTAGACTGGTTGGTAATGGTAAAGGTTTTCGAAAATGTTAGAAATAATTGGGTAAGAAAGTTGGTATATGGGATATGAGTGGTATATAGTAAAAGGTCTTGGTTTTGGTTTTTTACTGGTGACAGCTTGCACTTCTACTTCTTTCTTTTTTGGGTGGTCCTTCTTTCTTTGTTCCTGAAACATTACCCCATTTGATCTTTCCATTCTTAATGGTATTTTTTATTATCTCACCCGTAATCATCATATCAACAAGTTTTTTATGACATAACTAATGAGCTTGTCATAGTATGGGGCTTGAAGGGTATTTATTAATAGAATAGTTGATTCTTTTTCATTTGGGAGGTTAAACTTGGGCGACAATATCTCACCATTTTTAGGCGTACTCTTTAAAATTTTTGTTAGCCTTCTTTTTCATATTTTATAAGGATAGTCTATCTAGAGCCATATTTGTAACATGTTTGTATTGAATAACAAATGTTTTCGTTAGATCTTTCCATGAATGAATCCTATTCCTATCTAATTTAATATACTATCTGACAGCTGATTCAGTAAGACTATCCTAAAAACAATGGATAAATAACTTACCGTTGTTTGTATGCTAGGTCATTTTTCAGTAAAACATGATGCTATGTGCCATAGGGCATTTGGTTTTATCATATTTTTTAAAATTTGGTATCTTAAACTTTGGTGGGATTACCAGATTTAGAACTAAACTGAGTTCACTTGTATCAATTGTGTAAAAAATATTCACACCTTCAATAGCTTGTAGCATTTCTTTCAAGAGATCAAATTTTTGCTTTGCTTTTATATTCTTAGATTGTTCAAATGTGCCTTTTTTTTAGTTTTTCATGTTCTTTTGGATCATCTAAATTTAGGACCATAATGGGATCAACATGACTTGCCCTAATGTTTAGACCAACGTGTCCTTGACTCCATGGTTGAACTATGAAAAAAGGTAAATTAAACTGAGTATGTGGCTACATTTCAGGTTGTATCATTTGTGGATACATATGATGTGAGGTTTAAGCATAGAGTGGAGTGAACCTTGGTGGATACAATGGATCTTTCCTGTTACTAGTATTTTCTTGAGCTTGGAGCTCTTTCTCGGTGGTCACTTCTTCAGCTACCTATTTTCCTTTAGTCATTTATCTTATCATGTTTATCGTTGTAGTCTTTTCTTTTTGAATCTCTTATTGAGATCTAGTCATTTGTTCTATCAACTATTGTAAAGACCTAATCATCTATTCTTATATCTTAAACTGAGTTTTTTCCATCATTTTCATTCTAGATGCTTGCTCATTTTTCATGATTCTGACTTGTGAGCAAGTGTAACAATGAGGAGTAGTCTGATCTATATTTCCTAACAATGTAACTATTATTACACCTGATAGGGTTAAGGGAAACTCTTCAAGATTTATTATTTCAAGGGGCTTTTTTTTTAGTCATGATGCATTTTTTTTAAAAAAAATTAACATTGAATGAAATGCACGTATGATGCATGCATACATGAATGTAAAGGATGTGCTTATTATGTATCCAATATTTACAAAAGATTTTAAGTCTAAACTTGAAGCACCACATCATAATGTCACATTACTTAAATTGTAATATTACAACCTTGAGTTTACCATACTATCTTACTAAAGACTTCTTACATTCAAACCATAATATTATAATATTAAAATTTTCAAAAGAAGTGCTATATATGTTTGTACTATTCATAAGCACTATCTAAAAAATTAGTCAATGTTGGCTATGCTGTCCTGGATAGACTTCTTCCTTTACTTGTTTAGCTTATTAAGCCATGTTTCTTGCTTTAAAACTAACTTGTCTTATCTTTTCTACCAAGAGAATGGCTTGAAATTCCTTTAGGAGACATTCTTCCTTCCAATACTGTGTTTTTTTTGCTCTAATTTCAAATTAATCTTGTTCTTCTTTCAAGACTTGAATGACTTTTATGTTGATAGTGTATTTCTTATTTTAAGTTATCCATGACACCTTGTAGTATCTTTTTTTCTTTCATAGATTGGTAAAATTTTTCTTCCTTAGATAACAAATTAGACTAAAATTGTTCTACATTTTTTTGAATGTTTTAAATTGAGTGGTCATTGAAATAACGGACTTGTGCAAACTTTTAGATATCTCTTTTTGTTTTTTTTTAAGCTTTTAAAATTTTCCTTCGCTCTTCTCAATCTTATCTTTCCACTCATTAATTTCATGCTAAAGCCTATTCTTTTCAAGCTCTCATATTTCTTTCTCTTCTTCAAATTTGCACTTCATAATTTTTATGTCTTTAGGGACATCTTTAAGATGGGTGTCTTTTTTATGGCACAGTCTCTTTTCTTTTGGACCAACTTTGTTTTGATGCATTGCCTCTTCCATATTAGATATCAAGTGTAGCTTTATCTATATACCCTTTATGATCTACTCTTGAAGTTTGCTTCTATTTTTTGATAATCTCTTTCACCTTTCCCAAAAATCACGGTTCCTCAAAAGAAAATTCCAATTTGCAAAGCCCATGAGTCATTAGAATAAACTGCTATAACCCTAATTGTTGACAAACCATTGCTAAAGCATAACTTATACCTCCCCACGACCCTAAAAATGGAACCCATGGCTTGTCACCACATTTGTACGGCATGGCTTTTGTGGCATCAATGGAGCCTTTTATATAACCTGAGTACTGGTGATATTTTGCAAAATTAATACCCATTCTTCCTGGGAGTTTGATTCTGGCCACTCAATATTGCAAAATTCTTCATTTTCAATTTTTTTTTGTTTCTGAATTTTTTTTTTTTTGCTATCAATTCCTCAATTCAAAGAGGACTATGATATTTTGTTTGTTTATGCTTCTGTGTATGAATGGCAGTAACCTAATAACCTAAAAAAATTACTTCTTGTGTTTTTTTTTTTTTTGGTAATGTTCCTTTAGGTTCTCTATATGTCTTCTTTTACTTGCAAGAATTGGCTCTATTTATAAAGCTAATTAATTGATCAAAATCTTATATTTTTTGAGATTTTGTGGACTTTTTAGGGTTCTTTTATGGAAAAATTTTGAAAATTATTTCATGCTGCAAAAATTAGGCAGTGTAGAGGATTTTTATTACATTAAATGCACTGAAACTTTAGGGAATGAAGAAGAAGAAAAAGAAATGTCAGAAGAATTAAAAAAATGATAATAATAATAATAATAATAATAATAACAATAATAATAACAATAATAACAACAACAACAACAATAATAATAATAATAATAATAATAATAACAACAATAACAACCATAACAACAATAGCAACCATAACAACAACAATAACAACAATAACAACAATAATAATAACAACAATAACAACAATAACAACAACAATAACAACAATAATAAGAATAATAATAATAATAATAATAATAATAATATTAATAATAATAATAATAATAGTAATAATAATAATATTATTATTATTATTATTATTATTATATTTAGATTAAAAGGAGATCAAACAAAATGGGTGTTTACAAGCCTCATACTTTTTAATATTATGTTTATACATATGATTTATATTCTTAAAATGTATGTTAAGCTCACCTATATCATATACAAAATTACCATTAAAGAGATTATCAAAATAATCTCTCCGTCGCTTGTTAATATCCTCATCTTTTACTAAAACTATTTCATCACTGTCTTTGATATGTCTTATGCCATTAAGATCTATATTCTCCTTATCTCTCATTTTAGTAATTTTGAATAACCCTTTTTCTCCATCTCTTGTCTCTAGTTTTTATATAATTTTTCATAGATCATAGTCTTTGAATCTCAAATAACCTTTTTGACTTCTTTTTTGGTTGTCTTATACTTAAGATAACTCGTCTCGTCCCTGTTACTCTTTAAATTCCTATAACACCTCTACTTAGTTTTAATTGTCATTTTTATCTCCTTATTCCACCATTAAGATTCTTTTGCTAATGGTGCATGATCCCTAGATTTGCCAAGAGTCTCTTTAACAACCCTTTGAATTCTAGTAGAAAATTTTTTTCACATTACTTATACATCCTCATCAAGCTTCTACTCAACTTCTTTTACTAGTCTATCCCTAAAAGCTAACATTTTATCCCTCTTGAAGTTTCACCACTTAATACATGGTTCATGACTCTAACGTATCCTCTTTGATCTAGAAGGTGAAAGATATTTAGAACTAAAAGTCTATATTGTGCTGTCACACTCAGTATAACCTTATAATCCTTATAGCTGTTTCTATCATCTTTTCTTGTAAAACAAAAATAAATTTGACTAGTGTTTGACCTAATCCTAAAAGTGACTAAATGTGATTCTCGTTTCTTAAAATACGTCTTTAATATAATTAGGTC
Source organism: Durio zibethinus (assembly GCF_002303985.1). Next base: position 7,591,792 of record NW_019168381.1, on the reverse strand, counting down.
AAATGCAATAGCAAACTCTAGAATATTGTCCTCGATTTTGTTTCTTTTTCCAAATCTATATCCTCCATGCATCTTTTCAGAGTCACTACAATCCTTGCCTACATAACCATTCATGTCTCCTCCAATAAACAATTTTTCGCTATTTGGTATGGCTTGCACTACCTCATCTAAATCTTTCCAAAATTTTTGCTTACTCGCTTAATCCAAACCTATTCGTAGGGTGTAAGCACTAATGACATCAACAATTTCCTTTCCTAATATAAGTTTAACATGTAAAATTCTATCTCCCTTTCTTTTAACATTAAACACATCATCTTTCAATCTTTATCTATAATTATTCCCACTCTATTTTTACTCATTTCCTTACTTGTGTACCAAAGCTTAGAGCCTTCGGTTTCTATTTCTTTAGCCATTTCCCTTACCCACTTAGTTTTTTGGAGACATATAATATTAATTCCTCTCCTAGTCATAATCACTTATCAGTTAACAATCCTATATTCCAAGTAATGAAACGTAACTTACCCCCATAAACTAGCTTCTTTGCTCATGTTCTTCCATTAAAACACAATAACCTTTGCCTATTTAACATTACACTTGGGCGACAATGTGGCACATTGCTTTCGGGTGATGACCTAGCAACTTTTGCCCATTTGGCACTATACTTGGACTTCGATGTAGCACGCTGCTAGGAGGCAACGTAACAAAAATTTTTATTGTGGTCTCTCCTCATGGTTTGACTATATTTTATACTGGTCGTCATCCCAGCATAACCCTTCATATTTTATTTGGGTTTGGTACTGTTAGTTTGATCCCAATTAGAACATATTCAATTCTTTTCTTCTCATTCTCAAATTAAGAATAAGTCTCTTCGATATTATTTATTACAAAAAATTATGACTAAAAAAATATCACCCTCTTTCATCAAAAAAATGTTTAATAATTTGATTTTATAAGTATAAGGTGATATAAAATAAGTTTCATTATATCCTAAAAACTGTTCGATTTAACTTTTGTTGCATATCGTAATTAATGAAGACAAAATAAGCCTAAAAATATAGAATTTATAGTACACCTGGTAGCAATTTCTTTTACATTTTATTCTTTATCTTGTAGCAAGGAGAACCGACTCGAAAACAGCATAAAATTATATATATATATATATATATCATCGACCCAACATTGGGTTTCTGATGCTTAATTAATTGTGTCAAATATTTTTCTGATTATCAAAACTTCTATAGTAATCGGAACCAACTAATATATCATAAAAGAACTTGCACATTTTGATTTGATACTACTGGATCAAATCACGATTATGTATTCACGTTTAGACTTATATGTTACTCCAATTTTTAATTTTTGTGAAGTATACGTATTTTACATATAGATATGAGTATGAGAAATTAATCTTTCAAATATATATATAATTGAACATATCTCGACCGTGTACTTTCACACTTGAGTTAAAGTAGAATGGATATGAATAAAAATACAAATAAACAAGGATTAATTAACCTTGTATTATCATCAACTAATCTGATCGAAACTGATAAAAAAAAACTAATTCAATCGATTAATTTTTTGGTTTCTACAAAAAATTAATAAGTATAAGAGTAAGTCAGAAGGTTTTAAGAGGAATTGGGATTATTTCGAGCATTCATAAAAGTTCAACGCTGTTGGTCAGGTGGGGCCGAATTTGCAATAGATCAATGTGATCTTGAACACAATATTCACTCGGTTTACAAGCAAATGCAAATGGTGCACAAGAATGCAGAATATATTCCTAGAGCTAATTCTTTCATTTCAAGGATATCGTATGATGTCAATTGAAGTTCATAAATTCCTTTGCTGCAAATGCTTTAGCCTATTCATATTGAAGCTTAGTGATTTCTGGAACTACTCTCTCTCTCTCTCTCTCTCTCTCTCTCTCTCTCTCTCTATCTATATATATATATATATATATATATATATATATACGTATGACCCTTTTTTTCATAAAATGTGATCCAAATTGTCCCACGACTCCTCCTCGATAACCCCAAGTCTTTGTCACCCTCTAAAACTTGCAGGGATAGGTTTAATATTTACTTAATAAAAAAAACTAAAATGATCCATATTGTGACAATTTGTAGCTTTTGCCCTGACATGAACATTGTGTAAAATTTTTTTAAGTTCTTGGAATTTTTAGTATTGCTGAAAAATTTTTAAACAAAATGAAAAAGGATATATATGGAATAGAAATGAAATTTATTGGGATATCATATTTAAATTAATTTTATGTTTAAAATATTTTTTTGAAGATTACTTGTAATTAAAAAATGTCTCTTTACCATTTTGTTTACAAATTAGGAGAATATATCTCATATCATATATTGTATATGTTATTTATTCTCACCAATTATCATAATTTCGATTGAACAGCTCTCCACTACATGATATATGTTACTAATTACCTTGAGGAATTAAAGGAAACTACATGATATTATATATATATATATATATATATGTGTGTGTGTGTGTGTTACTAATTACCTGGTCCCTTCTTGCGTCCATAAATAATGTTTAAGTTGGCCTTTTTTGGTTTTTTTTTTTTTTTTTACTTTTAATCATTGATATTTTAAATGTTTTATCAAACTAAATTTTTATAAACTTTTATCTGAAAATATCTTCATTCAAGGTTTTGAAAAGTTTTTTTTTTATATTAATTATTAATATATTTTAAGTAAAGTGAAATCAAAGTTAGAAAAAATTTGACCGTTAAAAATCAAATTAAGACAGCATTTATGAGACAGATGAAGTAAAAAGTTCCATTTCAAAATTTTAAGAGTTTATATAGTAAAAAGATTATACAGTCAAAATTCACTATTGAAATTAATTATATAAATTAATAATTTTCTGATTCATTTTTTTGAAATCTAGTTTGGTTAATGCAAATAAAAATAAAGCAAATTAGACACATAATAGTGAACAAGAAGGTACTACACGTTATACATATTCCGATCATCACGTGGCAATTAAAAGCAAGGTGATTACATATTCCTATTTAAAAATTTTTAATTCTATTTTTTAAGAAGTTAGAATAGATGCGTAGAGGTGCAGTGTGATGTTTGAGAAAGCATTACGGATAATGCTAGTATAATATATTTATAACGCTTTCAATTGGATAAATTCAGGTGCATGCAACTATGTTCATGGGCTTACGTGTGGGATAAGATAAATATATTGCTAATCACAGATGAATGGTGAGTGCATTCACATGAAAAATGCATGCTTCTAGCTAGGTCACTTGATTTAGAAGATTTGATTTTCCTTTTTCTTTTATATATATATATGTATTAAAATTTTATTGTGACTTAATAAACCTGATAATTATATGGCTGCAGTCACAGCTTCTGCTTGTTTTGGAGTTTTTTCCTATATCAGCGTATATTAAAATCTTTATTACCAAAGGGAGGCACTTTAATCTTTTTTTCCTTAAGAGTACTAAAAGCCATGTCAACTATACGTCATTAGTCTACACATGTATGATTGTTTACCTGGAAGTTGGCTTTATTTTTTTTTTTATCATTTGTCATTTTCTTACTTTTCCTTCCCCTCACCACTTCTATTAACCATTATTGTTTAATCTTTTTGTTACAATATAAAATAATTCAGAACACTTCTCTCATTTCCAACAAATTTTCAACTACATTAAAAAGTTCTGGATTAAATCATTGGAATTTTTTTCCTTGAAAAACACTTGCTGAATAGACTTCTATTCTACTCAAACTTGCATGAAGAGCATCTATTTAATATATTTGGAGGCAGAGGAATTCAAGGAATCATACAAACAAACTCCAGAAGAAGTGTTTCAATAAGTTGCTGCGATGGGTTCATTTTTGTTCGATTTTATTCTAATATAGTCATCAAGCATTCAAAGAATACTCTTTGTAATAACCGGAGAATAAGTCAATAATTGTTTATTGTACTCCTTTTTTCTTTTTGTTATTTCTTCCAGCAGAGGTTTGCTCTGTTTCTTTGAATTTTTTAAATAAAAAATTTTCATTTATCCAAAAAAAAGAAAGTGACTCTACAATGGATTTAATTCTTTTGTTCCATTGTTTACACGAATTCTGTCATAATTCATTGATATTTCATAAGTTGTTGGTATTTTTTTTCTTAAAAGTAATGATGGCCTTGTTGGATATCAAAAGATATGTGAGTTGAAAACTTGAAATGGATATTGAAGGTTTGGTGTTTGACAGAATGCCACAAAAAAGATGTGATTGAAAAACTTAAAGTATAATAATCATCTAATTGCTAAAAATAAGAAATTTTAAAAGGAGTTTTATATTTTTTTTTATCTTTTGCTGAGAGGTCTCATCTATCATGAACAATAAGTATTGCGATTGTTTAGTGTGGCAAGCCAAAGGAAATGAATAAGTTGTTTGTGGAGAAAAAGAAAAAGACAAAAGTGAGGTTTGATGAAGTTAACTTTATTGGATGTTGCAAATTGGAGCCTAGCATTATCACACTAGTATCGGTTAATTTTTTCCGTAGTGCTGATCGCATGGAAGAGAAGAAAAAGTAAAGTATAACTGGAGAAAAAGAAGAAATTAAAAAGAAAAAAACCATAAAATGCTACTAATTGCCATGTTGGCAATTTGACCATTTAGACTATGACATGAAGTTAGACAATTTAAAATACCTTATTTACGAAAAAAATTAAAAGTACACTATTTTGAGAATTAAGATTGTAATGTATCCTGTTACAAGAAAAAAAAAAACTCTAATTTTTTTATCAGAGAAGATTTTTTGAGACTTGAATTTAAAATTTTAAAATGATATAAAGGACAGTTGACTCATGAGAGGATTAAACATTAATTATTGTGATAATAATAAGCCTTAAGTACACTAGAAAATAGGACAAATGTGGCTTTGGTTCTGTCCCATGGTAGTGGATTAATTACACCACTCCCACCCCAGGTGGCCTAAACCTAACCCATTTTTTTCATGCATTCCTAGAAGGCAATGACTCTGAAGAACCAAGAAAAACAAGAAATGCAATAATTAAATCCTAGCCAGTCAATAGTGGTAGTAATACTTTTTGGTTAAAAAAATATATTACTACTAATATTATATGTTGAAAGAATTAATAGAAAGACAAATTAACCAAGTGCTATTGCTGTCACTTTGTCTGCTATGCTGATTCCTTTTTTAAGCGTTGGAGTTAAATCAAATTTTATATTTTTATTTTAGTTGTTTATTTATTTAAAAGTTATTTTATTGATAAATTTTTTAAGATTTAAAGTTCTAGTATAAAAATATTATTTTTTTTATGATTTTAAGAGGTTAAAAAGAAAAAAAATAGTTTGCGAGGCTAAAAGAAATGGGGTGCAGTTTTATATAAGATTTTGAATGTAATTTAGAAAATATATGTGTAACTCAATTTAAAAAATAAAAAAATTTGTGTGATTGGTTCCATTAAATTATTAATTGAGTGTACTAGTTGACAGTTTGTCAAATTAATAAAATTATTCTTGCGTGATGTTTTCAGTGTTTTTAATTATTTTTTTAATGATTTTTATGTGCAGGAATTTTGCTAGCTATATGGAAAGAAATGTTATGTATTCATTTCAATCATTTCATGCATGATACTTAATGACTAGTATATACGCAATATTCTTACTTCATTCAGCTTTGACCTTTGAGTGAAGAATTCTACAGCGCAGCGCATGAAAATTTTATTGTTTCAGCAATGAAATAATCTACTGATCCTTGGAACTAGTGGATGCCTGCGTAGCTAGTACTAGGAGATTTCGTGTTTCAGAATTTGGAGTTCTCGTTGATGGCACCACCCAGCAAAAGAAAGTAAATAGGACTTATTATTTGTAGGATTTTTGTCGAGATCCTTATCCCTCAAATGAGGCAAAGTCATACATGCTAGCTGGTTAATCTTAAACCCCTATGACTTGTTCAATGAATCAAGATATGTTTCTCACACATGCTTAATCTTAATTGCTCATCTATACATTATTAATATATTTGCTCCTGCATGCTATCCATGGACCGGGTTGCTGTTAGGCCTGCAGGCTGAGCCCGACCAGAGTTAAGCCTCACATAAAGATTTTAAATTGGACTCAGTCTAAATTATTATTTTATTAATAAAAATATATTTATTTAAATTTAATTCTTAAACATTTATTAAAATATTAATATAAAATAGTATTTTAATATTTGTTAATAATAATCTAGTATATTCTGGTCATTATGGCATACCAAGTCAGGCCTTAGGTAAAGATTTGAAGATACCAACCGGACTTCACCCAATCTATAAACACCTCTATGCATATATCAAATTGTCAACTTTTTTCCACTGAAAAATATAAAATAAAATAACCCTTTGTTGGAAGAGAGTAAATAATGTATGTTTATTTAGAAATCCTGCTGCAGTAATGAAGCTGCGCCCAACCTGGCAAATTTCTTAAGCAGGCATTTCTAGGAGGTTAAGGAGTACTGATCCACTTGCAACGCCAACGCCTGGTGCAGATTCCTGCCTGCCTCTAAATAAATGCTTTCATGTGTCCGCATTGGTGTAATCTTCATCAATGTGGGACAAATTCTGTGAGGATAAGTTTTACACATTTAATATTAGAGGAATGTTACTTGGAAATTAATGTAAATGCTCGCACTCGCATTGCAGACAACAAATTTTCTTTTCCCATTTCTATGTCTAATTGAAGATATACCCTTTTATAGTAATACTATGTCTATTTTTCAGGTTATAGATGTCCTTCATATATATATTACACGATCAAATCTAATGTTGAAAAGCTAATTTGTATATATCTTTGAGTCCTGCCGCATACTGACAATTAACAATAAAGAGTTTGTAATTGAATTTACCATATATATTACTTAAAAAAAAAAAAAAAACCCTTCTTTTTTATTTGGGGAAGAGATTTGAAAATCTACTCTTTGAGCAGAGATCATAAGCAAATCACTTAGCCAAAGATTGGATCATACACCTACCACTGAGCCAACGTGCAAAGAAACCTTCAATTTTGATGGAACAGTAAATCGTTTTAACAGCTTTTGCAATTACCCTCTCTCCCTCTTTGATCAACGCTGTCAACTTATCAACTATAAGTCCATTAGATACAAGCCAACGAGTCAAAGAACAAGAAGCAGACTTTTAAGGTACGTCGATTGGACAAAATAAAATATATGCAGCATTTATTCAGAAACATACCGTATTCTTTTTGGTCATCAAAAAACACAAGCCTCAACGTTTCACACCTTACTTACGTGGGAAAGTTACTTGATTTATTTCATTCCTTTAATCTCTTTCTTGTGAAGATTATGGATCGACAACACAGCCAGGAGCCAGCCAAAATCACCAATCGTGAAAATGAAGGTCAGGGTTTGTGGTTTTCTCTTAATTTTCTCGTCCACTTTTGTGTTCCATATCTTGTTCTATTATCAATGATATGGGATTTTTCTTTCTTCTTTTGGCTAGGTTAGTATAACACAAGTTTCTAAAATTGTTTTTGTTGTTGTTGTTCAGGGTAGAGGTTCGTAGTATCGAGTGGGAATTTATTAAAATGACTGAATAGGAAGAAGATCTCATCTGCAGAATGCACAGGCTTGTTGGAGACAGGTGAGCTGACATGAAAACTTGCCTTAAATTCATCGTGCCTAATCAATGTTAATGCCTAGATTTTATAAGTAGACATGGCACTTGGAGTATTCAATTCTTGTAGTGTTTTATATGAAAAATGTATGTCACAATTTATATAATATAAAAAAATATGGAATATAATTTTTTATTTTTTAAATTTATATGATTTTTGTTAAAATTTTAATTCATATTACTTTTTTTTATCATTTTTGGAGTCATATTTTAAATTGCCTCATCTATTAATAAGTATTTGATAGTTAAGGCCTTAGGTAGTTATTTTAAGTTATGGATTGATCAAGAAATAGCAGTAATATTGATATCTAAAGGTACATTGCCCCATTTGATTTAAACACGAATATGAGAAAAATGAGTATGCTTTCTTGACTATATGATTAAACAATAACCAAATGTTCTTTGATTAATATACTATTTACTATTAAGAAAGTATCTACACAAATTTTGATTTTATCCTAATAGCTTTATTTGTATATTTATTTATTTTGCCTTTTCAATTATATATCCTCTTTGATTTGGTTGATAAGGAATGGTGTTCACATTGGTGATGATAAAAAAAAATCTAATCTACAGGATTCATGTTTTCAGGTGAGGTTTGATAGCTGGGAGGATTCCAGGGCAGAAAGAAGAGGATTCGCCCAGAGAAGAAAAGAGAACAATGGAAAAGAGTCCTAGAAAAGTTTGGCCTTTTGCCTTTAATGGCCCTAAGGAGCTTCTGTGAATATTCTTCATTTTTTTCCCTGCATCTTGTGCGCCAGATTTGAAATTACTTATCTCTCTTTCTCTTCTTGCTCTTGTTCTATACAGCCTTTCATCATTACCCTACATTCTGAATAGCACAAGGCAGGAAGGCAGGCAGGTAAATTTTTCTATGAAAACACTTCAAGTATTGTCTCGTCTAAACCTATTCAAGGGCCTGCTCAAGAGTAAGCCTATTTGTTCAAATTCAAAGATTTATATAAATTTTGAAAAGATTTGAACAAAAAATTAAAATATCTTAAATAGGCTTCAATATAATAGGCCAAGTAGGGCTTTGGTCAAAAGATTTATAATTTTAAGTCGTTCGGTTTAAATTTACATATATATATAAATTTTTTATTTTAATATAAACATAAATTATATATAAATTAATTCATATATATATATAAAATATATTTTATTATTTTTAATTTTTACAAATATAATTTTAATTTTTATATATATGTGAATTAAGTATAATTTTATTAAACTCTTAATCACATTTTTTTAAAAATTTTTTATTATATAAATTAAATTTAATGGGTGGATTTAAAATTTATTTTTTTAATTTAAGTCGAATTTAAAAAAATTTTGAGACTAAAAATACTGAACTAGACTTAAATAAACATATAAATTATTAATACAAAATATAAATTTAACCCAGCCCATAAACAATCTCTATTCTCATCCATGTTTGGTTTCTAAATAAAATGAAACTCCATTTATCGCCTATGCCATGTAAAGTATATATTTATATATACAAGAGAGACCGACTTACGTTAAAAAAAATTATACTTTTTTAATTTTTTATTTTAATAGATAAAACGATGAGATTAAGTCTCTTTTTTCATCTTTTTCATTTACCTCATTTCTTACATTTATTAAAATTAATTAGTAAAAAAATAAAATTTTTTAATTTTAAACTGATGTAAGGATATATATATATATATATATAAACAGATCAGCTGGTGTAGAATTGGTAGATGTAGCAATGATAATGAATGATTCAATGCGATCTAAGAAACGTATAATCAAATTATTATGAGGGAGAGAAAACTATAAAATGTAGCTTATATCTGGTAATTTACTATCTTTTGAGTATTTGAATTTATATATTACATATGGTATGGAAATTCTATGCTCATGTAGTTAAATGACTATGATACAGATCATTAGAATACAGAAACGAGATGGGCATGAGCGAATTATAAGGAGATTGGGGGAATCGTATAGATGAAGCCAAGGATTTTAATACGTTCAGACGACGTATCGGCGAAGATAATCCACTCGGGCTGGATGCTTGAGCTTCATTAGCGCCTTTACTTCATGCTTCCGAACCATTTCTCTTGAAATATTCAAGTTCCCAGCAATTTCTCCTAAAGTTCTATCGCCCTTACCATCTAGTCCATATCTCTGCCTGATCACCAGGCTCTCCTTGGGCTTCAGAGAATCAAGCTGAAAGACAGTTTTTAGTTACGGGCAGTGAGCATGTATTTTTTCAAAATGCGAAAAAAATAGCAAAACACTGGTCAAGTAACTTGACGAGTATTAACCTACAGCTCGTCCAATGTAAGCATTGCTACTAATTAGCCAGAATTTAGCATTAGAAGAAACAATCTTAATTTTGCTAAAGAAGAAAAATAATCATATAGGAGTATCATTTCTAGAAAGACCTAAGATAAAGGTTTCTTCCAGTGACAATAAAATGAGAAAATGCCAGTTCAGAGAGAATGGATGCTTACCACATCATCAATTGCAAGCCTGAGAAGAGCAGGTTGTCTTCGGTGATCACCTCCAACACCATCGACATCAGTGATTCCATTAATGAACTCCTCTTGTGTGACTGAATGCCTTGAATGAAGAGAGCCAACAGGTTTTGAGGCCCTCATTACTTCTTGGTACCTCTCAGGGGAGATCCCAACTTTCTTAATTATTTCTTCCTCTGTTGGTTTTCTATGAAGTTCAAACAATAATTCAAGTTTGGCTCTTTGGATTTCTACTCTAACCTGCATAAATAAACAGGTAAATAATTATAGTGTATCTACAAAAAGAAGCGGCCATGGCTTTTATTGCTCAGCCTATCAGGCAAAAGTCTTCAGCCAAGATTTAGCACGTAATACAGCAATCAAAATATCACTGACATAAATGACGAACAGAATATGCATATTGATCCACCCACCACTTCACTACCTCAGACATTCCAAGCATGAAACTATCATCTGCTTGTAGTTAGCTTCATATATGACTACTGCTCAGTTCCAAAGTGTCAAACTAACTGTCATCATATTAGTTTTCAGCAATGAATTTCACCATAAATAAGAACCACTTGGGGAAAGGCTAATAATCTTCCCTACTTTGGTCCATTCACCAAATCTAAAGGCTGTCAAGTGTCAACGTTGCCACTTGTTTAGAATGACAATTACAAGGATTCATGTAAATCATCATGGCATTTTAAAGATAAGAACAGGAAAACATAGCATGCTTAATTAAGAAGAGAGCATACCGATTCAAGTCCAAATGGGACACGTGTAAAGCTTGATACTGTCATGGAACGTATAATTGCATGCCTAATCCAAAAAAGACTATATGTTGAGAGCCGGAATTTCCTTCTTGGTTCAAAGCGATCAATGGCAGTAATAAGTCCTTTTACTCCAGCCTGGCAAAGGTCCTGAAATCTTGGGCCATTGGCAAAATCTTGAAAATATTTGTTTATCACAAACAAAACAAGCCGGAGATTATGCTGCATCAAATAAAGTAATAACTCTGAGTAGTTATTATTGACAGCCAATGCCAAAATATTGACAATTGCTTTAATCACAAACTAGGCAACAATTTTAAAAATGGGGATATCAAAACATAGCTCTTGAAAAAGTTAAATTTGTTTGTGCCACTGTGGGTTTGGTGTAGAACAGCAGAAAAGAAACCCTCATAAGTTAACTTTGGTTTTAGCTCTTTCGAAAAAATCAGTGTAAAACGAATATCCATGGATATCGGCTTCATATGAAAATTGTAAGATGTGTCCCTTTCAAATAATCAAAAGGAACTTGCTGAACTCTATGGCATATTTATCAAAACTTGGTAAAATGAGGTTTCATCAAAGAAAATTTGACTAAGGAATGTTAGTGGTAGATCAATATCAGTAGAATAAAATTGAATAATGTATATTTTACTAAACCCACTGAAAGCCACCCTACCATTAGGATTCCTTTTTTCTTTTTTAGAAATTAAGACACCAGTATGCATTATTGGTGGTGGAAGAGGAATTACCTTAATGAGCTTATTTCTAGCAGCTCGACCAATCTCTAAATGTTTTGTTACTTGAGCTGCACTCATATTTGTTGCCTTAGCTAATTCATCTTCAGTTGGATATCTACCCAAATCCTTTTGCAAGTTTTCTTTTGCCTGAAGCAGCGTCTGCAGTTTTAACAAAATACTTTAGTGGCAGGAAGGTTTGCTGTCTCCTTTTATTTATTCCATTAAACGGGAAAGGTACATACCTTCATGGGCTGCATTAACTTAAACAACCAAGTATGTTCAGTGGACGGAAGAACTGGAGGTATGCTCATCTTTTTCCAGTCCAGGCTAACCAAAACGGTTGAAGCTGAATAGTCCCTGACAAGCGCGTCAATCTTCTCGCTTTCATTCTCGGTACTTTTTTTCCTCCAAACAGAAGCAACAGGTTTTTCTTCTCTGTTCTTTTTCAGTTCAATCCTTTTATCAAGACTCAATCTTTTAGTCTTCTTAGACTGGTTCCTAACCACGACCTGATTATTATCGTTATCTGCTTTCCCATCACTTTCTTTAGACCTCTTTCTTCTTTGCTGGCGTCCTTTTATCTCCTCTTTTACATCAGATGTTCTAGTTGAAGGGCTAAGCTTGTAAATGTTTTCAAGTTTGGCGGCAGCTTCATTGTAATCCACTTCCAAGGTGCACGGAGAACCTTCATCAGTAAAAACATGATTTACAGTTTTGGAAGCCTTTTTAGATTTTCCCTGTCTCTTCTGGTTCTTCTTAGCTGTTTCTATGGGCAAAAGAATATGCTCTTGAGGCGTAACTAAAGCAGTATTATTGGATTTATCTGCTTTAAATGCAACAATCAAAGGCATTCTCGATGTACATCTTTGAGTCCAAAACTTTGTGCTTAATCCTAGTGGAGTTCGGGCAGCTGCGCTAGAAACGCTGACAACCCCCATACCAAACTGCCTGATCAAATTTTAAGCAATATACAAAAGCTTTCTGGCTGTACAAAAACTGCAACCAAACATGTGCATCAACAACAGTACCGGTGCACGAGAAACACACAAAAGGAAGCAGAAATCAAGAAAATTAAGACCTTAAGGTTAATTGAATGGAGTTTTTTTTCTTGCTAGCACAATGCACAGATTCACCGATTCCACATAATTAAACTGGTTTTCTGACTTAAAAGCATTAGTATTTGTGCACTACAGCAATATGAAACGTTTATCACACAAAAATTTCAATACCAAACTTTAATTAAACTGGTCAATAACATTCTATAAATCAATTTATCTTGATTGATCATCAAAATTCTCTAATTATTGCATCAAATCAATGCACTAAGGTCCCCAGAAGGGTCACTCCTGCTTGATCCTACTTTGACATGGGCAGCTTCAGATCAATGTTAAACCATTGAAAAGAAACATCATGAACAGATGGAAATTAAATAGACAAATTCTAGTACATGTCATAGCAAAGAAATTTAGCAAAATTATCTTGTCTCTATTACATTTCTAGCAGGAACTGACATCATCCATAAGCAATTAACAACGTTAAAACAGTTCCATACAAAGGGAAACATACCTCCGAACAGAGCAAAACCGAGTTGCTGAGTTGACACGGATCGTGGGACTTGAGAACTGGCGCTTTTTCCTTGTTGCCAAAGGCTGCAGAGAATCCTGAACAGTGAACGATTTCTGAGTTATAAATATAAGAACGATAAATACGTAAATTACGGTATCCACAATTATATCCGTCGGAAAAATCAACGGCCAGATAGAGGCAGTTCTCAAATCCAACGGTATATGAAACCGACAAGTAAGATTGAAAGGAAGAGAATGTGAGGGAAGTGATGACGTGGGCACATGGGAAGCAGAAACCGAAAGTGGCGTGGCGATAAAAGAGTTGAAGAGTAGATATTTTTCGGGATTTAATGGATGATGTTTGAGATACGTGGGTGGGTCTTATTGGAAGAAAGATTTCACTTTCAGTTCGCGGACCCAGTACGTGTGGTGCCCTGGGATTCTCGGGGCGTGTCATTACGTTGCCTGATTTTAGCCATTTGAAATTTAGAAAAAATGATAATTATGAAGTTTCAGAGAAAATTGAACGACAATAACACTGTATTAACCCTTGCTACATATTTTGAGTTTATTAAAATTTTTCATTGTTTCTTTTTTTTATTATTATTAAAATAAGTTTATAGATAAAATTATATTTCAAATATTTTATACTGCTTCGTCATAAATGATTCTGTCATTATTAGTTCCCAAATTTCAAATGCTTCAAAGTTAAAGCGTTAATAGATTAGATTAAATTCATATCGGGCCTAAACATAACATCAACATCATATATTAATAATCCACGTTCGACTTGATTTAAAATTTATTTTAGCTTATTTAAGTATTTTGGTATATAAAATTATAATAAGATAAGATAAAATGATATTATAAATAAAATTAAATTAAATAATTTTATTTTATTTTATATTTGAGATATATAAAGATTAAATAAAATAATTTATTTATTTGTTAAAATTATTATTTTTTAAAATTTATATAATTTAAATTATTAATATAATTTTTAAAGATATAATAAGATATATAAGTTTTATTTGATAAATTAAAAATAATTTTTTCTATTTTGAAAATATTAATTATTTTATACTAAAATGATGATAATTCTATTTTTATAATTTTATCACTTTTAATTAGATACAAATCAAATATAATAAAAAATTATCATTATATTATTTTATCCATCATTCTATCAATTAAATATGATCTAAATTAATAGATGATATTACACATGTTGTTTAAATTATTATATTTTAAAAATAAAAATAAAAAATGTTAGTTTTAGTAATTTAATCATTTTTATTAAATTTTAAAAATGAATAGCTTAACATATTTTTTAATGTTTAAACAAAATATTATGTATATTTGTACTTTATATAATATAAATTACATAATATATGTTATATAATTTAAAAAAAAAAAAGAAAAAAGGAATGGTTGAGCTCGAGTTTTAAATGTTAAAGGCAAATCTGTCATTTTCTAAACAGCCCGAGTGGGTAGGGCGGCCACTGGACAAATCTAGATGAGAGTGACATGAGTTTGAGGGAGGAGATCAAGGACAATGTTTTCTCTAACTAAAAAATAAATAAATAAATTGATTGGGTTTTGATCGGAAGTAATTTTGTACTTTCACTTAGTCACATAGACTTTATTTTCACTCTTTCTCATCTATCCATTTTGGATAAATAATGTTTTGTGGGTATGGAAAGGAACATTCATCCTTATCATTTTCTTTCCGCTCTATTTTTTTTTTTTTTATACAAACATCCTTAAAATTATTGTGAAAACAACTTTCTTTAGATTTCCTTTTTAATTTTTTCACTAACCTCTATCCATCCTTTTAACGTTTATGTTGTACGGAGCACAATCGAAATGTTTTGATTTCAATGCTAAAACCGATTCAAATTAATATACTGTTGTCACAAAATAAATTTAATCATATATTTTACGTGTAAAGTTTATTAAATTTTGAATTGCATAATAAAATATAATCTTTTTTAAGAAATAAATTTGTTCTCATAAATTTCATTTCTTTTATTCTTAAAAATTAAAATTAAAATTAAAATTAAAATTTAATATTAGAATATTGGTAAGACACAAAATGTCTTTGTACATACTACTCTTTCAAAATAATTTCTTAAAAGAAAACTAAAAGCGAAATTGAATGTCATAAACCTCATTTTCAATCCAAAATACATGTCTATTAAGTGGAAGACAGTCCTTACTTATAAATCCAAGGCCATCTCATATATTTTTGATGTGGGATCCATAATATTATCCCACTTAGTTGAATAACATCATTGTTGCAGTAATTTTCCACTCGTAAAAAAATTAAATTTACCTTGATCAAAAATTATTTTGATTCTGATATCATTTATAAAATTTATATAAAAAAGTAGATAAGTTTTACCGTCACTTGTCACGAAGCCCATATTTTTAATCTAAAATATAATATACGTATGAGGTGATAGCAAATCTTTTCTTGTAATTAAACCCAATACTCATCCCATTTCTTTTGGACGTGAGATCCATGTCATAAATTTGTTTTCTCTTTTTCATGTGAAATTTATGATATATAGATATTTAATTTTATCTAGAATAAATGAATTTTGATCAATTATTGGATTTGATTGTATGTCTTAACTTGCACTCGTTTAAATATTTTAATCAGATTTATTTTGAATTTGATTTAAATGAGTTCTGTTTTACAATCAATTATTATTGAGTTAATAAGGCCCAATCCAATTAAGACTTGGGCCAATGTCGCAAGAAGTTGCAAACCCAATAAAAAGTTTAAGTCAATTCTAGGCCTAAATGAAGTTTTGAAGGCCCAATTTCATTTAAAATTAATTACTTTAATTAATTAAAAAAAAAAAAACTAAAGTTGATCTGCCATGTCAGCAAGCTTTTCCAGGTTTTCTTTTCCTAAATTGCCTCCTTCATTTTCAGCTTTTTATTTTTTACCTAATGTTTTACCTTTTGCTGACTCCAAACATGAATTCATTAAAACCCCAAAATGCAACATTACGCACCTAGAAGTTGCAGCATCCATCGCTGCAATAAGATTCCAAAAAATCTCAATTATCAAGGGGAGATTTCGATCCTATCTATCAGAGAATTGGTTCCATAAGGAAGCTAGGAATTTATAAGAGGATGGCATTTTATTAAAACAAATCGTAGAATACCCGACGAAAAAAAATAACCCCACGACTATCTTAACCAAAAATCCCAATCCCCATCACACCCACTAACCGACCACTGTGCGTACCACTACCCTTGTCCAATACCAATTACGCTTTGCAAAACCCTAAATCAATCACCATTACACATCCTCACGACCTTCATCACCATCAATACTGTCTTTCTAGCCAAACCCAAACTATCACCTAGAATAGTCCCCCATTCTTTATAATTAACCTAGCCCCTACACTCATTTAGACCCAAAACAGAAACGAGCAACCACACCTACCATAATCAACCTTCTTTGAGCCACACAAACTTTACCAACACTATCTGAGACCCATTTTACCATCTTCATCGCTGAATTACCCCAATCCCAGCAACAATAACCCCACATTCCCCACTGAAACTACCACTTACAGCTCTTCCATCATAACTAAAAACCCATAAAAAAAACTAGAAAAATACAAAAAAAGACCCAAAAAATATAAAAGAAAAAATACAAACAAAAACAAAAAATAACACATTTCTTGGAACGGAGAACATAGCGTCGAAACACAACTAAAAGAAAGAAACCAAAAAAAAAAAAAGGAAAGAGGTTTTTGGTCGAAACTTTAAGGGTAGATCTAGGTTGCTCGAAGCATTTTTAGGCCAAACTAAGCTCGAAACCGTGTTTAGGAGGTCAAGAAGGAGATTTTGGTGCAGTTTGGGATCAAACTGGCTCTAGCGGCTGGTAGTGGAGGAAGCGACGACTACGGCAGAGGAAGAGGTGGCAACGACGCTACTACCAGATTATAGGTTTTGGGGTTTGAAGCTTAGCTGGCCATTTTTGGCTTGTTTGAGAGATGTGAAATTTTTTTTGGGAGAAGCTGTGAAATGAAGTAATCAAAAATTTTTTTAAGTTTTATAATAAAGAAAAAAATCAAAACGATGTCATATTTGAAGGTGAAGATTTGCGTGTCAACCCAACCTGACCAATGATCCGTGCACTCAACTCATGACTCGCGTCAGTCAATTGCACCAGATCGACCGATCGAATCGCCAAAGAATCAATTTGAACCGAAATGAACCAGAGAAAATCGTTCAAGGTCCTAGAAAACAGTCCCGAACCACTTGAACTGGACTGAACCACCCCATGATCATTGATTGACTCATTTTTGATAATTTTTTAAATTTTTAAATTTTTTAAATTTTTTAAATTATTTATTTATGTATGTTTATATTTTAAATCCCTAGAATAAATATATATTTTTTAGATATAAAAAAATTAGTGTTAAAAAAATCAATAAATAAAAAAAGGTAAAATGTATAAAAAATAAAAAAATAAATTAATAACATAATAATAATAATAATAATAATAATAATATAATGAAAATCCCCGAAAATGAAATATTAAAAAAGTTTGAGTAGCGATTCCTTAAAATTTTTAGGTGTGGATATTTTTCTAAAATATTAATAAAATAATGAAGTATTTAGAAAAAATTCAATACAAAGAATTTTTGTTTACTTATTTTTAAAAAAATGTAAAAATAATAATAAAAACAAAAGAATAATAATGAAAAATAATAGAAATGATGAATGAAAAATGAATCATTTTTAGTAATAAAATTTAAATATACATAAATATTATTGGTAGTAATTAATTGTTATTTTTCTTTAAAAAAAGAATAAAGAGGAAAGAAAAATAAAAATCACTGAGGATGAAATTCTTGAGAAGTTCGAGTAATGATTCTTAAGAAATCTATAGTTGAGAAAATTTCTCTTAATATTGTTAGAGTATTAAAATATTTTTAGGAATTTTTTAATATGTAAAGTTCTTATTTATTTTTTAAGTAAATGATTAAAAAAAAAGATATAAAATGATTAAAAAATAAAAAGATGTTTTTTATTGTAATAAAAGAAATTATGGAAATTTTTTTAAACATCAAAATTAAGATCTTTTTATCAAAATTATAGGATAACACATGGTTAATTGGTACCATTTTTAAAATGAGCACTATAGGGGTGTTAATTCTTCTCCAGTATAATCATACTACTAAACTTATCTTTGATTTCAAAGATTAAAATTATCTTTTTGATAAGCTTTAAATTAGTTTTAAAGTTTTATTAAAAAAATAAACTTTTTAGGTGGCAAATCTTATCTACGAAAAAATATTGGTGGCAATTTTCTCTATTTTGAAATTATTAAAATTTTCATATAGTGATCCCCAAAACTATTATGATAGCTTAGTGACTTCATTGGGGAACGCATTTTTTAAAGAGTCAAGACAAAAATTAATCATATGTTATTCTTAATTTTTGATTTAATGGTTTTAATCAGTATTTAATCTTAATTTCCTTAATATTGATTTGTTTTTTTTAAATAATAATAATAATAGTAGCAACAATAATAATAAAAGGAAAATAAAAAAAAACTTGCATTTCATTTTAACCGTGTTATTTATTATGTATTCAGTTATCTAATGTTTTATATTATTATTATTATTATTATTATTATTAAAAGGTAATTATAATAAAGATTATAATACTCTGTCCTCTCATACACATAATTGCACATTCGTATTATGCATGAACTTTATATTTGACTCTAACCCTTTTAGGAGCGAACAAAGTATCTATTATCTCGTGAGATGATAACCTTCACAATGACAAGCGAAATACTTTTACTTTGATTGAACTCTTTTCATTCATAACCTATTATGAGTGAAGATCAAGATGTCTTACTAATCTATAATGGATAATAATATGATGAGCAATTTGGGAACCTTTAAACTAATAAATCTCAATCTAACGCATAGTAAACCTTAGAGAATTAACCTTAGGTTGAGCTATGCCAATCTTTTTGTAGAAAATGCCTAAATTAAGATGCGTGGGGAACATTTTGGTACAATTTGTAATAGAGGTAATAATAATGCAAATAAAACTAAAATTTTGAAAAAAAAATAAAAGAAAAAAATTCCTTCAATAATTTTTCTAACATGTAGTTAGTTTTTTTTTTTTTTTTTTGGTGCTTATCCCAAATTTGCATATTTAAAAAATATTTTTTTTAGAAAGAGATTTTTTTGGTAGTTTTCAACAAACAAAAAAAAAAAATCAAAACTTTCAAAATTTTCAAAAAAGGATTTTTTTTCTTAATTTTTTTGTTTATTAGTCAACTAATAAAAGCATAAATAAAAATATAAAAAATTCTTGGAATTCTACTCATTTCATATGCTTTTTTTCATAGGAAATATTTTCTTGAGTTTTTATGTCTTTCTAAAAAGAAGAAAAAGAAAGAAAAAAATTTAATTTTGAATGTTATTTGACCCTTTGCACTCCATTTAATCTTTTTTTAGTCCATCTAAAAAAATTAAGATTGCACATACATTTCATTATGTACACATCTAAATGGTAGTGTTAATTTCATTAAATTTGTATAGTACATGTATTGTATTTAGGGTAAATATATCTTGTCGTGCATATACTATAGCGTATTTCATATAAGTATGTTTCATCATTCATTTGCATACTAAGTATGTTTCATCATTCCTTTACATACAATTACTTATGTAGTATGTCATGGTGTTTTATGCACCTACATTCACAAATTAAATGATTCTAAACTTACATTATACACGTATTGCATTTCATGTATACACATGATCTCTTATGAAATAAGGTATTGCATTTCATGTATATACATTCATATGGTTTGTACTGTACATATACTACATTTTAATATACATGTATCTTGTCACTTATATACTGGGATATTACATTTCATCTGCACATGTATTTGAAAATAATATGATTTCCATCACACTTGCATTGTAGATACACTTCTTTTCATGTAACTATGTCTTGCTATAATTCTCATCAAACTTGAATGGTACATACATTGTGTTTCTAAAAAGTATGCATCATCTTTGTAGACACCCCAATTTGTCTGAGGGTCTACTAGATTAGGATTCTATTAATTAAAAAATAAATAAACAATAAAAAATGAAAAAATAGGGAAAATTTGAAAAAATAGGTGTTGAATTTGTGTGAAAGTGTATAAGGAATTTAAGTTGGATTAAAATTTAGAAGTTAAAACCCATAAGGGATTGAAATCCCATTTGGTTTAGGGTTTTCGGATTTGAGACCCTATAAATATAACCTTGGACACATAAATCAAAAACATGAAACATAGAAAATAGAAACAAAAAAAGGGTGTTTAGAAGACCAAAAGCAATTTTAGAAATTTTAAAAATTTTTTAAAATTTTTGGTAATTTTTTTCTAGGAAATTTCTGAAAAATTTTCAGATTCCAATAAATTTTTTGACGAATTTCATATTTTTTGGCATAAATTTCTAGTTTCCAACAACTTTTCTCAGTTTTTGGTGGAATATTCAAATTGATTCTGGGTTGCTAGAGAGAGAAGGAGAGAAAATGAAGAGAAGAAAAGAGGGATGAAGGGGATCTAGTGAAAAAGTTGAATTTCAACCTTTTATACCACTACAAAAAAGACATTGTTTTGGCATTAAGAAACCTCAAGATTCGCGTGTTTCTATTCAGACCAACCCGACCCAGTCACGACCTGCTCCATTGACCCGCGTTTCAGTCGATCCATTCTAGCTAAGCCGAGTCGAGCTGTGCCCCTGAGCCACATTTTCGAGCCATTATTTTTGTCTCAAGTTTAGCTAAATTTCAGCCGCTAAGCCGAGCCGTTTCATTTTTTTGGTAATTTTTTTTCTTTGGTATTTTTATTTATTTTTATGTGTTTGTTTTTATAGTATTTTTGCATGATTAAATTTAGAAAAAAAGAATAACATATAAAATATTTTTTAGGAGTGAATACTAATTATCCAATGATGAAATTTATAAAAATTTCAAATGCTAAATTTTTATAAAATTCTTAGATGAGAAATTTTGTCTAAATTTATCCTTAATTGTGGAATAATTTAGATAAAATTTTAATAACAACAATTAATAGTTATTTTAAAAAATATAAAAAAATAAAAAATTTTGGTTGAAAATATTTGATAATTATCCAAGGATGAGATTCTTAGAAATTTCAAATGGTAAATTCTTAAGAAATCTCTAGGTGAGAAATTTCCTTTAGATTTGTCTTAAATGGTGAAAAAATTTAAATGAAATTTCAAGAAATATAATTGTCATATTATTTCCTTTCCAAAAAAATAATAAAAAAAAATTCTAAATAGGCCTAAATGGTAGAAAATTTAAAAATTGAAAAAGAGAAAATATTTTTAATTTGGCCCAAATTGTGGAATAATTAAATATATTTTCAACAAAAAAAGAATAATAAATAAATTTTTTTTCGATGATGGAGCCTTTTCAAGAAAATAAATGGGACTTTGAATACTCTTGAGGTGAAAAAATATTTTTTAAGAGTTCTACTAGATTGATTGAAGAATCTTATAAATTAATTCTAATATTTAACATAAAAATTTGAAACCATTAGACTCAAAACCCTAGGATAAATTTAAAATAAAATGGTACCATCTTTTGGATGGGCATATGGGGGTATTATAACCTTCCCAACATGTAATCAAACTCCCGAACCCTATTCTATTTTGTAGACCTAAATTAATTCTTTTAGGGACCCTTAGTCAAGCTTAGGAACTCCTTAAGAGGATAGATTCCTTAGGTGGCCAATCATATCTAGTAAAAAAGATTGGTGGCGTTCCATTTGTTAAGTCTAGCTATAAATTTACAAATCTATATGTTATGACAGTTTGGTGACTCCACTGGAGACACTATAGAGAGTCAAGCCATAACATTTTGAATTTATCCTAACTTTTGATCCAATGGTTTTAAATTGTAATTATTTGTTGATTAACATTTTTTCTTTTTGGTTTCTTGTTTGATTTATGGGGTTAACAATTATATGTTCCTTCACACACACTATCACATGTATTTACATTACACGAGCTCTACACTCGGGCTCTATCTCTCTTAGGAGGGAGTAAAGTACCTACGCTCTCGTGAGATGATAATTTTCGTAATGGCTAATGAAATACTTCCACTCAAATTGAATTCTTTTTTATGGTAGCCTGTGATGGGTGATGATTGGAATGCTTTACTAGCCTGTGATGGATTATGATGTAAAAAATAATTTAGAAACCTTTAGTGGTCAAAATCACCTAACCCTCTATATAATGCACCCTTAAGAGGCATGTCCTAAGATAGAGTCTTTTTTACCCAGTGATAGATATAACTTGAAATTAGGACACAAAAAGGAGCAACTTGTATATTACTTATCTAACCATTTTGTTTGTTTGATTTTATGCATCTGCATCATTTATGCTCATGTTTTAACATTATCATTTGCATCATTCTCATATAAGAAATATTTGCCACATATCAGTTATTGATAAATCAAATCTCACACTTACATCCACGAAAAGCTAAATGCAATCAAAGTCTACATCAGTCTATTATGAATCTGCTCATCAATTGAAGATCAAGTCAGAGGAAGGTCAAAGAAAACAAAGAAATTGCTTGCCTGAAGGTTTTATCTCTTCATTACCCGAAAAAGTTCATCTCAATCTACAACAAAATGATCTAGTCAACCTAAGCAGTGTCTAGGGATGCATGAGTAGAACAAGGCAATAAGCATTTAAGAACAAATATAGAAACATAGCATCACTGCTCCAAGTGGATGTGGACCATAATCTGATTAGAGCCATCCTTCAATTTTAGGATCCCTTTTATTGATGTTTCATCTTCGATGAAGCAAACATGGTGCCCATAATTAAAGAATATATGTCCTACTTCGCTTTGATTTGCTAAACTCGAATAAGATCTATTGGTCAAAAAGATAGGCTATCGTAAAAAGTTGGTGCAAATACTTGGACTTAGCTTACCTCAAATTGATGTATGTGTCAAGACAAAAGGTGAATGTAAGGCTATCTCATGGAGTTTTTGTGAGATTTCATCCAAGGGCATATGGATAATGATTAAGGGTTAGTGGCAATGGCTATAGCTCTATATGGACCATTGATCTTTCCAAAAGTCATTGAGTATGTTGATGTCATAGTGATAGACTTCATTAATCAGTTAACATACTAAGTCAATGCAACATCAACTATTTTAGCAAAAACCATTCATTCTCTGAATTTTTGTCATAAAAATGGTAAAGGTTGATTTAATGGGTGCTTACAATTGCTTTATGTATGGATGAAGAGTCACATTGAATGTGAACAAAGTCAGTTTCATAAATCATACTTTCGCTCTAATGTCCTAATCAAGGAGTTTTGTTACAGCACATAGCCTCAAACAAAGTTAAAAGAAAAAAGGGTTTCTAACTTTCGAGCCCTTGATAGTTAAGGGATAATCTGGAGAGCACCTTAGATACGTCATGACACAGTGTTATACAATTGTGGAGATCAACTATGGGTGTTGCTATTAGGCCTATGAGGTGCTATTACTTATGCCCTAACTTTAGTGAGAAAATAATCCAGATGTGAGCAATTCATTCCAGAAACATATGGACTTAACCAGTGGGAATTCTCTTTCACTAATAAAAGGGCATATGGAATGATTGAAAAGATCAAAAAGTCATGGAAGCAAACCATCAGGGTTAACCAAGGAGGCTTACTTATGATGCCACCCCAAAATATAGTGTATAGCAAGCAAGGAAAGGTAAGGACATTGTGCTTCATAGTGAACAAATAGGTCATTCCCCAAAACTAATTCTTTAAAATCTTTTACTTAAGATGGAAAAGGCTAAAAATAAACTTTAAGTTTAGAAAGATGAGCTGGAACAAGAAAATAAGTGATTAAAGTTAAAAATAAAAGAAAGTTCAAGGCTTCAAGAACTGAAAATCCAGAGCCTCACAGAGTAAAAAAATTAATGGAAAGCCTTGTTCAATGATCTGGACATGACACATTCATCTGTCACACCTGAGCTTACCTGACTTTTAAAAGAAAATAAATTATTGAAAGCAAGGGTGGAAAAAGAACAAAAAGCTACTGCTAGGGCATACAGACACAATCAGATGTTATAAGAGATAATGGATTGATGCACAACATAAGTAGAAGCCTTATCTGATGAATACAGGAGACAAACTAAATAGAGTGAGTTATGGAAAGACATGTGCACAAAAAAATAAAAGCATCTAAGGTATTTGTTCGATCAACTATGCATTGTTGTAGATAAAACGTCATAAATAGAAGAAAAAATAGAAGATTTAAAAGTTACGGTATAACTAGTAGGAGTTCATGGGTGACGATTGCTTGATTTCCTAAACGAGGTATAAAATCATTTCCAGCAAGCTAAGAAATTTATAAGGAGACATTAGAAATAAAAGATGATGTTTAGGACTTTAGAATATTACTTTGGCTTTATTAGGATGTAATCTTGAAATTTTAAATAAAAAAAAAGTTTCAAATGCAGATTTCTTTTATTAATAACGATGATGTGGCAAATATTAGTATATTTCATGCATGCATTTGCATATCAAACATAGAGCACATAATTTTTAATCATAATATAATTGTTGTACTCAAGGTTCGAAGATAGCTTCACCCAGTAAAAACCCCATTCATCAATACAACACAAGAGCTCGAACTAGATAAATAGAACAAAATAATTTCAATCGTCTTGAGAGGATAGAAAAAGCCCAAGAAAAGCTTGAAGGGGAATTGAATAGGATTCTAGAGGCCTTGAATAAGTTAAACAAGAGGAAGGGAATAGTGAAGAATACTAGCCAATAGGACCATCCATCACAAGAATTGCCTGACCCCCTATATCCACTTGATTTTAGTCCACCTCAAGCCCAGTTTATACAAGAGGTTTCAACATAATTCACATATCTGACATATCCTAGAATACCATCAACCTCAAACCCAGGGCATTATCATAGTTATGTGAATCTCGTATTTATTGAAAAGGCAGTAGAACCAATCCAAGTTTCTAATCTAGATAATTTGAAGGGAAAAAAAAAGAGAAAAAGCAAAAATGGTTGAAGTTTTAGAAGACTCAAAGATTAATATGCTAGAAGAGAGGTTAAAGGTCGTGGAAGAAATTGGTTTTTATGGTTCTGTCGATGTTGCTAGGCTTTTCCTAGTCCTAGATGTGGTTATTCTTTCTAAGTTCAAAGTATCAGAGTTTAAGAATATATGATGGTACGAAGTGCCCAAAGATCCATATTCCTATGTACTATCAAAAAATGGTAGCTCATGCTCATAATGAAAAGCTATTAATGCATATTTTTTGAGATAACCTTATGGGCTCTGCAACTATGTGGTATGTCCAGCTGACAGAACATGCATTCGATCTTGAAGCGATATGGCCTGTGACTTCATCAGTCAATGTTGACATATCATGGATTTGACCCCTAATCATTTATCTTTACAGAACATAGAAAAAAAAGGCAAACGAGTCATTTAAGGAATAACCTAGAGGTAGAGGGATATAGCTTTTCAAGTGCAACCCCCTCTAACTGAAAAAGAAAATATAGTGTTGTTTATCAGCATTTTGAAATCTCTTTATTATGAAAAAGATGATAAGAAATACAATAAAAAATTTCATTAACATGGTAATTTCGAACGAAATCATTAAAAACGCCATCAAGAATGGCAAGTTAAAAGGAGGGGAGGCATCAAGTAAAAAAACCCCAAAGAAAAAAAAAACTAAAGCTCAAGCTGTAAGCTTTGATAAGTAATAGTTTAGGGGTTATCAATCCTATCCACTACAAGATTATTTTTCATATTACCCTACTATGAATAATGCTTCTCCATACCCATACCAACCAAACCCACAGCTATCCTACCTTCTGACATATCAACCCTCTTTCAAACGTCAAAGTACCACACATAGTCCTAATGTTCAACCTCCCCTAAGACCTTAGACTTGTCCTACTAGCCTAATAAGTGGTGCACGAGAATAACGAACTATTCATGAAAAGTCTATATTCGATCTAATTCTCATAATTTATATAAAATTGTATCAAGAGCTTTACAATAATCACCTGATTATTCATAACCAGGTAGAGCCACTCAAGTCACCTTGTCCCAAGTGGTATGATCCTATAGCCCATTGTGACTATCATTATGGAATTGTTGGTCATTCCACCAAGAATTGCTCTACCTTAAAGTATAAAGTGCAACGATTTATCAATGATGAAATGATTGATTTTGATACAAGAGGGGTAACTCACCAAATATTAGTGGCAATCATTCATCAAATTACAAAGTGAATGATCTAAGTGAGGAATGGGAGCAACGTCACCTGAAAAAAAGAATGACAGAAATCAAGACACCTCTTAGTCAGTTATTTAATGCTTTATGGAAGGCTGACATGATAAAGCCAGTAAGTTTGCATAGTTACCATGAAAAGTATATGTTAGATAGCAATTGTAAGTATTATAGTAAGGCATCTAGCCACTCCATCGAAACTTATGAGCAATTTTACCTGAAGGTACAAAAGCTCATGGATTCTTATTAAATTGAATTCTATGAAGAAAGGGAGGATTCAAATAATGCTTAAGTGTTTATGACTGACCAGCTATCGAAACTATTTCCAAGGTTGATAATAATTTACTGTGGGGATAAACCAAAGTTGACCATAGACAAGTTTGCTCCTAGGTCGATAATTTTTAAAGTTTCTACTATATTCCCTTACAAGGATAATAAAGCTATATCTTAGAAATATGGCTATGACACAGTAGTCCATGGGCAAGATGATAATGCATTTAAACCTGATGTTATTAACATAATAGGTGTATGGGGCATTACCCGAAGTGGAAGATGTTATATTCCATAAATGTTGGAAAAGGGTTAAAAGAGAAAAGGCCAAGGTAGGCAAAGAACGAAATAACCCAGAAGTGGTACCTGAAGAGGATTGCCCAAAGTCAGTGTAAAAAAAAGAGGCTTATGAATTCTTAAAGCTAATAAAACACAATGAATATTCTATGGTTGAACAATTAATAAGATGTTGGCATGAATCTTATTGTTATCACTATTATTAAATTTTAAATCACATCAAAATACTTTGCTAAAGGTGTTAAACCAGGCATATGTGGCATATAATGTGTTTGTTGAGTATGTGAACCATTTAGCTAAAAACCTGATCATGCCAAATTATATATCATTTAGTGATGATGAGATTGCTCCAAAAGAGAAAAAAATACCAAGGCTTTGTATATCACTGTTAAATGTAGAAGCCACATTATAGCTAAGGTTCTCATCAATAATGGCTCTGTTATTAACATCATGCCTATGTCAACTTTGGTAAGGCTACCTATTGACTACTCATATATGAAGGATAGCCAAATTGTTATCTAAACTTTCGATGAAACTGGATGAGAAATCTTAAGAGATATAGAGATGCCCTTACAAATTGGGTCATGTACTTTTAATGTAAAATTTCAAGTAATAGATATATTCTTATCTTATAACTACTTGCTAAGAAGGCCATGGATTCACATGGTAGGTGCTATCCCCTCTACCTTATACCAAAGGATCAAGTTCAATGTGAAAGGTCAGTTAGTGGTAGTATTTGAAGAAGATGGCATGTTGGTAACCCAGCCATTGAATGCTTCATACGTGAAAGCTGCTAAAAAGTAATGAAATGTTCTTATCGGTTCTTTGAATTAGTCAATTCTATAAGTGAGGGACCCAAAAACCAATACATATGTTAGGGTCATTAATAAA
The DNA here is from genome assembly GCF_002303985.1 of Durio zibethinus. Next base: position 7,563,745 of record NW_019168381.1, on the reverse strand, counting down.
GGTTGGTATCCTAGAATAGGGCTTAGTAAAAACTTACAAGGGATAAGAGAGCCTTCGATAATGATGGATAATAGTGAGAAATTGGGTCTCAATTATGAAATAAAAGACTAGAAAATTAAGGGAAGATAAGCCAATAAGACAGCAATGATCATCCCATACTTCTATGAGACCTTCAGGCCTTGAGGGTTCATATATCCAACTATAGAAAAAGACTTAGAACAAAGCATGAAGAAGGCTTTTGCTAAGTTATCTATCCATGCAATCGAAGATGAATGTGGGTATAAGCAATAAATGTGAGTTTACCCTTATCCACCAGATTATGAGCTGAACAATTAGAGCATTATCGAAATGCCTACTATCTTTGATATCGATTCTGTGTAATTACACATCCCAATAGCTTATGCCTAAAGTCTTAGGGTGATCTTTCTTGTTTGAGCTATTTATCTATTATTATTATAATAAAAATTAAGAAGGATGCATCTTCATTCATTATTTCTAGTATTTTTATTTTTTTATTATTTTTTCATTTTCCCATACATTTCACCAACATGTCCCATTTCATTCAATTTCAGGTCCTTAAATGAACAAAAAAATAATCATGATAATGATCAAGGGGTTAATTTTGAAAAATCAATTAACACTGATGCACTTGATAACAAAGATGATTCTGAAGAATATGTTATCCCTCCAGACTTAATGAGATTGATTAAGTAGAAAGTAAACCAATTGAGCCTCATTAAGAGATAACTGAATTGGTGAATTTAAGAGATGAGAAGAATAAAAAAAAGGTTAGAATTAGCACGTTAATCTCGTCATCAAACAGGTAACAGTTAGAAAATCTACTTTGAGAATTCATAAATGTGTTTGCTTGGTCCTATCAGGATATGCCTGGGCTTCAGTATAGAAATAGTAAAACATAGACTGCCTCTAAAACCAGAATGTAAACCAATCCAGCAAAATTAAGGTGAATGAAACCTGAAATGTTGCTAAAGATCAAAGAAAATGTGAAAAAATAGTTTGATGCAGGTTTTTTACAAGTGACCACATATCCAAAATGGGTAGCCAACATAGTACCAATTCTTAAGAAGGATGAAAAGGTGCGAATGTGCATAGATTATCATGATTTGAATAAAGCTAGCCTAAAGGATAACTTTTTTTTACCTCATATTGATACACTGGTAGACAACAAGGCCTAGCATTCTATGTTCTCCTTTATGGATGGGTTCTCAAGGTATAACCAAATAAAAATGGCTAGAGATGACATGGAAAATACCACTTTCATGACCATGTGGAGAACATTTTACTATAAAGTCATGCCCATTGGTCTAAAGAATGCTGGGGCAACGTATCAAAGAGCCATGGTGACGCTTTTTCATGACTTGATACACAAAGAGATTGAGGTGTATATGGATGATATGATTGTAAATCTTGAAAAGATGAAGATCATGTCACCAACCTTAGAAAGCTATTTAAGAGGTTGAAAAAATTCCAACTCAAGCTAAATCTAGTCTAGTGCACCTTCGGGGTAAGATCAGAGAAGTTGCTAGGCTTTATGGTCAGTGAAAGAGGGATTGAAGTTGATTCAGATAAAGTACGGGCTATACAAAATTTGTCACCTCCAAGCACACCAAAAAAAGTTTAAGATTTTTTGGGGAGATTGAACTACACTTCTTGATCCATATCTCAGCTTACCTACAAGTGTGATCCCATATTTAAGCTTCTCCATAAAAATAACCCTGGAGAATGGAATGAAAATGCCAAATGGCTTTTGATAAAATTAAACAATACTTGTCAAATTCTCTAATGTTAGTGTCGCTTGTTCTAGGAAAACCTTTAATTTTATACCTGATGGTGTATGAGAATTTAGTGGATATGTGCTGGGATAGCAAAATGAGTCTAGCTAAAAAGAGAGAGCTATTTACTACATGAGTAAGAAATTTATAGAATACAAGTCTAAGTATTCTTCTTTGGAGAAAATGTGTTGTGCATTAACTTGAACTGCTAAAAGATTCAGATAATACATGCTTTATCATACCACCTAGCTTATAGCAAAATTAGATCTAATTAAATATATCTTTGAAAAGCTCTTTTTGTCTAAAAAAATTTCTAGATGGCAAGTAATGCTCTCAGAATATGATACTGTATATATAAGCCAGAAGCTAATAAAAAAAAGTGTCATAACCAAATTTCTCACAGATTGTGCTGTTGAAAATTATGAACCGATAAGGTTGGAATTTTTTTATGAAGATTTGATGACTATTTTCCCAACTGAAGAGGAAGGGCACGAAAAAAAAAATTGAAAAATGTATTTTGATGGAGCTACCAATGTTGGGACATGGATTTAGGGCAATCTTGATTTTTCCATAAGAATAATATTATTCTATAACAACGAGGTTGACTTTCAATTGCACAAATAACATCATTGAATATGAGGCATGTGTCATGGGATTACAAGCTATTATAGACAAAAAAGTTAAAGCATTAAAAGTGTTTAGAGACTCAGCTCTAGTTATATATCAGTTGAAAAGAGAATGGGAGACAAAAGATTCGAAACTCATTCTATATCACAAGTATATCTTAGAGTTGATCAAGTAGTTTAAAGATATTCAGTTTGATCATTTACCTCAAGAGGAGAATCTGATTGTTGATGCCTTAGCTACTTTAGCAGAAGTGGTTCGAATTAATGATAGCACTAACATTTAGCCTATCAGGCTAGATGTCAAGGATATGTCAACTCACTGCTCTAATGTAGAAGAGGAGGATGATGGAAAGCCCTAGTATTATTATATTTTACAGTACATTAAGAATCAACAATACCTTGTCTAGGCAACTAAGAATGATAAAAGCGTCATTCAGAGACTAGCTATGAATTTCTTTCTAGATGGAGATGTTCTATACAAAAAAAGCTGTAATCAAGTATTGTTGAGATGTATAGATAAGACCGAGGCCAAAAAAATTATTAAAGAGGTATATAATGAAATATGTGGAATACATGTTAATGACATATGATGACAAGAAAGATCATGAGAACTAGGTACTTTTGGTTGACAATAGAGAGCAATTACATTGATTATGCTAAAAAATATCATAAATATCAGATCTATGTTGATAAGATTCATGCTTCACCATCTGTTTTACATGTTTTGGCACCACGCTGGCCATTTTCTATGTTGGGCATAGATGTCATTGGTTCTATTATCCCAAAACCTTCTAATGGGTATAGGTTTATTTTTGTGATGATAGTTTATTTCACGAAATGAGTGAAAACAGCATCATTTGAAAGTGTGACACGATCTGTGGTCTGCAAGTTCATAAAAAGAAAAATCATTTGTAAATATGAACATTCAAAAAAGATCATTTTAGATAATGCCAAGAATCTGAATAATAAGATAATATAGGAAATATATGCCCAGCATAAGATCAAGCATCATAATTCAGCACCATACCATCCAAAAATGAATAGAGCAGTTGAGACAGTAAATAAGAATATAAAAAAAATCCTTGAGAAGATGAACGAAACTTATAAAGATTGACATAAAAAGTTACCATTTGCACTATATACATATTGAACATCGGTGCGTACCTCTACTGGGGTAACCCTATTTTTTTTGGTTTATGAGATAGAAGCTGTATTGATAGTAGAAGTGAAGATCCCATCCTTGAGGGTTTTAAAAAATGTTGAACTGAAAGAGGCTGAATGGATTCGAGAGCATTATGAATAGTTAAATTTCATCGAAGAAAAGAGATTGACAGCATTATGCCATGGTCAATTATATCAAAGAAGAATAATGAGGGCTCATGATAAAAAAAGTTTAACCTTGTTGCTTTCGGGAAAGGGAGTTAGTTTTAAAAAGAATTCTCTCGAGCCAGCATGATAATAAGAAAAAATGAACTATAAATTGGAAAGGGTCATATGTGGTGAAATAGGCTTTCTCGGGTGGAGTATTGATATTGGCTTAGATGGATGGAGATGATCTGCCTCATCCTATAAATTTTGATGCTGTGAAAAAATATTATGTTTAATAAAAAAAAGAAAAAAAATGAAAAGATAAAAGAGAAAAATGAAAAATGAAAAATGAAAAAAATAAAAAAATAAAAAAGAGGACTTAAGTCAAAAACCCTAAGAGGGCGATTTAAGTCAAAGGGGTTTATTTAAGATAAAAACCTGAAAAGGTAGCTTAGATAAGGAAAATACAGCATCGAATCTAAAAATTCATTGGTAAGTTGTTAAGTGCATCGAGTGGTTGAATTTTTTGAAAAAAAATTCAAGATATGTTATCATGATTGTCCGATTGTTTATTTTTGGGCATTGTCTCTCCATAAACATCATTGTAATTCTTTTCTTTTCACATTGGCCAAAGTTTGCTATCATTTTGCTAATAAAAGACATTCTATTTCATTCTTTGTGTTTCTCTTTTTTTGTTGATTATTTCCTAGCCATTCTTACTTTTTCCTCTTAGTACCTTATAATGGAAGAAATGTATGATTTGCATTCTTACTTTTTTAAACTAAAATAATGATTGATAAATGAATAATAGCATGAAAGATTTTTACATTACATTGAAAAAGTTGAGAGTGATAAAGGCAAATATAAAATGTTTTATTCCTGATAAGGACATTAAATTTGGAAAAAAATTTCTTGCAAAGAGAATATGATCATTAAATAAGAAAGATGATTGAGAGTTGTACTGATTTGGTCTTAGTATTTGAAGATTGAAGGGTTTGGGGCCTAAAAAAGAGCTTGAGAAACTTGAGTACCATAATTAATCAACATTTGTGTAGCATGCATTGCATTTCTAAATGTCTAATGCATAGCATACACTGCATTTGAGAAAGTCTAGTGCATGAATCTGGGAAGCAAGGATATTCCAAGATCCCACATGAAGAAGACAAATGTGAAGACTTTTCGATGAAAGAGTTTCAAATTCTTGTTTGAGAATAAAGCTTGTGAGGTAAGATTCTAATCTTTAGAAAATGATATCTCTCAGTATTATGATCGATTTGTAAGACCTTCAAGCATAATCTCTTAAAATTCCTTCAGATACGATCTATGACTCATCTAGACATGATTGTCGATGAGCAATTTATTTTTCAAAGTTATGGTGTCTTTGTTTAAAGGAGCAATTTATGTTTCAAAGTTGTGGGGCCTCTATTTAAAGAAGCATTTTATTTTTCAAAAGTTTTGGTGCCTCTGTTTAAAGGAGCATTTTATTTTTTCAAAAGTTATAGTGCCTCTATTTAGAGGAGCATTTTATTTTTTTCAAAAGTTGTGATGCCTTTGTTTGGAAGAGCATTTATTTTTCAAAGTTGTTGTGCCTTTGTTTAGAGGAGCCTTTTATTTTCAAAAGTCGTTGTGCCTCTGTTTAGAGGAGCTTTTTATTTTCGAAAGTCATTAAGCCTCTATTTAAAGGAGTTTTGTTTACTTTTTAAAAAAAAAAAGTGTCAAGTTGATTAGGTTGTCTACGTCTTTGCACAATTTCTGTTTCACAAAAAATGTGCAAAAAAAAGATAACTGTAGACACCCCAATTTGTCTGTGGGTCTACTAGATTATGATTCTGTTAATTAAAAAATAAAAAAAATAAAAATTGGAAAATTGGGGAAAAATAAAAAAATAGGTGTTAAATTTGTGTGATAGTGTATAAGGAATTTAAGTTGGATTAAAATTTAGAAGTTAAAACCCGAAAGGGATTGAAATCCCATTTAGTTTAAGGTTCTCGGATTGAGACCCTATAAATATAGCCTTAAACATAGAAATAAAAAACACAAAACACAGAAAACAAAAGCAAAAAAAAAAGGTATTTAAAATAGTAGAAGCAATTTTAAAAATTTTAGGAATTTTTTACAATTTTTTCTGAGAATTTTTTGAAAAATTTTCAGATTTCGATCAATTTTCCCACGAAATTCATATTTTTTGGCATGATTTTCCAATTTTCGATAGCTTTTCCTAGTTTCTGGTGAAATATTCAACTGGATTCTGGGTTGAGAAAAAGAGAGGGAGAGAAAAGATAAAGGAAAGAAGGGGGATCTGGTGAAAAAGCTGAATTTTAGCCTTTATACCATTGCAAAAAAAAAGTTTTGGCATTAAGAAACCCCAGGATTCGAGCGTTTCTATTCGGACCAACCCAACCCAATCGCGACCCGTTCCATCGACTCGCATTTCAGTTGATCCATTCTAGCTAAGCCGAGCCATGCCCTCGAGTTTCATTGTCGAGCCGTTGTTTCTGTCTCAAGCCGAGTCGAATTTCAGCCACTAAGTCGAGCCGTTTCATTTTTTTGGTATTTTTTTATTTTCTTTGGTATTTTTTATTTATTTTTATGTGTTTATTTTTTTAGTATTTTTGCATGATTAAATTTAGAAAAAAAGAATAAAAAAATAAAAAATAAAATATTTTTTGGAGTAAATATTAATTATCCAATTATGAATTTAGAAAAATTTCAAATGGTAAATTTCTATAAAATTCTTGGGTGAGAAATTTTGTCTAAATTTATCCAAAATGGTGGAATAATTTAGATAAAGTTTTAATAACAATAATTAATATTTATTTTCAAATAATATATAAAAAAAAATTTGGTTGAAAATATTTGACAATTATCAAAGGATGAGATTCTTAGAAATTTAAATGGTAAATTCCTAAGAAATCTCTAGGTGATAAATTTCCTTTAGATTTGTCCCAAATGGTGGAAGAATTTAAATGAAATTTCAAGAAAAATAATTGTCATATTATTTCCTTTCCAAAAAAAAAAAAAATAAAAAGAATTTCTAAATAGGCCCAAATGGTGAAAAATTTAGAAATTCCAAAAAAAAAGGAAAATATTTCTAAATAGACCCAAATGGTAGAAAATTTAGAAATTGAAAAGGAAAAAATATTTCTAATTTAGCCAAAATGGTAGAATCATTAGATATATTTTCGACAAAAAAAATAATAAATAAATCTTTTTTCGATGACGGAGCCTCTTTAAGAAAACAAATGGGATCTTTGAATACTCTTGAGGTAAGAAAATATTTTTTAAGAGTTCTACCAGATTGATGGAAGAATCTTATAAATTATTTCCAATATTTAACATAAAAATTTGAAATCATTAGACTCAAGACCCTAGGATAAATTTAAAATAAAATGGTACCATCCTTTGGATGGGCATGTGGGGGTGCTATAACTTTCCTCACATGTAACCAAACTCTCGAACCTTGTTTTGGTTTATAGACCCAAACTTATTATTTTAAGGGACCCTTAGTCAAGCTTAGAACTCCTTAAGAGGATAGATTCCTTAGGTGACCAATCACACTTAGTAAAAAAGATTGGTGGTAACTCTATTTGTTAAATCTAACTATAGATTTATGGATCTATATGTTTTGACAATCTTTATTGCACATATGTTCAAAAATTCATTATTGAAACATCATGCCATTCACACATTCATTTAAATATTTTTTATGACATCACATCATTTGATAAATAAAAAGTGCTCATCATAGTAAAAAAAAAATCCTAAAGTTCTTACAGGAAAAGATCATGATCATGAAAAATTTGATAGAGCTCGATTTTCTTCATTTTCATCTGAGTTTGGCAAGAGCTTCAAGAAGTTGAATATGGGAGAAGATTGAGCACCCCAAAGTGAATAAGTCTAAGATGAAAAATAATATTGTGGACACGAAGAGCATAGTTGATGATCATAGACAATCTTTGGTCTATCTAGCTTTGTACATAATTTTTGTTTTGCAAAATTCTTTAAAGTGGATTATTGTTTCTTCAAAAAGGAATGGCTTTAATTTTTAGGCTTTGTAAATGATAACATATTGACTTGTTAGATTAGATTTGTAAATATGATTTTATATATTTTCTAACTCTAGTTTGAGGAAAATTTTTAAAAAAATGATTTACAATTGTATGAGAATAAAGCCCTATATATATGAGTTTTTAAGATCATAAAGGAAAACTAGGATAAAAAATGAAAGCAAAAATTTTGGAAACATATGCCTTTTCAAAAAAAAAAAAAAAAGAAGAAATTCATGTTTTTATATAAAAAGGGATAAGAGTCTCGAAAGAATTAATGATTATTATTATAAATAAACCCATCCAATACCTTCACAACTCTCTCTGAACACTCTCATGTTCCAAACCATTCACATGATTTCGCTCATTAACCATAACCTTTTAAAAGACATGATTTTGAATTCTTGATCATACTGTAGGTTATCTTTTCCTAGGCAATAAACAATGAGATAATCAATTTGAAAAAAAAAAAAGAAAAAGGCTTTTTGGATTTCTAGAAAACCAAGGAAACACGACTTTTTTTCAGAACCAAATATTGGTAATTTGATGTGTCAAGACTATGCTATAGTTTCAAATATGTCGAAACCAAATCACCTAAATTTCGTCAAATAACCTCAAACACATGAAGGCCTTAATTATCACCCTACCTTGTTCCATGTTGAGGCACATTGACCCAAAGAGCCAAGTTAACTCATTGGCTTTACTTGATTAATTTGTGCCATAACCCTTCATTCTTATTGAATGACATAAAGAATTTGAGACCTCAAGTGAGTTCTTCATGTGGTCATCATTATTATATAAGCTTTCATTTGAAATGGCATGTTAAAATTAGACATCTTTCATACATTATATTTTTGGTGGAGTGAATTAATGTATAAGTTATAGGGAGCATGTAAAAAAAATAAAAAAATGATAAAAATGATTATGACATCATGAACTTAAGAAATTCAAATAAATCCAAACTAAAACCTAAAAAATCTATAAGAAAAAAGGCCAAAATTTTTGTAAAGGAAACTAGGAAGCCCAAAATGAAAAAAAAAAAAAAACAAAACAAAGGGAAAGTCAAGAAAACCAAAAAATCTCAAAAAGAAATTGTTGAAAAAAAATTCTTTAAATTCATTTTCCTAAAAAGAATCGCCCTTTAACTTAACTGATTGTGCTTGAGATTACAAATGGTCATCTTTCATTATTCTTTCACAAATAAGAAAATTAACCACTTGCTACCCCTTTGAAACTGATTAATTCTTTCTAAATGAACCCTAATCAAGGATCACCCTCTACGTTAGAGGGCAAAAAAGGGACATATTCAAAAATCACACATGGTGAAGTCTTATTTTAGGTATAAAGAAACAACTCCACATGTCAAGGGGCAAATGTCCAATAAAATGAGTTCTTAAAATTTTTTGAACTTACAAAATTAGAAATGGATATGTGTAAAGTAAAGGAAAAAATGGTAAAAAGAGAAGGTAAGAAAAAAAAACAAAGTAAAGTAAACAAAAAAAAGTAAAAAAAAAAAGATTGAATGGCAAGTGTGAAAAATGAATGGAAAGAAGTCCTAAAGGGAATTTTATATATGATGTGAAATGATCCTTGGTTTGATCACCTTTAACCACGTTTTGGTCTAATTTATACTTTCTTTTTGAACCTTGAACCTGGCCTACATTATGTGCTTTTAAAAGTTCATTTTGATCAAGCATGAATGCTTAAAATGAAAAGCTTTTCTTCATGGAATCATCATATAACCTATGAGTCTTTCATCTTCTTTCACTGTCCAACTACCTGTTTGAACCATTAACCTATTTTGAATGAAACTTGGATTATTAAGTGCATCATGAAACAATAAAAAAATGAAAAAAGAATGTGACTCTAGGGTGAAAACTTCAAAAGGGGCATTCTAGGACAAATTTGAAAATCATGAAGCTAATCCTAAGTATGAGAAGTAAAGAAAACCAATATAAAGCCATATAGATTTTTAAAAGATCTAAAAATATCAATGCCTTGAAAGTTTGAAATCCGTTAAAGGGATTGATATTGAAAATTTGAGCCTTTTTCTCATTCAAAAATAACCTTCTAAATTTTGAGCCAATTATAGCTGACCTTGACATCTATCAAAGTGCTACATTTGGAGACTACGAAAATGTTGAACATGTTTAGTTTTCAAGGGATTCATGCTTTTTTTTAAAAAAAAAAATTGTTTCATTTGTGAGCCTAGATGGAAAAATACAATTTCTTTTGTTCTCTTCAAGTGGTGAAGCCTTTTTGATTGAATTCAAACCTTGACATCCTGAACCATTCAATCCATTGTTGTTTTCTTCATTTTGAATAAGGACTACCAATTTTCAAGAGATTCCAAAGTCGCACTTGTTTGGATATTTAATTATTTTTTACCATAACATTTAATTATGTAGGACTATTTGTGAATCATTTTGAAAAATTTTGAATAACTAGTCACACATTTTTTGTAAAAAATAAGGAAACAATGTTTGATGTAAAAGGAAACTACCTTGCTGTGAAAATTTTTAGACTGGTTCAGATTCAAAAAAAAAATGTTTTTCATTGAAGAATTAAAAAAAAGTTTTTGTTTTAGAAGGAAAGTGGTGTTTTGTCTTCTTGATTTTGCAATCAAGCTCAAAATGTATGAAAATGGAAATAAAAAGAAAAACATGTTGAAAAATGAAAGGAAAATCAAGATAGCTTATTTGAAAAGCAAAGAAAGCAAAAATTATTGAGGAAATAAGATGAAAACAAGTGAAAAAATAGGAGAATGGTAAGTTGAGATCCTTTTGAAAAAGAAGTTATAGACTGAATTTGATAGGTAACGTGGAATAAGCAGAATTGAGCAAGGAAAATTTTATAAAAAAAGTAGTTTTAGCATATGCATCTTTTGACACATAAATGCATCACCATTTTAAATATTGGTGTTTGTATCCATACCGGGGCATATTCATCATGAAATTTTTTGCACATACATTGGCATTTTTTAACTGGATTTTGTAATTACAAAAAGCATTTGCATCATTGAAAAAAAAATTAAATTGACAAATTTGCATTTATACCTTCAAGGCATCTGTACCAAGTATGAAAATTGGTGTTTACATTTGTAAGGGGCATTTTCATCATGTAAAGGAATTATTTCGTATAAAATTTTGTAATTATATCTTTATTAGCTAAATTTGCATCATGAAAAATGAAATTTGCATTTGCATCATTATGTGGGCATCTATATGGAAAGAATATTAACATTTACATCATGAGGATAAGTTTTGCATCTGTATCTTTGTTAGGTACATTTGCATTATGAAAAGTCATTTCATTGCAATCACTAAAAAATAATTTCTCATTTGTGATCGTTTGCATTGGTGTAGAGACATCCACATTTTTACCATTTATTTTGAGATCATACACTTGTATCATATTACATTTGTAAATTTTGCAAACATTGAATAAATAAGAAATGTAGACATTCTTTTAAGTTTTGAAAAAAATAAAAGCAAAAAAAAAAAAGACAAAAGGAAATTATTAAGGAAACAGTCTGTCAAGAAACAAAAACAAAAGAGAAAGAAAGTCTATCAAGAGAAAAATTTTTAAAAAAAAAGAAAGGAAAAATAGCAAAAAAAAGCAAAAATAGATAAAGAAGTCTATCATGAAAAAAATGAAAGAGAAATAAGAAAAAAAATAGTTTAACAAAAAACCAAAATGTTGAAAAAGTTTTAAGAGTTGAAAGAAAAAATATCTACAAAAAACAGAGCGGTTGTTGAAAAAAATGAGATATGATACAAGATAAGATTTGTAGATACCTTATTTAGTCTAGGATTCCAATCAATTGGGCCTACATCCGATCCAAGCCCAATTGTCCAGTTTCCTATATTTCTTTTTTATATCTTGTTTGTCTTATTTATTTATCTTTTTTTATGTTTTAGTCTTTTCTTTATCTAGATTTAAGTTTTTATCATAAATCATATCAATGAAATTTGTGGAGTAATTTGAGTACTAATCAAGGATGATCTCAGCAATTAAGACTAAAACATGATCTCTTCAAATATTAAAAAAAGGTTGAAAAGAAATAAATCAAGGAATCAAAGTCAAATTTAATTTATAAAACTTTTAGGGATTTTGAAAATCAAGAAAAATTGATACAATTCTAGAAATTAATTAAACTGGTTTTAAATTGACTCAAGAAAAAAATCAATTCAAAGTATAATCAGATTTGTAATCCTTTCTATTCAATGCAAATCCTTAAAATTCCTAGCAGAAGACACCAATCAACCACACACACACACAAAAGTAAGAAATGAAGAAAACACGAGCAAATGAGACTATTTAAAGTCCACGTGCTTCAAACTTGGTGTATACCAAACCATTTTGTCAAGAAATTTCAAAGATGCAATATAATAGCATGGAAGACAAAATGTTGAATAGTTGACAAAAAATTAAATCAATTAGGCCTTGATTTTTGCCAACCTAGACTTGGAATAGGCTTAGAGTTTATCTTTGAATAATTTTGGGCATGCCTTCTTCCATTAAGGTATTTTTCATATTTTGTTTATGTTTTTATTTATTCATTTATTGCACTATTTTTTTTATCTTTTATGTATGTTTAAAATAAAATTTAAAGGTTATGAGTTAAAAATGATAATGATTTTTTTAATAAATTCATGAGTTTTACCAAATTATTGAAAGATTTTTATGGGTTTAGAATTTTTTATGAATTTTACCAAACTATTAAAGAATTTCATAATATAATTTTTTTAATAACAATAAATTTTCAATCCTACCAAACTATTGAATGATTTAAATATTAAATTAAGTTTTACCAAATTATTGAAGGATTTAATGAATTTTTTAAAAAATAATAATAATAAAATTTTTAATCCTACCAAACTATTAAAAGATTTAAATATTGAATTAAGTCTTACCAAAATATTTGAGGACTTAATGAATTTTTTTGTAAAAAATAATAATAAAATTTTCAATCCTACCAAACTATTGAAGGATTTAAATATTGAATTAGATCTTACCAAACTATTGAAAAGTTTAATAAATTTTTTAAAAATAAATTTCATACATAATTTTGCAATAAAATCTCACAAAATTATTAAAAGATCTGCATTAAAATAAATCTTTCCAAACTATTGGAAGGTTTTATTGATTATTTCTTTAAATAAAATATGTTAATAGATCCGAAGATGGAGTCTCTTCAAAGTTGGATACTAGTCTCCATGAATGCTCCCGATGTGAAAAAATTATCTTAAATTGCTACCAAACTATTTGAGTAATTTTAAGATTAATTTTCAATAATTAAATTATTCAAAAAATTAAAAATAGACTTTACGGCTTAGATAATTTGAAATTAAATTGGTACCATTTTTTGGATGGGCGTTGTGAGGGTGCTATAACCTTCCTCACATGTAATCATACTCCCGAACTTAAATCTAATTTCATGGACTAAAATCTACTATTTAAATATACCTAAGTCAATCATTAGACTTCTCTTTAAATAGTACAGATTTGGTCAGGTGACCAATCACACTTAAACAAAAAAGATTGGTGATGACTCTTAAAATCTATGTCTAGTGATAGGTCTATGGATCTATATATTACAATAGTTTGGCGACTCTACTAGGGATTAAGAGTCATGCCAGTAAATGGTTTCTTATTATCCAAGCCTAACCTAATAAATTTAAGAATTTTTCCTATTATCTGTGTTTTATTTATTTTATTTATTTATATATTATTATTATTATTATTATTATTATTATTATTATTATTATTATTATTCATATATGTTAGTCACTTGTATATGCATAATATGAGCTCTTTACCATAGTTTCGTCCCTTAGAAGAGAGTAAAGTACTTATGCTATGAGATTTCATGTCTCTACATAGGCTAGCAAAACGTTCCCACTCAAATCAAATTTGTTTCATTTGTTGCCTATGATGGGCGAAGATTAAAATGCCCTATTAATTTGTGATGGGCAATAATGTGAGGAACAATTTGAGAACTTGTAAGATCCTAAATCACATATAGTGAGCCGTAATGGATTTAACCTATAGGTAGAGCCATGTTTTTCCTTTTTGTAGAAATAATCCAAATTAGGTCACATACTTCTGGAGTTATGCACTAACTTTTTTTTCTTTATATTGGATGCTAACTTTGTTCTTGTTTGCTACTTCCTTAACTTCGTATTTATTTATTTATTTGTTTGTTTGCCTATCTATTTTCATTCATTTCATGCATCTTATTCATTCATAGATCATCATCATTCATTCATCATGTCATTGTATAATAGAAATCTTTTTCTCATTTAGGGCATAAATTTAAAAAAGATGGGAGATCAATTAAAAGCATGGATCCAAGCTTTGGCAAATTGGTCCGCATAGATCTAACCTTGCATCATGTCATTTATTCATAGATCATTATTCATTCATCATGTCATTCATTCATAGATCTAACCTTGCATCAGTTTTACGGATTGGCTCATGCCTAAATCCTCAACCAATTATTCCTATACAACCCCTTTTGGCATTTGAAATAAGACCTACTCCTATTCAACCTCCACAGATTGGCCCATATACATATACCTTCTCGATTATGAATTATGCTTTTCAAAACTCTAGTACTTATCAACCTATCTAGCAGCTAAGCTTCCCAATGAACCTTTAGTCATATACACCTAATTCTACTCAAAGACCTATACCTGTAAGTCAAACAACTACTCAGCTCAAAAAATTATTGAGCAAAAAAAAAAGAGAGCTATCATTGATCCAATCCCTGTGACTTACACTAAGTTATTCTCACTATTCAAAAATTATCTAATCTCACCAGTTCCTCTACAACCACTAAAACCTCTTTATCTTAAATGGTTTGATGCTGGGCTTAGTGTGATTATCCTTTTAAGAATACAGGCCATTCAATAGAAAATTACCTTGCTTTTAAACATAAGGTGCAGGGTTTAATTAGAGCTGGTGCATTGAGTTTTGAAGATAAAAAGAGCCCAAGATTGTTAAAGGTTATTGCCTAGTCACAAAGGCTGAAGAACTTATCCATAGCAATATCAAGATTTTAAAGCTGAAGAATAGGACTAGGTAACAGATTTTAGGATTTTTACTAGAAATGTTTTTGGATGATTTTGTTAAAAAAAATTTTAATTAAAGATTTTATTTTTCTTCTTTTTCTTATTATGTGATAGAATTTAATGCATGCATCTATTCATTCATATATAATTTTTTTTTTTGCATAAATTCGTAATAGACATCATCTTAATTCTTACTTATGGTAGTAAAGTTCAAGAGCCTAATTGTCAAGATAATCTTCTTGCCACTTATGAAGCCAAAACAACATAGTTCAATTAAGAAAATGGAGAAAGCTTAAGGTGAGATGAAAATAAATTGTCTCCTGAGAACTGTTTTTCAATAGGTATCCATACTTGAGATGAAAAATAGTCATTTTTTAAATTTCCTTCACAAAAAAGAAAATATCCATTTACTACCCTCATTTGAACCTATTGATTATTCTTTCTGAATGAACCTTAGCCAATGATCACCCTTCAAATTTAAAAGTAAGTTTAAGAAGAAAGAGATCTTATCATGATGGCATGTGATCTTATGCTAAGGGTTAGAAAAAAAATGCCTTATTTAAGGGGCAAGCTTGAAATAAAATGAGTTTAAAAAATTTTGAACTCATGAAAAAAAAATGAGAAGGCATATTTTGAAAGAAGAAAATATGTCTCTGAAAAAGAAATGATTATTGATTTGATCACCTGTAAATACATTTTTGAACATATTTATCTTTTTTTTTCAAAACCCTAAACCCCAGCCAACATTACATCTTTTAAAAAGTCTATTTTGATCAAGTATTGATATATAAATTGAATTGCTTTTCTTTAGGAACACCATCACTTTTTTATTTTTGATGAATTTTGAATGCTTAAATGCATGATGGAATATCAAAAAAAAGAGAAAAATATATATATATAAAAAGAAAAGAATGAAGCTCTAGAGTGAAAACTAGAAAGGGTAGTTTAGAGCAAGATTGAAACTTTGAAAACAATTCATACTTTTCATGTTGCACCAAAGAGACTTTTCCTTAAAGGCCCAAAGAGATTAGTCTCACTATGAAGACTCCCTCTAAAATTTAAGCCTTTTTCCATTTTCAAACTTCAAAATTTTGAGCTTGACATAGTTGGTCACGACATTTATTAAAATACCATAAATCAAAAATTGAAAGGAGTGCCAAAATAAGTTGCATTTTAAAATACTATTTTCAATTATAAGCCCAAATGAAAAGATGTTCTTATTCTCATTTAGATGTTAAATTCCTTCGATAATTAAGATCCTTCCTAATGTGCTAAACCATTACATTTGTTTGAAAGACCAAAGTTATGATTCATCATTCTCATTATAGGCAGTAATCATCAGTTTTTAATAGATTTGATCACATGCAGAAGAGAATTATGTGGGGAAATTTTCATTTCTATTCTTGAAAAGTTTTGAGAAATGTTCAAAATGTATTGAATCTTAATATTCTCGGTGGGAGATAGGTGAATATTATAAAAACCTTTATGGGGCAAGAAAATGCCAAATGAAAGGGATCAATACTGAAACAACTCACTAGATGAGAAGAATGGTTTTTGAGAATGACAATGTTAAGAATGTTTACTTTAGTGCATGAAAGAACTTGTCAACTAATTCAGAGGCTATGTCATTGAAAGATGAAAGAAAAAAAAGTTTCAAGAATCCATGTTGGTATAGAATTCATGCATTGTAGTCATTGTATTTTATTCATTGTATGCATCACATTCATTTCATATGTTGCATTCATATTTTTTAGGGGAAAGAGACGTTGACTTAAATTTTTGATAAAAAAATTTTTTTTGATCAAACAAAATTTTACCTCAGGATATATTTGTTAAAACTATTGAGTATCAATCTTAAAAACCTTCAAGTAATTCTTTCTAAAACCTCTAAGTACATCTTTAAAACTATTAAACTTTTTTTTAAAGTCCTTAAGGTTAGATCTATGAGACCTTTGACCATGATATTGAAAACCTATAAATATCCATTTTTTGTAAAAGTGGTTGAACATTTTGTTTTAAAGGAGCTTTTTCGAAGTTTGGTTTGTAAGACCTTCGGACATAATCTCTAAGTCCTCTAGGTAAGATTCATAAGTTTTTTGAGCTAAATCTATTTTAGAGTCTAGATTTGTAAAACCTCTAGGCTTAATCTCTAAGTCCTCTGAACAAGATTCGTAAGTCTTACGAGCTGAATCTATTTTAGAGTCAAAATTTGTAAAACCTAAAAGCATAATCTCTAAGTCTTTTAAGCAATATTTGAAAGTCTTTCAAGTTGAACCTATTTTAGAGTCGAGATTTATAAGACATTCAAGCATAGTCTTTAAGTCTTTTAGGCATGATATATAAGACCTTTAGGCATGATCTTTTAAAACTTTCAAGTACATTTTTTTTTTAAAGTTGTGTAGCCTTTGTTTAATGGAGCAATTTTCAATGAATGATTTGTAAGACTTTCGGGCTTAATCTTCAAGTTCTTTGGACATGACTTATAAGACCTCCAGATATGATTATCAAAACTTTTGGGTGTCATCCTTAATTTTTAAAAAGTTGTCTGCCATCATTTTTTAAAAGCCTTTTAAAAAAGGAAAAAAAATTGAATAATTTGGTCCCAGACGTAATGCGTATATATATATATATATATATATCTTTGCACAATTAATGTTTCACAAAAACTGTGCATAAAGAGGCAATTGTAGATACCTTATTTAGTCCTGAACTCAAACCAATTAGGCCCAAATCCAATCCAAGTCCAATTGTCTAATTTTCTACATTTCTTTTTTTATATCTTGTTTGTCTTATTTGTTTATTTATCCTTTTTTATATTTTAATCTTTTATTTATCTAGTTTTAAATTTTTATCATAAATTATGCCAATGAAATTTATGAAGGAATTTGAACACTAATCAAGAATGATCTCGACAATTAAGACTAAAGCATGATCTCTTCAAATATTAAAGGAAGGTTAAAAAAATCAAATCAGGGAATCAAAGTCAAATTTAATTTAGGAAATTTTGAAGGATTCTAAAAATCAAGAAAAATCAATAAAATTCCAAAAAAAAATCAATTTAGATCATAATCATATATATAATCATTTTCATTCAACACAAATCTCTAAAATTCCTAGTAGAATGCCCTATATAAACACCAATCAACCACACAAAAAAAAATGGAGAAATGAAGAAAATATGAGCAAAAAAGACCATCTAAAGTCCATGTGCTTCAAACTTGGTGTATACCAAACCATTTTGCTAGGAAATTTCAAAGATGCAATCTAGTAGCATGGAAGACAAAATGTTGAATAGTTAACCAAAAATTAAATCAATTGGGCCTTGATTCTTGCCAGCCTAGAATTGGAATAGGCTTAGAGTTTATCCTGGAATAATTTTAGGCATGCCTCCATCCATTAAGGTAGTTTTCATATTTTGTTTATTTGTATATTAATTCATTTATTGCACTTTTTTTATTTTTATGTATATTTAAAATAAAATTTAAAGATTGTGAGTTAAAAATGATAATGATTTTTTTAATAAATTCATGAGTCCTATCAAATTATTAAAAAATTTTCATGGGTTTAGAATTTTTAATGAATTCTATCAAATTATTGAAGAATTTCATGATATAATTTTTTTAATAATAATAAAATTTTCAATCTTACTAAACTATTGGAAAGATTTAAATATTGAATTAAGTCTTACTAAACTATTAGAGAACTTAATAAATTTTTTAAAAAATAATAATAATAAAATTTTTAATCTTACCAAACTATTAGAGGATTTAAATCTTAAATTAAGTCTTACCAAAATATTGGAGGACTTAAATATTGGAAGACTTAAATAATAATAAATTTTTTAATCCTACCAAACTATTGAAGGATTTAAATATTGAATTAACTCTTACCAAACTATTGGAAAGTTTAATGAATTTTTTAAAATAAATTTCATACATAATTTTACAATAAAATCTTACCAAACTATTGGGATATCCGCATCAAAATAAATTTTACCAAACTATTGAAAGGTTTTACTAATTATTTTTTTAAGTAAAATATGTTAATGAATCCGACAACAGAGCCTCTTCAGAGTGGGATAATAGTCTCCATGAATATTTTAATGTGAGAAAATTACCTTAAATTGCTACCAAACTATTTGAGTAATTTTAAGATTAATTTCAATAATGAAATTATTCAATATTACAAAAAGACTTTACAGCTTGGATATTTTGAAATCAAACTAGTACCATCTTTTAGATGGGCGCTGTGATGGTGCTATAATCTTCTTTATGCGTAACCATACTCTTGAATCTAAATTAGTTTTATGGACTAGAATTTATTATTTAAAAATACCTAAGTCAATCTTTGGACTTCTTTTTAAATATAACAGATTCGATTAAATGACCAATTACACCTAAACAAAAATGATTGGTGGTGACTCCCAAAGACTATGTCGAGCGATAAGTCCACAGATATATACATCATGACAAGATTTAAGTCCAATTTGCTAGCACCTAGATTTTAAGCTCAATAAAATTAGCACCAATTAAGGAAATGCTGTGATAAAATTTTCTTCAAAATTACTCAGTGGTGATATCTGAGTTTTTTTTTTTTTTGTAGTGATATCTGAAACCATTTGTATCTTTACTCGGTGGTAATATTCGAGTATTCATGTATGCATAACATTAAAGTTTTCTCAGTGGTAATAGTCGAAGTTCAAGAAATTTTAAAAATTAAATGTTTCCTTTTTTACAAATAAATTTTTAGAAAATGATTTGTAAGTCTTAAGGGCAAAATCCCCAACCTCTGGGCAAAGATTCGTACAATTCGTAAGTTTTTGGACAAAATGTTTAAATTTTAAAATTTCAATGCCTTTTTTTAGAGGAGCATTCATAGATATCAAGATTTGTAAGACCTTTGGGCATAGTCTCTAAGTCCTTCGAGCAAGATTTATAAGTTATCTAACCTGAATCTATTTTAGTATCATGATTTGTAAATCTTTCAAATAAAATATTTAAATTTTAAAGTTTCAAGGCCTCTTTTTAGAGGAGCATTCGTAAAGATTGAGATTTATAAGACCTTCGAGCATAGTCTCTAAGTCTTCTATGCAAAATGTTTAAATTTTAAAGTTTCAATGTCTTTTTTTAGAAGAGCATTAGTAAATGTTGAGATTTGTAAAACCTCCAAGCGTAGTATTTAAATCCTATGGGTAAGATTTGTAAACCTTTCGAGCTGAATTTATTTTAGTGTTAAGATTTGTAAGACCTTTGGGCATAGTCTCTAAATCCTCTGAGCAAGATTTGTAAGTCTTTCGAGTTGAATCTATTTTGATGTTGAGATTTATAAGACCTTTGAACATAATCTCTAAGCCCTTCGAGTAAAACTTATAAGTCTTATGAGTAAATCTTATTGGGATTTGTAAGACCTCTGAACTTAATCTTGAGAAAATTGTCAAAGAAGATGGAAAACATATATGGCATTAGTTAAGATAAGAAAATTTTGAAGTCCTTCAGACAAGATTCATAAGTCTTCCTAGCATAATTTGTTTTAGTGTCTACATTTATAAAACCTTAGGGCATAATCGTTGAGTTATTGTATTTTATTTTCAAAATGTTAAGGAACCTCTAATAAGAGAAGCATTTGGATTTATTTTCAAAAATTGTGGACCTTTTAATGAAAGAAGCCTCTAATGATAGAAGTACTTAGATATATTTTCAACAATTGTAGAGCCTCTAATAGGAGAAGCATTTATATATTTTTTCTGAAGTTGTAAATCCTCTAATGGGAAAAGTTTTTCAAAAAAATCAAAAAACAAAAAAATCTCAAAAATTTTAAAATTGAGAAAATAAAAATAAAAACAAAAGACAAAGTTTAAAAATTAAAAAAAAAACTTTAAAAAAATCCTCAAATCATTGACTACAGATAAAATTATTGTCTATATCTTTACCCTATTCTTAATTTTTAGTAATGTGTAAAGATGGACAGTTGTAGCCACCTAATTTTGTCTGAGACAAGTGAATTTTGATCAATTTTTGTACTTGATTACACATCTTAACTTGTGCTTATTTGGATACTTTAATCGAATTTATTTTGAGTTGACCTAAATGAGTTTTGTTTTAAGATCAATTATTATTGAGCTATTAAAGCCCAATCCAATTAGAACTTGGGCCAATATCATAAAAAGTTATAGGCCTAATAAAAATCTAGGTCAATTTTAGGCCTTAATTAAGTTTTGAAGGCCCAATTTTATTTAAAACTAATTACTTTAATTAATTGAAAATAAAAAAAAAAGAGCCAGTTTGCCATAACAACCAGCTTTCCTATGTTCTCTTTCCACAAATTGTCTCTCCCATTTTCAACTTTCTATATTTCACCTGATGTTTTACCCTTTGTTGACTCTAAACATAAATTCATAAAAATCCCAAAATGCAGCATTAAGTAGCTGAAAGTTGCAACATCATCACTGTAATAAAACTCTAAAAATTTCATCTTTCAAAGAGAGATTCTAATCCTATCTGTAAGAGTAAATTGATTCTATAAGAGACTAAGGAATTTACAAAAGAAAATGGGATTTTTACAAAAGAAAAAAATCATAGAATACCCAGTAAAAAAAAAACCCATGACTATCATAATAAAAAATCTCAGTCCCCATCACACCTACCAATCAACCATCGTATGCACCATCACCCTTGACCTATTACCTTTCACAAAGCCCTAAATCAATCACCAATACATATCCTCACTACCTTCATCACCATCATTACCTCCCTTCCATCAGCCAAATCTAAATTACCACTTAGAACAGTCTTTCTTCATACCTAAAATAGATATGAGTAGCCACATCTATTGTAATCAGCCCCTTTTAAGCCATACAAACTCTGTCAACACTATCCGAGACCCATTTCATCACCTTCACTGCCAAATCGCTCCAATCTTAACAACAAAAGCCTCATATTCCCCGCTGAAACCACCACTTATAGCCTTTCCATTGTAACCAAAAACTTAAAAAAATACAAAAACCAAAAGCAACACATCCTTTGAAATAGGGAACACAGCATCGAAACACAACCAAAAGAAACAAATCAAAAAAAAAAAAAAGGAAAAAGTGTTTTTGGCCAAAACTTTAAGGGTAGATCTAGGTAGCTTAAAGCATTTTTAGGTTAAACTAAGCTCAGAATCATGTTTAGGAGGTCGAGAGGGAGATTTCAGTGTAATTTGGGATCAAACTCGCTCTGGCAGTGATGCTAGAGGAAGCAACGGTGACAGTAGTGGCTGTCGAATTTTGGATTTTTAGGTTTTAAGCTTAGCATGCCATTTTTGGTTTCTTTGAGAGTAGTGAAATTTTTTTAAGGAAAAGCTATGAAATAAAGTAAACAAAAAAACTTTTGAGTTTTATAGTAAAGAAAAAAAAATAAAACAATGTCTTTTTAAGGAGTGAAGATCGTGCATCGACTCAATCCAATGATCCACGCACCCGAACCATGACCTGTGTCAGTCAATTGCACTAAAACTATTCAAACCAAATCGCTAAAAAACTAGTTCGAATCGGATTGAACTAGAGGAAATCATTCTAGGTTGCAAAAAACTATCCTCAACCGCTTAAACTAGACCAAACAATCTTTGGACTATTAATCGACGTTGACCGATCAATTTTTGTAATTTTCTTAATTTTCTTAATTTTTTATTTTCAAGTTATTTAATTATTTATAAATGCATGTTTCTATGCTAAACCCCTAGAATAAATATATATTTTTCAAAAATAGAAAATTTGGTGTTAAAAAATCAATAAATTAAAAAATATAGGTAAAAAATGTATAAAAAAATAAAATATATATAAAATAATAATAATAAAGATGAAAATTCCGAAAGATGAAATATTAAGGAAGTCTAAATAGTAATTTCTTAAAACCTCTAGGTGAGCATATTTTCCTAAAATATTACCAAAGTAATAGAGTATTTAGAAAAAAAAATATTCAATACAAAGGATTTTATTTACTTTTTTTAAATGTAAATAATAATAAAAATAAAAGAATAATAATAATAAATAATAGAAATGATGAAAGAAAAAATGAATTATTTTTAGTAATAAATTTTAAATATTATTAATAGTAATTAATTATTATTTTTCTTAAAAAAAAAGAAAAAAAGGAAACAAAAATAAAAATTACCGAGAATGGGATTCTTGATAAGTTCAAATAATGATTTTTAAGATATTTTTAAGTGAAAAAAATTCTTTTTAATATTGTCACAATATTGAAATATTTTTAGGAATTTTTTAATATGCAAAGTTCTTATTTATTTTCTTAAGCAAACGACTAAAAAAACAAAAAGATGTTTTAAAAACTCCCTAACCCATCTTTGATTTCAAAAACTAAAATTAACTTTTTGATAAACTTTAAACTAGTTTTAAGGTTTTAGTAAAAGGATAAACTTTTTAGGTGACCAATTGCAACTAAAAAAATATTGCAACTAAAAAAAATATTGATAACGACTTCTCTTATTTTAAAATTATTAAAATTTTTATGTAGTAGTAGTCTCTGAAACCGTTACAATAATAAGCATGTGCCCAAGACGAGAATGTTCGTATATGGCTTTGTGCTAATAATGTGTAACTACAACCATGAAATTGTAATGATGCACACTTGTCTCACATTTTAAAGAATCTTAGAATACATTTGGATAAATGATGATTGATTTTAGTGAGATTGAAAATAAGTAAAATTAAAATCAACGGTGACATATATGTTTGGATGCAAATGCAACGATAATAGTGAAATAAATTATAATGAGAATAAAAAATAACAATTAAAGACATTAAATAAAATTTATGTATAATAAAAATTTTAAACTATTTGTCACTTATTAAGTTAATAAATAATTAAAAATTAATAATACTATTTTTATGTTAAATAATAATTTTGTTAAAAAAATGATAATAAATATTTCCACAAATGAAAACTTAATAAAGTAATATTTAATTAATTTTTTGTATTTATTTATATAATAATTAGATTAAAATTATAATTATCCCTTAAAAAAAAAAAGAAAAGCTATCAAATATTCTAAACTTCCCAATTTAGCACTCAACTTTTTCAAATTTAAGTTAAGCCAAAGATGAAGTTTTTAAATGATTCTCACTTTTGTATCAATTGAAGATAAAACAAGATAGATTGAGCTAAAAAATAAATGAGAGAACTGGAGTAATAGATTTATTAGTGAATTTATCATGGTTACATTTGTTTTAATGAAAGGAAGAGGATAACATAAAAACAAGGTTTCAATGTCTTTTAACGAATCAATGGTTGAAAACCTTGCGATGACCTTCCCTTCGTAGTAGTCCATGCTTCCAAATGGACTCCCATATCATTTGTTCTAGATAGGACAATTTTTTTTTTTTGGCATAAAGATAATACTATTGATATTAAATCAATCTGGTACAATCTCCTTCACTAGTTTCTTGGAGAAAATCTGGGCACTACGCATTCTACATCATCTTCTACTTGTTCCCCATACTTAGCTAAAATGTCCATAGCCATGTTTCCTTCTTTTCTAGTGTGAGTCAACTGACATTTTTGCATCCTCCTCCTCAGCACTCGAGCTTCATCCAGGATCGTTCCACATAGTGAGAAATCATATTTTGTGCTTTCTAGTTTTTTTATGATTCCCAAAGCATTGCCCTCTAGTTGAATTCGAGCAGACGCCATCTCATTGGCAAACACCAAAGCTTTGATGGCAGCCCCAGCTCTCAATCATCCATATATCGGTTATGTCCGTATTTTGCTTGCTAGAGCCCCCATGATTTCTCCTTTATGGTTCCTTATTATTACCCCCACGTCCCCACCACCAAGGTTTCTGTTGATGGCTCTATCAAAATTAACCTTTGCCTCCCTTTCAGTTGGTGCTTTCCAGATTGTCCTTGCATTGATGTCTTGTAGTGCGTGTCTCTCTTGTGCTGCTTTGAACTTGTCTATGTAGGACAGAACAAAATATTTTATTTGTTCAGGGTTCTTATCTACTACACCATGTACGTTCTCGTTTCTGCACCTCCATACTGCCTATGATGCTATAAGAAAAGTATCAAAACTCGTGGTCTCTTCCTGATCTGCTGCCATTGCAAACCTTTTGCTGTGTCGTTGGGATTATTTATGTCCATATCCTAATTGAAGCCTAACCTCTCCCAGATTTCCTTTGCTTTTGGGCAATCCCTCAAAATATGTATCATTGTTTCGTCATCCACTTCACACCTTGGGCATCCCCCCTTAGTAATTATTTTCCTCCTTATTAAGTTCGTTCTCACTGATAAAATATTTTGTTTCATCCTCCATGCAACACTTTAACCTTGTTTGGCACTTGTGCGCTCCATATCTTCTTCTAGTGCTTTGGCTTCCAACTGTCTCTACTCTGAATATTTTCCCCTGCTACATTATGAAAGGACTCAGGCCTCAAAAATTTGTAACCACTCTTTATCAAGTACTCTCCTGTTTTGTAAGGTGCCAAATGAGGATGTCTTATTGGTTTAAGGTACCAATTGGGATTTCACAGATGGCTTTCACTTCTTCGATCGAAAAAATGTTAGAGATAAAATCCTTTTTCCACTCCTTGGTGTCCGCATCAATTAGGTTGCTCTCCCTCATGCTATTATCCATGTTGTCTCGTGGTTGAAGGGGTTCAAGTTAGCCATTAACCACCAGCCATTTATCTTGCCATACTTTTATTCTTTCACCATTTTCCACCCTCCATATTTTTCCTTTCCTAAGTAAATCCAAAGCACTCCAAACGCTTCTCCATGTGAGGGAGGGCTTGTTGCCCAATTCTGCCTCCATCAATTTCCCTGTAGGGAAATATCTCCCTTTAAAAGCCCTGTAGCATACTGACGAGCTCCCATGTAGGAGCCTTCAAGCTTGTTTGCACAGTAAAGCTTTATTGAAATCCTCCATGTGCCTGAATCCCATACCCCCTTCTGCCTTTGCCATGAACATTTTTCCCCAATTCAACCAGTGAACTCCTTTTGCATGTTGTCCATTGGCCCACCAGTAAGAGCTTAGGATGCCATTTATTTCTGTACACAATGATTTTGGTAAGGCAAAGTAGTTCATTGCGTACGAAGGAATGCCTGCAACACAGCTTTTATGAAGACCTCCTCACCTTCTTTAGACACCATTCTATGATCCGACCCTTGTATTCTCTTCCTTATGCAGTCCTTTACTTCCCTTAATGCTTTATTCCGTCCTTTTCCTACCATGTTGGGAGGCCTAAATATTCTTTTGGGTTTGAAAGCACTCGAATCCTGAATATATTTTTCACCTCATCCTTGAGTTCTTGTTTGGTATTTCTGCTGAAAAGCAACATGGACTTGTCGAAATTTATCATCTGCCCCAAGCCATCTTGGTATCTCAATAGCATGCTCCTCACCATTTCGCTTTCATCTTTGTTGGCTTTTCGAAACAGTAGGCTATCATCTGCAAAAAAAAGGTGAGTAACTCGCAGGCCCTATTGACTTGCCCTAACACCTGTAAACCTTCCATTTCTTTGACATCTTGTGAGTAGCACAGATAGACCTTCAGATAAAATAAGGAAAAGTTATGCTGACAGGTGTCCCCTTGTCTTAAACCTTTTTCTGGTACAAAAGTGTTAGTAACCAGTCCATTAATCACTAGAGAATAAGAGACAGAATTTACACATTTCATAACTAAGGACACCCAGTTTTCATGAAACCCCATTCTCAACATTATTGCTTCTAAGAATTTTCACTCCACCTTATCATAAGCTTTGCCAATGTATAATTTTAATGCAAATAAACCTCCTTTGCCCTGTCTTTTATTTTTCATTGTGTGCGGTAATTCATAAGCAACAAGCACATTATCAGTGATTAGTTTACCCGGTGCAAAATCACTTTGCTTGTCACTAATGCACCAAGGTAAAATGCCTTTAAATCGATTGACAATGACTTTGGAGATTATTTTATATAGTACATTGCACATGCTTATTGGCCTAAACTGAGACAAATGCTTAGGGCTTTTAATCTTAGGAATCAGAACGATATTCGTATGGTTTATCCTACCCAGAGGTTACCTACCATTTAGAACAAAAAAACAAAAACTCGTTATCTCAGAAACAATAATATGCCAATATTTTTGGAAAAATAATGCAGGCATACCATCTGGTCCAGGCGTTTTGGTAGGTTGCATCTGCTTGCTGGCTCTTTGAATCTCATCTTCTTTGAATTCTGCTAGCAGGACATTATTCATTTCATAGTTCACTCGGGGTTCAACAGCCTTTATTATATCATCAAAGTTCTGGGAGTACTAGCTTCTGAACAGATCCTGAAAATACTCAATAGCAATATTTTGAATATCTTCCTCATGTTCCCTTAAAACTCCATTTTATCTTCCATTTCTTTGATGGTATTTGTTTTCCCCTAGCCCTGGCTTGTGCATGAAAGAAAATAATGTTTTTGTCTCCCTCCTTCATCCAATTGGATCGTGCTCTTTGGGCCTAGAGAATTCATCTTTTTCCAATAAAAAGTTCATCTTCTTTCTTGCCACTTTCTCTTTTTCAAGCACAACATTTGTTGGAATTTTATTCTGCCACCCTTGGATTTCCTTAAGTAAAGCTGCCATTTTTTCTTTAGCCGCCTGGTATGTGCCAACCATTTAGTGCCGACCCCACATCTCTTAGCTTTGCCATTATTGTTGCATGTTCATCCTAGGTCCACGTTCTTTGTACAATATCAGCACTGTCTTCGTCCTTTCTCCGGTTGGCCTCAAATAAGATTATTTTCCTATCTTTCCTTATTCGGTTTTTCTTTTGTAAACCATCAGCATCAACTAACAAAAGGCTATCGTCTGATACTGTTGACGTTTAGTGTTTGACTACTCCCATAGGAAAACACGTTGACCATTTGTCATTTGCCAAAGCTCCATCTAATCTTTCCCGAAGAAGCGTTGATGGTTGTTCTTCCTCTTTCCTAAGTGTGCCATTTCCCCACATATCCCACATCAGCTAGGCTACTTTCTTCAACCGATTCTCTAAAAGATCTCATCTGGTGTTTTGGTCTGAGCCTCTTTCCACTATTTTCATTATTCCACGTTAGTTCATTAAAATCTCCAAAGCACAACCAAGCTCTGTCCGATTGGAGTGATGGAGTCCTAAGCAAATCCCATGACTCATGCCTGTTACTTGTCGCTGGCATGGTTTCAAATAGCAGTTGGATAGCGATATAGCGGCCACTATTTTACTGCAGTGCTGGCTTCCGAAACCATTATCTTTCACTATAACAATGAAAAAGATGAATCACACTAATAGCGACTCTTTACAACTTCAAATAACGAAAAAACGATAAATAGCAATAATATTGGTCCGCTTTTTTCACAATTGACTGCTATTGAGGGTTCTCTAATTCTTTTTTCTTCATTTTTATCAATTCAAAATTTTAATGCGTAGCAAAATAAAGAAAAAAAATTCATACCAAACCACAAGAATCAAAGAGATAGTGCTCTTTCATAGCTTCCGTACTTATCAATTACCGCCGGTGAGGGTTTTTGATCTTTTCAACCTTAAGAGAGAAGATCCCAAACATGAAAGAGGGAAATTGAAGCAAAGGCCACAAGGGTCTGGGTGCTGCATAAGGTTGGACGAATGATTGTGGGTGAGATTGTATGGATGGAGAAGAAAATTAAAACAATGAACTGAGGCAGGGAACATGAGAGAATGGAGTAGGAGAACATAGGAGAAGGAGAATAGAGGGATTTTAGGGGAGCAATAACATTCTCACGTGATTTTAAATTAAAAATTTTTTTTTTTTTTGTTTATATGAAAAGTTGGGAGAGAAAAGCAATTAAATAGTGAAAATTAAGAATTTGAGAAACTTTTTTTAACGATTTAGATAAAACTTGAGAGGGAATGAGATGATAAAAATGAATTTATTTTTATGAGATTTTTTAAAATTATTTTTATGAGTATTTGGAATGTATTAATATGGTTTAAAAATAATTAACCTTAAATTATTAAAGTTTTATTACTTAATAATATTGTTAATTTCTTTTTGTGTTTGATTAAAATTTGGTTGTTAAATTTAATTTGTGAATTATTATAAATTAAAATTTTCATCCATTATATTTTTAACTAAATTAATTTATGCGTTTAATTTCATATAATTAAAAAAAGATAAAAAAAAGTATTTAATTTTTATGTATAATACTATTTTATCACTCTTATATAATTTGATGGTGAATGTCACGATATTCATGATTATATTTAAACAATTTTTCTATATGAATTAATTTAACTATTAAGATATAATATAAAAAATTTTAGTAATTTATTCTCTCATACAAATTAAAAAATTAAATTATTTTAAATATCATAAAATAAGAATTTTTATTATTATGATTATAATTTTTTTTTTATTATATAATGAATTGTGTGAAAATAAAAAAAAATTTATGATCATAATAAATATAATAATCATCATCTTATTTATTGTATTTACAATCGTGATAAACGTAATATAATAGAAGATGCAACTACAATCATGATTTAAATCCTTGAGCTTTGGGTCACCATAAAACCTCGTGATTCTGACCATCTCACCTTCTGAGCTCCATGTCAACGTGATGTCTCAATCTCTATCTCTTCTCTCTACGTCATCATTAAACCACCACTTCTGTTTCCAACATTTACACTAAAACAGACTTTCATCCCACACTTCCTCCTGATGTTTTCTAACTTATTTACATGCAATTTTGTTTCATATAAAAGAAGTGCATGGCGATATTCCCTCCTTACAATATCTTAGAAAGCTCGAATAGCCTGTGGGTTTCTAAGCCCATAGCAATTCTAAGTCACGAGCCTCATTTTGTTCGGTGGGACTGGGGTCCAGTCTCGGCCCTTCCATTGTTGCTGCTTCGGCTTTCCTCCTTATCATTCCGTTGTATTCTATCTTTTCTATTTAGGTCCATATAGGTAAAATCTATCAACTCCCCCTATTCTTTCTTTTTGTTTCCTTCTGCCTTTTTGTCTCTGAGGGTGGTCCCACGATCCTAGCCTTTGTTTTCCATGAAGACCTCGGTTTGTTTAGTTGTCTTTGCACGTCAGAGGTGAGTCCTTCATCCCAAGTAACAGCTACTTTTTTTCTCTTTCGATATTAAAACTGTTTTGAGGTTAGCCTTCTTTGTCCTATTGGCAGTTTGTCTCTTGAATATCCGTAACAAAATCTTATGTTTTTAAAATTTCTGTAACTGTCTTCTTCGACTTCACGATTTGGATTCCGTTTCCATCTCGACTTCTAGAAATTCGTCGCCATCCCTGTACAGCTTCCTTCACTACGTGTGAAAACGAAGATTTAATGATAGTTTTTGAGCGATATTTTAAAATAAATGTCACAAAATTTCATATTTTTATTAGTAATTTTTTTATAAAATATTACTAAATTTTTATATAATTGTATTTTGATTTAAAACTATCACTAAAAATATATTTTTACGATATTTGTTGACTTAAATGTTGATAAATACTTTTGATTTGTATAAATTTCGTAATGTTTATAATATAAATGTCGCAAATACAAATCTACAAACTAAAAAAAAAACTCATTTTTTTGTTTTTAAATAGTAACATTTTTAAATTAAACACCACCAAGGGCAAGAAAGTTGTGGCATTTTTATAAAAAAACGATACTAAATTTTTCTTAAATTTCAAACTCGCGAGACCCCCTTTTAGCTTTTCTTTTTCGTATTCATATCTTTCATTTTTGCTTATTTTGGGTCACTTCCTTCTCATTTTTTGCTTAAATTTCAGTCATTTTGTGATCAATTTTTATTTTTTTTCCTTTCATTTTTATAAATTTTAAGTTAGCTTTCTTACATTTTGGATCAAATCTCTAAACTTTTTGTCTGATTTATTACGTTTTTGCCGTCATTCAAGCTCCATTGGTAAGCTTCATTTCAACATTGGCAATTTTTAGGCTTTTGACAATTAAAATTTCAAGAAATAATCTTTACCTTCACTGACTTTTTTTTTTCACTTGGTTCAGCTCTTGCCTCATTCACTCACTCTCCTTGATGCTCTCTCTTCCACAGCTCATTTCTCTCTGCACATACCTTTCAGATATAAACACTAATTTTTTATTAATATAAGGTGCATGTACAGTTGAATGTCTCTTTGACTTTGGGCTTTCCAATTGTTTTCATTTCATTTAGAACTTCCTTCCAGTTTTTTCCTTTTTTTTTCAATTTGTTTTTGCTCTAGCCTTCTATAGTTTCTATATTTATATTCAAAAAGAGAGAGAAATAGGCAAGTGGGTATTTTGTAATTTGAATAATAAAGTTTGGCATCGTTTTGGACTGTTTAAGTTTATTGGGTAATAAAAAGTTAGATTGATTGACTTAAATTCTCTTACAATTTCTAATTCTTTCTAAGCTACTTTCTTCCTGTTTTAGAATTTAGATTTTTGAATTGAGTGCTCCCTTTTGGTTGCTACCTATTTTTTGTTTTCCCTCTTTCTTATTCGAGCAACTGACTTTGGTGCTTCACTTCACCCCTTTATTCTATTGAAATTTGTGGGTTTTTTTTTTTTTTGAGATATTGTTTTCTTTTATTTGTTTAAAAAAAAGGAAGAATTGAAATGATGAGGTTCCATGTATTTTTGTCTAATTGTTTAACTTTCTCTGCATAATCGTTCCTCATTATGATTAATTTTGTTTTGAAATGTTGTCACCTCTATCATCAAATTTTATCTATTTAGAATTTCTTGTGTAGAAATGTCTTTAATTGAAATCTTAATATTTGCAAAAGTTGAAAGATGCTAGTTCAATTAAAGAGGAGAAAAGAAAAATTATTCCCCTATTTTGTGCTTGTTTAATTAAAACTTTTGGTGTTGAAAGTAAGCAAAACAATTTGGGGTAATGGAAATCTTCTTTCGCAAACAAATAAAAAATTGTTTATAGATAATGGTGATGGGAAAGTAGAACTTTTAGCTGAGGGCTGAGGCAACTAACTCTACATTAGGTTGTCTTATGATTCATGAATTTTCACATTTTGCTTAGAAATAAGTAAATTAGCTTTTATCACATCAATTGAGAATGAACACTCTAAGATCTCAAAATTATGAACAAGGAGAACATAGGGAATATAGCTAAAGGAAATCCAATTGATTTTGAAAGTCCACCAAATTATTAGGTAGACATGGCATTTTTTTTTCCTCAATTAATATCATACAACATCTATATCTGCTTAATTTTGTCAAACCTTTTATTGGACTACAAGGATGAAGTTATCTAACTAGGAAAATATGGCTTCTAGACTTTGTTAAAATGAAGTTTTGATTTTAAAATTAAATCATCCACACTTCAATATATTCTTCTTTCATCCAATTCATGATTTAAAATTTGGTTGTTTTAATGAATTAGAATGATGTTTTATACTAGTGAAAATGGGATTTCTCAAGTACTTATCAATTAAAATTTGGAATGAAAATATGATAGGTTGTTTAATCTTTGATGTAAAGTTTGTAAAACAAGGCTAGCATTAAACACAAAATTCATACGTAAGCTTGGCAAGAATTGATGCAAAGTAATGTTGACCTATAAGTTCTATACAGGAACATGTGTTGTAATTTTTTCCTAATAATAAATTTACCCTAATAATATGTTAGCTAGTTAGAATGCTAAAACCAATAATGAAAAATTACAAATTTGAAATTTCTTTTAGAAGTTATAGTCGTAATCAAATATTATATCTATATAATCAATTAAATAATAAATTATTATATTATAATTAAATTATAATCACTAAATAATAAACTAACCAATTAAAATATAATTAAATAACTAAACTTTCTAGTTGATGACTTGTTTGTATCTATATTGTTTATAGAACTCTTAATTAAATTTGACAATTTTAATGTCATGAATTAAATGACATTTATTTAATTAAAATATTATATTAAAATCATAATACCAATTAAAAGGTATTTATGTTTCACCTACTTTTCCTAAAAATGGATAATGGATAATGGATAATGTATAGAGATAATGTATTATAGATTTATTGTCAAAAATAATAAAATGCAAACCTATAAAAATATTGCAACCATTTTACCCTTATTGGTGCTAATTGTTGGTTTCTCTTAATTGATTTTAATGAGAATGCTTCTATTATTTATTTGTAGTTGCAGGTGCCATACTTCACCATACGATCTTGTGTGTCTTGTGAGGATGTAACTTTAATGTGGTCATTACATCTATTAATGGCCATATGTGTTTAATTTCTATCAAAACTGATTTAGCATTATATATTGGTATAAGCATACATTTGGAAAGGATGGGTAAGGCTTGGTGGTTAAATTCTAACTCTTGACACGACTAGAAAGAAAGGATTTTTTACTTGTATGGGCAATTTGTTTTTATCATCATAATGGAGTTTAATTAGATTTGTTGCACCTTTAGAAAGGTTACATGCAGAACAATGGCCTATATTGCTTGCCATATATACTTCTTGCTACGTCAGTCTAGAACAGTGAAGGAAATATCTTTAGGCTCTTTTTTACCTTTTGAAAATTATGCATTTGATTTGTAGTGATGAAATCATAGTAGTTTGGTTTGCAAATACATGATGTTCTTAATTGTTTCATTCAAGTTTATCACCATTTTGGCTTTTTGCTCACTAGATGGCATACTCCTTGTTTATTTGTGAAGGTGAAAAAGCTGGAAAACGAGAAAAACTAGATGCTATTGTAGATTAAAATCTTAATAAAAATTACAATATTCAAAAGGTGAAGGCAATGATCCAAGTTGCATTGCTTTGTACTCAAGCTTTACCAGAGTTCATCTAGCAATGTTAGAGGTGGTAAGGATGCTAAAAAGAGATAGGTTAGCAAAGAAATGGGAAGAATGGTAGCATGTTGAAGTTACACATAGGCAAGAGTATGAAAGATTGGAAAAGATATTTTAATGAGGAAATGATTCATTAAACTGAAATAATTTTAATGTTATTGTATTAAAATTTATGTAATATGCATACTAAAACAAATTATGTATTTAGATATTTAAATATTTATAATATTTAGTTTATGAATTTAAAGTCATTTTTATTTCTTTCAACAATTTTTTATTTAACTATAATAGTAAATATGGAAAGAAATAAAAAAAAAGTAAAATTTTTAATATAATAGCATTTTTAGTGAAAAACATCGCTAAATTTAGTAATATTTTTATTTTAAAACGCCACTAAATCACTAACTTAGCAACTTTTTTGGACATAAACATTGCTAAATTACATAAAATTAGTGGTGTTTGTGTTCCAAAACACTGGTAAATTTAGTGGCAGACACAAATGCCTCTAATTCTAGGTAATTTAGCAGCGTTTGTGTCTAAAAATGCTACTAATTAAAAACACCGCTAAGTTAATGGTCTTTTTTCCTAAAACATCACAAATTTTTCCAATGCAAGTATAGCTGACATTCTTAGTGGCATTTTTGGTAAATACCACTAATCATTTAGCTACGTTTATAAAAGTTACTAAACGTGAAAAAAGACACCGCTAAAAACCTAATCTCCTATAATGCTTGTTACTAGATTATTGTTACCTCTAATCAACCCTCTGATTCTTTCTGTTTTGTCCCTTTGCTCTAAATATAGGCATTTTTGGTTGCCACTGTCAATTGAACCTTCGACATGTTTATACTTTCTGATGTTTTTATCATGCCATGTCCCTTTTTCAAATGCCTTAAATCCTTTCTTCACTGGTAAGGCTTATAACCAGTCTCCATATTGTTTCACCTTGCCATTATCATCATGATCTGCTTTTTCATCGTCATATTCTGATTCCTCATGTCCCAACATCCTGTAGTTGTCACTACAAGAAATCTGACATATAGTGACATTCAAAAAAATGTCAATAAAACCTCAAAATCTGTTAGTATAGCACTATAAAACCTATATTGATGGTCAAAATATGTATTCTGATGAATTTTAACTGTCAGTATATTCTTTGTCGATATAGACTTATACTGACAGTTTTTAAGGCATCGAAATAGTTTACAAAGATATACCAATGGTTCAAGACCATCAGTAAATGTATATCTATTGGTATAGCATTTATTATGTGTTCTATCGTTATACCTTTTAGCAATAATTATCACTCGTCAGTATAGACTTATATGTTTTAATTTTTTTTTTTTGCCTATACTAATGGTTAATGGTTGTTAGTATAGACTTTACTTATACTGATGCTTAAAGCCCGTCCGTATAGATTTGTATGTTTTAATTTTTTCACCTATACTGACGGCTAGCACTTGTTAGTATAAAGTTATATGTTTAAATTTTTTTACTTACATCGATGGTTAACACTTGTCAATATAGACTTATAATTTTTCTTACCTATACTGACACTTAGCATTGTCAGTATAGACTTGTATTTTTTTAATTTTTCTACCAATCCCAATGGTTAGAGACTACCAGTATAGAATTGTATACTTTAAATCTTACCTTTACTGACGTTAGAGATTGTCAGTATAGATTTATATGTTTTAATTTTTTTATTATATTTTGGTGACTATTAATATCGCCTGAAATATTCCAACAATCAAGTGCGTCAGTATAAATATTATGACATTGACAAAATTTTTTTAAATTATATTTTTAATTATTAATATTAATTTATTTATAATTATAATATAATATGTTTTCATATAAACAAAAAATATACAATAAAGAAAAAGATATTTAATAACATTAAAACTACAATTAAACTATTTATAATCTACAAACTTAGTATAAGTGAAAAATTAAAGTCATTGTACCAATTCTAATAAAACAAATATCGATAAAACAAACATAGATAAAGAGTTACACCAACTCACCCTAAAAAACACAATCATAAGTTTGCACCATTAGACACCAAAAACCTTTTGATCACTTTAAAACTTCAATAAAACTCTGAATAAGATAATCTTAAAAAATTTGTAAATGGACAAACAAGAGCAAAACCACCTCAATAAGAACAAACGTACATGCACTATTACAAAGCCTTTTTCAAAACTAAAAGATTTTAATTCATACAAAATATCATAAGACTTGAAAAAGTCAATAAGTGTAGCTACATCATATAACTAACAAGCTTAATGAACCCAGCTCACTAACAATATTCAATATATCAATTAAGCATTACAAAACACAATAGCCTTATTTCAACAAAGTATATAACATCCAAAACAAAACCATATCCCCTTACAATCATAATGCTCCGAGCAAATAAATAACTTCTTAAAATAAATGATCCTATCATAGATTTCTATAAAAGAAGTATCTGTATAGCATAAAAAAATCCAATTAGAATTCTTATAAATTATCTTATATATACAAAAAGTAAGAAAGAAATTATCCATTCATATACCAGTAGAAATAATTTTATAAACATCTTATTCATTCATATATACAGAAGATAATCATCCATTTATATACCAGTAAAAATAATTTTATAAATATCCTATTCATTAGTGTAATGCATGAATGAACAAGAAATAACCTAATTTGCATGTGTAATGTCCTTATTCTTTTAGTGTAATTCTAAATAATGACTTAATAAAACTAACCTAAGATTATTTTAGTTAACAGAACTATCATTAAATAAATATTTTCACTATAACGTTCATATATACAAAAGGTAATCATCCATTTATATACCAGCACAAATAATTTTATAAATATCCTATTCATTAGTGTAATACATGAATGAATAAGAAATAACCTGATTTGCATATGTAATGTCCTTATTATTTTAGTTTAATTTCAAATAATAACTTAATGAAACTAACCAAGATTATTTTAGTCAACAGAACTATCAGTAAATAAATATTTTACTATAACATTCAAGTCTACAATTGTAAAGCATGCTTACATCATAAATAAGCCTTTTTAAAGAATAAAAAAAAGGTAAGAAAGCCTTCTCAAGGGAAAAAAAGCAAGCTTTAAATCATAGTGTAATTTAATGATTATGGCAAAAATGATGGGTAATGTTTCAAGATCATAATTACATGATTCAAAACCTAGATTCAAAATTGACTTTGGCATTCTATTTAAGAAATAAGTATCAAGCAAAGCATTTCCACATATTAGAGTGTGATGACGAGTTTACCATTTTCATTTTGATTAGATTGATGACTTGAATTTGAAGATTGATAGTTTTTATGTGAGATTTTTGGAGCACTACTAGCATTAAAAACCTAAAATTAATTCAAAAAAAATTTTCAATAACGTTCAAAATTCATGAGCAAGATGACAATTTACATATATATAAACTAAAATAGATATTATATATACCTTTCTATTCACCATGTGAGTAATAGTATTCAAGATATCCATATTTTCATTAAAGAATTATATTTTAAGTATCGATAAAATAACATCTAAAGTTTATTTCAAGCATTTAATTTTAGCTTTCAATTCTTGTACCTCTTTCTTATGCTAAAGCAATGTTTAGATGAAGTAGATACTGTACCCATGCAACGAACACACATTTTTCTCGTCGGTCCTTTAACTTTTGAATAAACATCATATTTCTATGAACTCTTTTGAGCACTAGTTTCGCTCAAACCTTGTTTCATGAGTTCCTAAAATTATAAACAAACATTTTAGTATAAAAAAACTAAAAATAAGTAAAATCACGTAATAAATAAATTAAATACCACAGGCACATGTTGTTCTGCAGATTGTGTTTGCAATTAAGAACCAAAGGCACGATTTACCCTAGTGATATTCAATCGTCTACGCTTTGCCATCTCAAGTCTAATAATACGCAAAATATACTAAGTGCAATACAATAGATAACTTAATAGTGGCAAACCATATAAAGCATAAAGTACAATTTAATATATTACATGATCACAAAAAATTAAGTAATTCAAGCTAGTAACACAAAAATAAAATATTAGTGAACTATGTCTTACATTGCAAAACATTAACAACTATTTAAACTATTACATAGAATTAAAAAATGTCCTCCCCATTATGTTCATCTATGGAATCTTCTTTTACTTCCTCATTTTTCATCTCTAGTGTGACATTTATTCCTTCATCATCAACTTCACTTCTAACATAATTTGCAGTACCATGTGTGTCATCAAATTCAACATGAATTTCTCCATTTTCTTGCTCTCTATATAAAAATGATTCATCACCCATATCAAATACATCACTAAGTTTTGCATGCTTGACAAAAACCCAACCATTATGCCTTTCATTCTTCACATAAAAAACTTTATTAGCTTATGATACCAAGATAAAAGGATCATAAACCAAATTAGTTCCATGATAAGCTAGATGTGAAAAATTCACAACAGTGAAACCAAATTTATCTTTCTTGCAACTTTTATTTATACTTAAATAACATAACTTTCATTCTACCAGTATAATTCAACTAAATGATGTCTTTTAAAATCTCATAATAGTTAATTTCTCCCTCAATAAGTTGTGCATCTCTTATACTTGCATAATTCATTATCTTGGTTGTTACAATAACCCTATTATTTTGAGTTTTTAAGTATATCTCACGTGCTTTGGTATGAAATCTAAAACTATTAACAATATAACCAGTGTATTTTCTAACAATATCAGTTGGACCACAAGTAAGCCATCTAAGTTGATCTATGATGTTTGTATCTCTTTATTAATCCAATTGGCAGCCTATCCAATTTCATATTTGGTTAAAATAATAATCTAACTATAAAAACTTTAATTACATATTTCAAACCATGATGTGCGACTTACATGATCACAAAACCAATCATGAAAAGTTTTACTTTGTAACTTTTGTATCTCATATGGCGTAAGCCGAGGAGCCTGATTATGCCTTTTAAGAAATTGTTCATGTTTTCTATATGAAAAAAATTCTTAAAAGACTATATATTATACTACAAAAAAAAATTATCAAGTATAATATGCATGTAAATAAGTGATCTTACTTTATAAAAAGAGCAACCTTAGCAGAATTAAATAGCACATATTGATGTGCTTGAACCGAAGTTATAGCATCAAGTACAATTTGTGAAACCCTTTTACGCTTGTTAACATTAAAACCTTTATGTTTTGGTGTTCCCAATGGTCTTCTTATAGTAAAAAGAATGGATATTTCTTCCTCTACCAAGGGATTCTTGTCTTCATTTCATATAGGTCAATTAAAAATAGTTTTCATCCCATCAAAGTATCTTAAACAAAAAGTTATGTATTCATTTACTAAGTACCCTTCTGTAATTGAACCTTCAGAACAAGCTCTGTTGTGCACATATGAAGAAGAAACCTATATAAATGGAAGGTCAATAGAAAATATCATTAGCAAACATCCTAGTTGAATTTTAAGTAAAAAAAATTATAACATTTTAACATATACCTCTCAATAGGATACATCTATCAATAAATGACTGGACCGACAATTTTTGCTTCATTTGCCAAATGGATAACTAAATGTACCATTATTATGAAAAAAAGGTAGAGGAAAAATCTTCTCCATTTCATATAAAATTAATGCAGCCCAAGACTCAAGTAATTTAAGCTTATGTTCTTTGAGAATTTTAGAACAAGGTTCTTTAAAAAAGGTACACAAATCAATAAGAACCAAGAACACCTTATTAGGTAAAGACCATTGTATTGCTATAGGAAGGAACTCTTGCATTGAAAGATGACAATCATAACTTTTGAGCCCTATTACCTTATATTGTTTAAGTTGTACACAACGTGAGATATTTGAAGAGTATTTATCTAAAGTTTTCATTTCCTAAAGAATCTTTAAAAAAGAATTTTTTTTCAATTAAGCTCATTTGATATAAAGCTTGAGGTAAATATTGGGTGTTAGTGCCATGATGAATTTTTGGATAAAGAACATTCTTTATACCCATTTCTACAAGGTCAAGTCACACTTTGTAGTTATCCTTTGACTTTTCTTCTTACCCAATCAATGTACCAAGAATGTTATCACAAATATTCTTTTTTATATGCATCACATCAAGATTGTGATACAATAAAAAATGTTTTCAATAAGGTAATGTGAACAAAATACTTTTTTCAATAAGGTAATGTGAACAAAATACTTTTCTTCTTCTATGGCCCATCTTCATTACCATTTCATTGCTCTAACTATCTCAACACTTTACTCCTAGATGGTGGTGAAAGAGCATTTCTAAATTCTCAAGTCCCTTGAGTTTTTATTATTTCAAAACCTATGATTAGGTTACAACTACCTACGATGGCACATATAATAATACTTTCTACCATGTTGTAATCACTTAAATGCAGTATCAAATTCATAGCAAAGACATGAATACTCTCTTCTAGTACTCCACCCAAACAAATTGACATATGCAAAAAAGTCGTTAATGTTCCAAATTAATGCTGTACCTAGTTGAAAGTTTTGATTTTTTCAGACATCAAAAGTCTGAACACCAACTTTCTAAAGTTCTTATAACTCTTCTACCAAAGGTTGTAGGTATATATTTATATTGTTTTCAGGACCTTTTGGACCAGAATAAGTAGGAAAAGAATAAAGTTTGATTGTTTCATACACATCCATAGAGGTAAGTTATAAGATATCAATATAACAGGCCAAATGCTATGTGTCACACTCATAGTTTTGAAAAGGTTAAAGCCATCAGAAGCCAATCCTAAGCGAATATTACGAGGGTCAAAGAAAAACTCAAGATATTAAGAATCTAATTTTTTTCAAGCTAAAGAATCTGCAGGATGTCTTACACGTCTATCCTTAGTACGCTCATATTAATGCCAAGTCATCAAAGAAGTAATTTTTAAATACATGAATAACCTTTGTAGTCTTGGAATTAAAGGAAACCAACATAAAATCTTAGCAGTTTTTTTTTGTTTCTAACACTATATCTTCAGGATCACTTTCTACATCATTCAAGCTCTCTTTCCATATAGAAGTGCCACATTTGAACATATTTCTTCATTTGCCTTATCCTTCCAAAGCAACATGCAATCATTGGGACAAGTATGGATTTTTTCATATCCCAAACTTAAGGAAAATTCATATTTTTTAATTTTTGATAAGACCCTAGCAATGTATCACCCTCTAGCAAAGCAAGTTTCAAAACCTCTAATAATGTATTGAAAGATTTATTTGTCCAACCATTAAAACACTTTATATGGAACAAATAGATTACAAAAGAAAACTTTATGAAGTTTTTACAATTTGGATATTGTTTCTCCTCTACATCTTTAAGTAAACCATAAAACTTATCATTATCAATTCTATGACCATGGTGTTGCTCTCCACTAGTATCTCCAGCTTGTATGTTACTCACATCAATATTCATAGTTCTTTCAGCCATCATATTATGTAATAAATCATAAATGTCAGGACCTAGCCCTTTTTCTTTGTCATTAGTTATTTCAGTAGGTAAATAGGTATCCAAGATCTCCCCGTGAAATACCATCGAACATATCCTTTGAGAAAATCATTACATATTATGTGATCAAATGCATCTCTTCTACAAACTCTAAATGTGTTGACACATTTTACATAAGGACACCAAATTTTTCTATTTTTAGATGATATTGCAAAGGCAAAGTCTAAAAACTAGTGGCTTATTTTATGTATTATTCACTGACTTTTGACATAAGATTTATCCATGCCTTATCCATAGAATGTAAGATGATTTGCCCTAGTAATAAAATTATATCTAATTTAAAACTTAAATTAAAATAATAGCATTTAATTTAAGCAGTAAATAAAATTTTACTATGTAAGCATAATGTCACATTTTCATTAAGAATAATATTTCAGACGTACCTTTATACTTAAAGTTATGAAGTTTCAAAAGAAGCACAACCAAGATTAGTTTCGATTAAATAAGCAAGAGGCAGAGGATAGAAGAAAAGTAGCTCAAAACAAAAACAAGAATATTTGATATAACTCATAATTGCAAAAGGACAAAATCTGGGCAACTTGTAAAAATTATGTAGAAATGAGGGATGTTTGCAAGGAAAACAAAGTTTTAATGCTTGAAAATTTAAACAAGAATTTTAGCTATAAAGTTAAAAAGATCAAAAGTGAAGGGAGTGAGACAAGATAAGCTTCAAGCAAGGTAAGGACTAAAAAGCATGGTAAGGATGGTGAGAATAAAATTTTCACTACTTTTATTTTAATAAGTTTAGATTTTTTAAAAAGATTTTTATTCCCAAGACGTGGAAGCATAAGGTAAGGACGGTGGATTATTGAAAGTATTTTTTGCCAGAAAATGCCTTGAATAATCTGTAAAAAACTTAGCATCTAATTATTCAGGCGAAAGATTATTGAAGGCATTTTTATCTAGAAAATGCCTTAAATAATCAATAACAAAATATTAAATGGGGTTATTGAATGCATTTTTGATCAAAAATACCTTGAATAAATCTTGAATTATTGAAGGTATTTTTGGCCAAAAACGCTTTTAATAATCTCATCCAATTTTTTAAAAAAGATTATTTAAGGCGTTCGAAAAACATCTTTAGTACTACCCATCAATTTTTTTTGGGATCATTTAAGGTGTTTTTGTGGTTAAATACCTTGAATAATCCCCTTTAGATGTTTATGAAGAGATTATTAAGGGCATTTTTACCAAAAAAATGTTTTAAATCATCCCTAACAAAATATTGAATAGAGTTAATGAAAGCGTTTCTAGCCAAAAATGCATTGAATAAATCCTAGATTATTGAATACATTTTTTTTGTCAAAATCACCTTTAATAATCATTTTCAAATTTTTGGAGAGGACTACTCGAGGTTTTTTCTATCAAAAGCGCATTCAATAATCTCCACGAAATTTTTTTAGGGATCATTCAAGGTATTTTTATGATTAAATACCTTAAATAATCCCCTTCAAAAATTTATGAAAAGATTATTAAAGGTATTTTTATCCAATAAATACCTTGAATCATCCCTAACAAAATATTGAGTAGGTTTATTGAAGGTATTTTGGTCAAAAATGCCTTCAATAAATCTTGGATTATTAAAGGTATTTTTAGCCAAAAAAATTATATGTATAACTGTTCATTACATGTATAACTATTCATTATATCATGTATGATTGGTTTTGTACTTGTATACATAACATTATACTTGTATAGATTTATTGTTACAGCTCATCTTATTATTATCTTTCAAGATGATTTTGCTATTAAAATTATATTCGATGAACTGGTAACCCACTATGGTGAGGATTCATTATCTTTAGCATTAAGAGTGAAAAAAAGATATGGTTGAGTTTGTAGGGTTGGTAGATTTATGTTACAATCAAAGTTCTTCAGTAATCGACCCAAAACCCATCAAATGATGAATGAACAATATGAAGTAATATTAAGCAACAACAGCAAAGACTTGATAATCAAGAGTAATACATGAATGATCAACAGCAACGACTCGCAGCTTTAGAAGTGATGTTGGCAGCAATGCAACTTAGCATGCTTGTAGGCCAGTCAGATAGCATCGTTCAACTAGGACAAGCTTTCATTGTAAGTCAGGCAAGAAATACAACCTTCAGTACTAGCCAAGAAGTATGATTTTGTTTATTCACTTAATATTTATTTGTTTATTATATTTATTAATTTGGTTTTAATATTTATATTTCATTATATATTGTAACATGTTGTTGGGACTCAAAAGATGACCTTTATTCAGGCTACTATTGATGTGTTATCTAATTATGTACTTGATCATTTATTCGGAGGAAACTGCATTACCATTGAGTCTAAGGATGGGTTATTTAATCATCCATTAGTTACTTACCTTGGGGAGCTTGAGATTAATGAATTTTATACCCTAGATGAAATATCAGTCGATGATATTGTTGTTTATATAAGGTTAGCCTATAAATTTAAATATGCAAAGTCAATATGTATTAATCTATATTACTATATATTACTAACTAGTATTGTTGTTATCATGCAGCTTCTTATATAGAGAGATCAAGGCGAGACAAATGATCCATAAATTCAGATTCATTGATCCAAATTTCATTAGTGAGTAGAATGGCATTGTCATTTTTCGTGGTCATCATGTGGGTCAATGCTTGCAAAAATGAGCAAATTATTTTTTGGTCCCATAGAATGCTACTTAAGTTATATTCATACAAATAATTATTTCTAATCTT
The DNA here is from genome assembly GCF_002303985.1 of Durio zibethinus. Next base: position 7,519,781 of record NW_019168381.1, on the reverse strand, counting down.
ACTCGAATCTGAGAGGATGCCTAATATAAGTATATCATTCTTATTATTTATTAGTCGTCATTGATAGTTTACTAAAATTAATACAAATTCTTTAACACCATACTTATTTAATTTTGCTCAACCAACGGCAAAGCCTAACCCTGATATTCAAAATTTTATAAAAAGGTATTACATGTTATTATATTATCTTGGGTTTTTTCATAATTACTTTTTTTTGTATTAAGTACTTTTTTCTGTTCAATTTAGGGGAATGTTTGCAATTGAGAAGAAACCAAAGATAAATTGGGTGTCATTATCGGTAAATATGAAATTTATTCTTTTATGCTGAGTTTGTTTGGATAAATATTTTCTAAACCCACTAAATTTATTTTTCAAGTACCTCGTCAACCAGGATATACTAAATGTGGATATTATGTCCTTCGTTTTATGAGAGAGATAGTTTTATATGATTTTATGACCACACCATTAAATGTTAGTATTAATTTCATACAATCATAATATCTTTAAAAAAAAAGCTAAATTATGTTCTCATTTTTTAACATTTACTTCTGATTTTTTTTGTAATGGGAGAATAAGGGAAAGGGAAGCTCCACGATAGACGAACTTGATGAAGTCCGTAAAGAATGGGCTGAATATGTATTATCATTTGCTAAACCTTGAGGTTAAAGATTGTTGGTTTGGTGTAAATATAGGTATTTCATTTTTTTAATGTTTTTAACATGCCATGTTAACTGGATAATTTATGTTTCTAACTTGGGATATTAGTTTAATATTATTTGTATATATCTATTTTATATCAATTGGCAGCTTATATGAATACACATATATTAAGAACAATTATTTGAAAAAAGTATATTTGTATGGCAACGTTATCAGTTATAAATTTGGATGTATGGTTAATTTAGTGAAATACTATAATGTTCATATTGTAAATTTCAAAATATAATTCATAGAATTGCATATATAAATCAAATATTTTTTGGGCATAAACCTAAAATTGACTTACATCATTTCCAGACATGCTTTTCAAAATGGTAATGGCTATTTTCTTAGTTTTTAGTTAGGTTAAATGGCTTACATTGAAGGTGTTTCTGACCAAAATTTTTATGAATGGATTATTGAAAGAGTTTTTGGCTTAATCTCATCCCTTTTTTTGGGATTATTAAAAGAGTTTTTGTAAGAAAACACCTTAAATAATTCATTAGAAAAAATTTAATGGGTTAGTTAAGGCATATATGGCAAAAAATACTTTGAATAAACCCTTTTAATTTTTATAATGGGATTATTGAAGGCGTTTAGCGTTTTTAGCCAAAAAACGCTTTACATAATCCCTTAGAAAAAATTGAATGGGTTAGTCAAGCCGTTTATGGCAAAAAATGCCTTGAATAATTCTTTTCAATTTTTATGATAGGATTATTAAAGGTGTTTTTGGCCAAAAATGCTTTTGATAATCCCCTCAAATTTTTTAAATAGGATTATTGAAGGCATTTTTAGCCAAAAATGCCTTCAATAATGCCCTTCCATTGTTTTTTGGATTATTCAAGGAGTTTTTGTAAGAAAACGCCTTGAATAATCCTTAAGAAAAAATTGAATGGAGTTAGTCAATGTGTTTATGGCCAAAAAGCCTTGAATAATTCCTTTCATTTTTTATTATAGGGTTATTGAAGGCGTTTCTAGCTAAAAAACTTTGAATAATTTGTGGATTATTCAAGGTATTTTTAGTCAAAAATACCTTCAATAACCCACGAATTGTTCATTTATATGGGATTATTCGAGGTTTTTTATATTAAAAATACCTTCAATAATCTCAACATTTTTTTTAAGAATATTCAATGTGTTTTTGCCCAACAAATGCCTTAAATATTCCCTTATAAAAAATTGAATGTGTGTTTTTTTTTTTTTGGGTCAAATGCCTTGTAATCATTTTTAAAATTCATTCCTTTTTCTTAAACTTTAGAATCCCAAACTGCTAATACAGTGAATGATAAATATTATTTTACAAAAATGTTTTACAAATTACATAGATAAATATTTATATGAATACTACTATATATGTAGATTACTTATAATTTGACTTTTGATCTAGAATGATTTTAAAATTTTATGAAATCATATTAAAACTGAAATATTAATTGAAATCAAATTAATATAATATTGAAATTTAAAAAATTTTATTCTATTATTTAATTATAAATTTATTAATAAATATAATACTTACAAATTTTTTTAAAACTTATTATCATTTAAAATTAATTAAGTTACAAATTTTATTTATTAATAATTATAACTTTTATCAAATTATAATTTTTAAAAATTTTTATTAGAAGGAAATATTATGAATTAATATTTTTAAAAAAGAAATTAGGAATAAATATTTTTTTATCTTATATTAATAGTTATTATAACCATCAGTATATAACATATTTACATTGACGGATATTTCTATACCGTCAGAAAAAGTTTACTTATACCGATAGTTTTATAAAGTGTTGGTATAAACACTGTCTATACTAATAATAAAAAAAATTCGTTAGTATAGATATTTTTTTCTTACATAATTTGATCGTCAGTATAAATAAATATCAATATATAGCATATTTATACTAACAGATAATTATATACTATAAAAAAAAGTTTATCTATACTAACAATTGTATAAAATATTAACAAAAATATGATAGATCTTGACAATATTAAAAATTTATTAGTAAAAATATTTTTTACTAATATTATTTGACCATCAATGTAATTAAACATCTGTATATGAAAATTTTTTATTGTGTGTAACAAAAATATTCAGCCTTTTATAGGCTAGTCTGGCCCTGATATCTTCTTACCTTTCTCCGTTGTTATTGTTGACTTATACCCTAATCCACAGTGATCTTCCTCACCAATTTCGGTTTTTGTCTTCATCCGCTTTGATGAATACCCTAACCATATTGCCCAGCCTCTCTGCCATCTTCCTAGTCATCATCCCTAGAGGCAGACTATAAATCCTAATCTAGAAGGAGGCCGTGTCGAACACATACACATCCGTTTTCAGCGCAACATTGTATTCCTTCATTGCCAGCAAGTTTTTATCAAACGACCACGGCAAGCGGTCTATGACCCTTTCTTTATCCCTTTTTCATTGCAAATTTAAAAAGAAAAAGGTTTACATCTAAGCATGTGATTTGCATCTCCCTTGACAGTTTTCATATTACTCTGAAAGTTCCAATCATTGCTTCTTTTTTTAAGGGCTGGTTTGTTAAGAGAATTCCCACCATCCATTTGTTCTCGTCTTCCTCATCATCTTGGGATCGCCCCTCCTCTGGTGTGATCTTCTCATACTCCTCCTCGGTTAGGTTTAGGGACTTCCGTATTTCTTCTAACTCCTCAGCCACGGAACCCTATGTTAACTGGAAACAAACGACTAACCGAGAAAAATTTGAAAAAAGAAAAAACCAAATACTATATAGAACTCTAAGAATAACTTGGACTGCGAACCCCAAGGTATTGCATGAAACTCATAACTCCTCTCACAGAAACCCTAGTTTTGAAGAGACTCTTGCAAATATTCGTAGTTAGGCGATTGAATAAACTAATTAAGTTATTAGATATGATAATTTAAAATGTAAAAGAAAATGATATCATATGAATATAATATAAAAAAAATGAAAAGGATATTATTTAAAATTTTAATAAAATTATATATAATTTAATAAAAATAAAAAATATATTTTATATTTTTGGATACAAATTCTAACACATAATTTTTATATAAAAATTATCAATATTTTATACATTATAAATGCATATATTAGTGTATCTAATTTGTTCCTTTATACTTTTATTCGTATTTATACTTTTATTCATATTCCTGTTCGTATTGAGCCGTGAACCGGGCTCAATTTTAACAGCTGAAACAAAAAGAAGTCAGCAGATCGTGGTGTGGGACTATTCCTACGCGTAGAAGGCCAGGAAGAAGGAGTCCTGGACCAAGAGCTCTTCGTCTGAAATCAACGTCTAGAATACTTATTAGACTCTCAGATTGCGGCTCCCAAACTTCAAATTTTCCACCATCCTAACCTCTCAAAGACTTTAGTTTTGGAGGCAAAAATTATTACTGCGCAACTTCCTCTGATTTGCCATCAGCAGATTTTTCCGCAAAAAAGAATGTCTCCCCGTTTTTTTAGCTAATCATTGAATTTGAATCGGTCCAACTATTGAGTTGTTGAATTTTTCATTGAACCAAAGACAAAATAAACGTGTAGTTCGATTTAATTTTACTACACCCGCAGGCTTAGATAAATTTCAACTGGGATCCAGATAGGATTTTTCAAGTTTGGACTTAATAGAATTGTGTAAAAATATTTTATTATTGAATAATCATATTTCATTTTAAAATTTATTTTAAAAATGTATAGGCAAATCGAACAGAACTTTAGTTAATCTTTCAAAGATATCAATGGAATGTGATTCAAATCATAAACATCTTTAATTTTATCAATTTGTTTGATTTTGAATTAGAGTAATTTTGATTATTCAGAAAATTACATTGGCAGTCATATTTCATATATAGATGGAGTCAAAAGTTAGAACAAGAAAGAATTTTTTACTAATTTAGAAATTCCAGCCTACCAAGTAAATCTGAAGAGTCCATGTTGTCAATAATGTAAAAAAAAAAAAAATCTAATGTATGAGGATCCCTCGAGGAAAGTATCCATGTTGTCAATTCAAGTAACTTGTATTGTTATTTTTTAATGTTGATAAAAGAGTCAATAACCCAATTTCCACGTTGAGATATCTGATTCTACCTTAGTTAATATTTAATACTTTCAACAAAATATGAGTAGAATATGATTAAAAAAAGCGCTTAAGTATAAAGAAACTCCTAAATTAAAATTAAGTAATCATATTATTTTATTATAATTAATTAAATTTTTAAATATTCATTTTCATTCAATTTAATTTTGATTGAACAAAATTTAATTAATTATCATCATTAATTTTTATCTAATCAAAAATTTAATTGGATGAAAATAATTGTTTGGAGATTCAATTTGATGAAAATAATTTTTTAAGAACTCAATTAGATAAAAATATATATATTTAAAAGTAAATAAAAATAAAATTTTTAAAATCTAATTAATTATAATAAAATGATAAAAATTTGAACAATTATTTCATTTTAGTTCAGAATTTTTTTAATTAAGCCTAAAATAATCAAATAAGGTAAGCGACAGACTGACAATTAACGCAACCTTTTCATCATTTTTTTCCTGGACCGAAAAAAAAAAAAAAAGATAACGCGGAATTGGCAAAGTTTGAAGATTCTTGGTCTTCTTCTCTGACTTACTTTTTGGTTTATTTGTTTATAATTTTCCGTTTAGGTGCTAAGAATCTTCTAGGCTGGAGCATGCACCGACTGGTAAAACCTTACACGAAAGAGTGAAAATGGGGTGGTGATTTTGCGTCTAATCAGTTGAAAATTTTAATGCGAGGGAGAAAGGGTCAGCAGTTTGACTTTCCTCCACTTTGAACCACATTTTCTATGACCAAAGACCGGTCTCAATGGAAAATCCCCCACTTCATTTTTTTCTCACAGTCAAACTTCTCCTCCTTCATCTCCTGATCGATTCAAAAAGGGAATGTCCCTTAAATCACAAACCCATATTCTCCCTCCTTCCTCAGGTTTTCCCTTTGTTTATTTATCTTCACAAGATTTTAGGGTGTCATTCCAAAAACCCACAAAAACTCATCACACCCTTATATTTTAATAATTAGCTAGGTTCCTGATATATTTGGCTTCTTTACGGGAAACCATTTTTGCAAACTTAATTTGTCTCATCAGCATCAAAGTTCTTTATTTACAAGAAAAAAGCAGCTTTTGTCATGGTCTTTTAAGTTTTCAATATTTGTCTTTTTTTCTCTGTTGAATTCCAGTTCCAGTATCATTTACATCCATGCTTTCAGCTTCTACGTACTTCATCGATCAAGTTTCCATTGTCTAGTTGGTGTCTAGAATTTATACACTTAGCGTACTGGTTCGTGCACTTTGGGAAAGAATAGTTTTGATTTTCTCCTTTCTTTGTCTGCTTAATTTACATAAATGGAGAACATGGGAGAATGGGAGCAAAGGAGTTTAATAAATGAACTAACACAAGGAAGAGAGCTAGCTAGGCAACTCCAAGTCTATCTCAATGTGCCTTCTTCTTCTCATGAAACTCGTGAATTGTTAGTCCAAAAGATCCAAGCTTCCTTCGAGAAGGCACTTTCAATGCTAAACTGCAATACGTCTTTGGCAGTAGATCAGCCACAACCCTCAGGACTAGCAATCAGAATGTCGGAGTCACCACCTTCTCGTAGTGCAAGTCCCCGGAGTGAAGACTCTGACCGTGATTTCAAGGAACAGGAGCTCAAATTCGATGCCTCCAAGAAAAGGTATAGATAAAATTTTTAAAAAAAAAAAGCACTTTATAAAGATACAAGTTAACTCAACTCAACTCAACGTTTAACTCGTTTAACCAAGCCTTAATTTGTCCCAAAGTCATTTGATGCAATAGATTAATTATGTTTTGAATTTTATTTTATGTTGCAGAAAAACTCTGCCAAGATGGACACAACAAGTCCGAGTTACGCCTGGTACAGCCCTGGAGGGACCTCTTGATGATGGCTTCAGTTGGAGGAAATATGGACAAAAAGATATTCTAGGTGCAAAATATCCAAGGTATATACTATTTATTTGTATAATGCAATTAGGCATTGAAGCATATTGCAAGCCTGTACTCTATATATTATTTGTATATATTAACGTAATACTCCATGAGAGCAATTATCCGTTGACAGTTGGTCCACGTCAACTCTAAAGCATGCATAACCTTTTTGACAGAGTCCTAAATTATAAAGTCTAACCTGTTTGTTGTCAACATGTCATTGGCTGTATCATTCCTGCTTTCAATTTATATATATATATATATTTATTTATTTATTTATTTATAAGAACAAAAGAACATGTAAATTTCAACCAAATCTTGTCAAAACTGGACATACATACATATATATGTATGTATGTCCAGCTTTGACAAGATTTCAACTATGTATGTATGTCCAGTTTTGACAAGATTTGGTTGAAATTTACATGTTCTTTTGTTCTTCTAGGTAATCAATATTGAACATGTTGGATATTGTGTCAAATCCTAGCTTAACCATCCTTAATTTCATGATTACAGAGGCTACTACAGGTGCACCCACCGAAATGTACAAGGTTGTTTGGCTACAAAGCAAGTACAAAGATCAGATGATGACCCAACAATCTTTGACATTACTTACCGCGGAAGGCATACTTGTAATCTAGCCTCCCATGTTATGCCTCCCTCAGTACTCTCAGAAAATCAAGAACAAGGAACAAGCATAGACCCACAGCAGCATAACCAGCAAGAAGAACAAACCCAGAAACAATCACAAGATCTACTGTTGAGCTTCCGGAGGGGACTTAAAGTTATAACCCAAGACTTACACATTAGAGAACAAACATATCCTTCATTCCCTAATTATCCGTCATCAACGAGATCTAATATAAAGGTTGAAAACAATGTTGTCTTTTCACCTTCTGTGATGAACAACAATAATGTGGTGGGAAATCTTTCACCTTCTTTAATATCGCCTGCAACATCCGGGTCTAACTATTGCTCTGTGTCTCCAAGTCCAAGCGGGATGAGCAGTACTCATATGCAGGGAAACGTTAATTTTCCAACTTTTGTGCCTCAGCCCGCTGAGATTATCCAAGCTTCTACTTCAGCAACAAACCTTCCCACTGTTGGTTTGGATTTCCCATTTGGTAATGCCGAATTCGATCCAAACTTCACATTTGACAACCATGGTTTTTTTTCCTAATCCTAATCCTTGTAGCCAAGAAACCTTTGTTTCTCATTTTTCCCTCTCCAGAATAATTTTCTCCCTTTTTTAACTCAATTCTGTAACAAACAAGAGTTCGATTTTAGGCCCCTGTAGGATATGTCTCGTAGCAAATGTAGACTGTACTTAGTTTTTTCTTTTCTTTTGCGGGATGAAGTGTTACCTTTTTCCAATTTTAATGAAGTCAGTTTCGTGTGCCCAAATCATGGGCCGTAAAAGATTACACTTTAAACCCAATGTAGGCAAAAGTAGAATTCTGAACCCTATATAAGGAGGCTAAAAGTTCACCCAAAAAGGAACCCAAAGGTGAGGCTATCGGGTTTTCTGTTTAAGCCCACTGCCAGAGAAATTCCAAAGCCCAGGTTCATAAACATAGTGTGATGATGACTGATGAGCCACCGTTTTCATATGCCGTTGTTGGGATGAGTAATCCATTCTAATTTGTACCAGAACTATGATTCCTCCTCTAAATTTGAGCTGCTGAGAAAACGATTTTATTAGGTGGTCCAAACCTGAGTTAAAAGAAAAGCAGACAAAAATAAATAAATAACTGCGAAAATTTTTTTATTTCAGTGGTCCACATTAAGCCTCATTAAGGCAGTCATGCAAATTTTGGGTCTTCTACTGAGCAATTCTTGTTTAAGATTGCATGCATGGGACCATTGTTACACCTCAGCTGAATATTCTTTTTTTTGGATTATTATTGTTGTTGATGTTATTAAATGTGTTTTATATTTTATTCCTTTGAAAAAGGAAATTTGATGAAATTATTTTTGGAAATCCTAAGTGTATATGAACTTAAATATATACTAGCTGAGATGATATATTGACTTAGAATATATTCCTAAAATAAATATAAATATTAAACATTTACGTTATAGTAATTTATTAAACAAAATTCTAACACAAGATTACTACATATGCTTGAGATAATCTTACTAATTACGTGCATGAAGATCCTCATAGTAGGTTAGTTTTGAAAGAGAAGTCACTTCTTACATAATACTATAGAAAAGTTGGCGTTCAAATCTTCAACTCAAATATATGCCATTTTTAGTCCCATAATTAATGGTGTTTCTATCCTTTAAGAAAATAGGAACTATATCATTTCGTAAATAATAATGTTGCTCCAGTAGTTTTTCAATGAACATGACTAAAAATTTCGATACTCAATTTATCAATAATCACTTTTTTAAAATTTTTGAATTCGTCATTCTTCAATTAAAACATTAGGATTCATATATAAGTTTTTAAAGATACTCTTGATTTGGCTTAACAATTAAATTACGTACTCAATCAATAATATACATACAAGGCTTGGTATTAACAAAAAAAGAAAAAAGAAAAAATGACCAAATTAGAACAAAATTAACTGTTGGTTGACTAGCAAGGTTTGGAATTAATCCATATATTCGTGTTTCCCTTCTCTCCAACATGCAACTTATTTAATTCCAGCGACAGATTCATCTAACTAGCTAGGAGTTCCCAAAATACTTTGGTCCACTCCAACCTCATCTAGCTAGCTATATATGTGGTCCACCTTATATATATCCAAGTACAATCAAACATCAATCTTGCACTGAGTTTGGTAACTCTAGCTAATCAAAAGTTGGGAAGTTCGTATTTAATTGATTAGTTATCTCACATTATTAATGTCATTTTCTCTAGTTAGGGCACCTGTTAATTTGGACTAAAAACATTGAAGAAAATTATGCACTTTGAAACATCTATGTTTCCGAAAATGCGCTTTGGAACAGGATTGGGTTAAACTAACTAGCTATAGGATCAAAATTAAGAAAAGTTGAGACAAGAATCTTGACTACTCCTGACGTACCTATTAATTATATTTCTTCAAGTCTTCAGAGGTTATGTGTTGCATGTTTAGTTATATATCTTTATTACACTACTTAAATATATTTTTGCTTTTCTTGTATGAAGCCGTCTAGGATTGAATATTAATCACTAAAATTAAGAGTTTAGAGCAATAGAAATATTATTGTTGTTTATCAAGTCATTTTTGAAAGTAATAGAAAGTAGCATGCAACAACTAGATCAGCCAAGAATAGCCAAAAAAAGAGAATAAATTAACTTAAACAAATGGATATTGTATGTCCGTACATGGAAATATGCAAATTAATTAAACTTTGAGACCGCAAAATTACAAGGGTCTTATACACTAGCTAATGCAAGTCATGATCACAAATCTACAATTACATTACTTTGTTAATAGAAATGAAGGCAGTAATTACATGCATGTCATATATATTGCCATGGCCTTCCATTCTCTATTTTTTTGAATAATGTAGCAACTTTTGAGACAGACCAGAGGCAGAGAGGAAGAGTCTGGAAATTACGGCTGAAAATATGATGAGTAAACTTAGCCGAATGTTTGCATGATTTGATGGGCAAGTTCTTCTGCACTCAGTTGGCATTCAATTCCAATCTGTTCATCCAAAAGGAAAAATATATATATACGGTTTAATCATTAGCTCCCATAAATCTCAACACAAACATAAACCCAAACAATTCCTCTCAATAAATTTAAACTCGGTGAAAAAAAAAAGTAACTGCAAAGACACATATCATAATTATCGCAATATTGTAAGAAAAACAAAAATGACTGCAAAGATACCTAGTTTTCATTGACCCATCGTGTTTTTCAAGAGCTATGATTTATGAAGTGAACTTTTTACAGTAGTACCGCAGCGGTACACTAACGTACGTCAGAATGAAAACTACTGCAACTGATTCCTTTTTAATATAAAATTACCCTGGACCAGTGCAATTTTACCGTGGATTCTACTGTCCTAATGCTTTTCTCAATGATGGAGGAAATCATTCAAGATCAAATATGGTTTGAGGGCAGTAAAGTGAAAAACAACAAAAGAGACACAGCGATGATAAAACAGACTGAAATATATATGGAGCTAAAATATCGAAACAACATTGAGAAAACATCATTGCACAAAAAAAAAATGATTGAAACCTTAAAGAAACCAGGGCATCTTCCTTTTCTATTAGCAGTTCAGAATATAAAATGAGAATTTTTGATACCTTCGCTGTCTTTTTTTTTTTTTTTCTCATTTACTATACTAGAGCTGACCACTAGTAAAGTTTTTTACAGTTTACGGGCAGTATATGAATTTGATAATTTTTCCCAGTGGGAGTAGAGTTTTTACCTTGATAGTGAAGGAATTAAGCATGGTTTCATCAACGGTTTTAATGTTGACATTGAGAATTTCGAGTGAGAGGTCCTCAAGAGTGGAAATTATTTTCACAGCCTGACCAGGAATCCGAGGAGATACCGTCTGTAGAAGAAGATTTGGGCCTGAAAACTTCACTTCCACATCAGCAATCGGAGACTTTGAGTTTGCAACGAGCTCGTTAACATTGTCCACTGAGGAAGTTGAAGAAGTAGGAGATGGTTCGAGGGAACTAGTCATGGTTGGAGAGAGGTAACCAGCTTGCTGCAATCTTGGCTTGTAAGGGCTACCAGGTTGAGGGGTTCTTGGGCTTATCGGCAAGTTAAGTCTTGGACTCAAAGGTGGTTTTCTAGGGCTGAGAGGCGAGGGTCTTGGACTTGAAACTATCCTAGGGCTTAATACTTCGCTGTAAACTTTTCTTTGTTTCTTGGCCTCAAGGGATTGTAGAACTTGTTGCAACTCGTTGATATAATCCACAACGCCCCCAATAATCGATGCTTGATCTCCCTAACACGTAATTAAATACAAAGATAATATACGGAAAATGACAAAAAAAAAAAAACTTGTCTGTGCAAGCAAGATTTCCCAAATACCCCTTTGTCAACGACCCTGCCTGGCTGTTAGAAATATTGACTTGAAGATTTACAGAGAAGCGAGTCTGGGATTTCTCTTTAGAGAAAAAAAGATGAACTAAACCGAGGTCCTAGATAACAGTTTAAACATTAACTAAAATATTATTAGGATTATTATCCTATACATAACGCTTAAATACTAACAACAAGCTCAAATAAAGCTTAAATAAATACTTAGTAAGACAAGAAATTAAGACAAATTAAGTGTCTTACTCTTTTCACATAGAAGCAAGGCATCAACGATCTCAGCACCGATAAATGCTCGTTCATTTGCTTCCTCCTGTTGCGTTCAACCGTGATGTGAGACATTCTTTGTTGCCCATCTGGGTTTGTTTCCTCTGAAGAAGCTAGCTTCTGCCTCTTGCTTTTGGGTGAAGTTTCGGGCTCAGTCTCTGACTCCTGTTGAGCGCTGGAAGAAGTAGACTTCTGGGACACCAACCTCGTTGTTTCTTCACCATCTTTTCGGCAGTTAGCAACGGCGGTTTCTTCCAATGGAGTGAAGGGTGGAAATCCAGGGAGACCATCTAAACCCTCAAAAAAAGCAAACAGGTCATCTCCAGTGGCCAGGTTGGTTTCTCCAAATTCAGCTTCTTCGAAAAACTCACATAAACCATCATCCATCGGAAAGTGTTCCCAAGTAAATATTTTTGTTGTTTTGCTCTTCAAGTTCTACTACTAGTAGTAGTATTTTCTTTTTCTCGGAAGAAAACCGTTAGTCTAAAATTTCTTTTGGCTTTTCAGGGAGTTGTATCAGAAACAATCAAAGAAAAGGAAGTGAAGGGAAAAACAGTGGGAAAAGAACGAGGTGGGAGATGCGAAACTTGTCAAGATCAAGAGAAAAAAAAGGTTGCTATAAAAAGGAGTTAATATAGCAGCTGATGTGAAAGGGACTAAACTATCACATCAAGTACTCTCCTTTTTCGATGGCATCTAACTCTTTTGGGGTTCGATTTGAATATTTGCCGCCGTTAGATATGCGGGGGGGATCTCACAGAGAATTAGCAAATTAGGGACGCTCGCTCGACCCAAAAATTTCCGAAGCTAATTGGAAAGTGAAAAAAAATAGTAGCGAACTCTAGGATGTAGCAATATTCAAACTCGAGAAATGGAATAGAATACGAGCTTTCAACGTAGATATAATAATTTTAAATATAATATAATGATATAATATAAAAATAATATAAAAATTATATATATTTGAAAAAATATAATCTATACTTATTTATATCAATACGTTTAATATGATATAATTTTATGTCATATATGTATTGACATATCATACATAACACAATATGAATAACATATTTAATTAAATCTTATCATATATATACACATTTAATATGTTTAACACATTTAATATATTTTTTATATTTATTTTAATTTAATATAAATATATAAAGATTATTTTAGTTTTTTATCTTTTTAATTATGATACTTAATTAACTATTTAATATTATATAAAAATTATTTTAAATAGTTAATTATGATACTCATTTAATAATTATTATAAAATTATTTTTTAATAATATAAATACAACATAAATATTAATATTGGTCCTATACATTATTATTTTATTTTTTAATCTTTAATAGTTTATCATTTTAAATTTGATACTAAAAATTAATATAGTTATGTAATATAAATTAAAATTTAAATATATATTAAATACATATTAAATGAGTATTAAATTTTTTTTAATATGTAAGTACTTTTTTACATTATTTATATGTCAAATTCATTAAGTTATAAATGATAGATAATTTATAATTATTTATTATTTTAGTCGTGTTCTTGTATATGTTGGTGTTAGTCGTATTTATTCGTGTATATTAATGTTAGTCGTGTCTATTCATATATATTCGTATTAGTGTTGTCTATTTTTGTATATTCATATTAGTTATGTCTGTTCGTGTATATCCGTATTATTCGTATTTATTCTTATTATATTTAAACGAATTTATTATTTATGTTAATCGTATCGTATTATGTATAACACGTATATTAAACATGTTGTATTTGTGTTTAAGATTTAAATATGTTTTATAATTCATATTGTTTTTATATTTTAATAATTCATGTTATTACACTTGTTAAATACAATATGAAACACGATACGAAAATACAAATCATCAAGTCTATTAAAGAGTGATAAATAAGCTCTATTAGTTGGTTTTAATTAGAGTTCCTAAATTTGATTCAAAAAATTCATTTAATTAGTTCAACTTCAAATCAAATTTAATAAAAAATTTAATAATTTTAATTTAATTAATATAAATTGAAAATAATTTAAATTCAAAAATAATTTGAATCCAAAATTATTCAAATTTAAATGATTTGAAAATTTGATTCAAAATTATTCAAAGTAAAATTAGGTATAATTTTATTTTTAAAAAATATTAATTGAATTAAAATAGTAAATATAAAACATACCAACCGTCTATTAATATTTAATATCTTTAGCTTATTTTTTAAAATTTCTTTTTTTTTATTTTGATAAACCTTTAAAGATTACTTTTTTTTAATTATAAATATCGATTTTGTCACATGTAACAAAACTAAAAATATAATTTTTTTCTATTATTATAATTAAGTTTGATTTATACAATTGTACGCCGTAAATAAAATTTTCTTATTTTTGACAATTATATTTCATAAATAAAAATTTTTATGATATCAAAAAATTAAAATTGAAGATACAATACAAATTGATAAAAATGTAACTTTGAATAACTTCATCATAATTAATAAAATTTGACTTTATCTATACAATTCATTGAAGATCCAATTTGACGACTTAATAAGAGAATGATTCAAATTTGAATGATTCAAGTGTTAAACTTGGGTCGATGATCTAAAATTCAAAAATTTTGATAAAATTTTTATTATTAAATAAATTTTAATTAAATTTTAATTATAAATAATATTTTTATATATTATTGATTTTATTACTAAATTCTATCAATAAATTAATTAGAATTTTTTTATTAAAATTTTTATTAAATTATGTTAATAAAAAAATTTATTTCATTGTCGGTCATTTATCGTTTCGTTAAGAATTAATACGAGAATCTCTCAAAAGAGTATGTAATATTGTGATTCATTAATATACTTGGAGACAGATTAGTGTAAAATGACAAAGATACCCAAAATAATCGTTGGGTTCAAATTAAGGAGGTTCTTGAATTCCCAGTCTGCTGCCTGTCAAGTTGCATTCTGGTTATGACTTTTGCAATATTCATTTAGCCGCCCGCCATTCTATTGCGTTTTTATAATAATTTTTAATATATTTACGTTTTCTAGTATAATAATATTATTTTATGCTGACATCTAAACAGGACTCCGAGAGATAAATGCTTCATTTATTTATTCATTGATTTTTCTTTTAACTGAATACATTATTGATGGGATAGCATATTTATTAAATTAATTTAATCTTTTAAAAACAAATCTTTTTTTCATTTTTATTGGATAACTTTAAAGAAAAAGTCAACCCTAAAAAAAAAAGGGTTGGATAGCTTTCTTCCCTCAATTTATACTTGACAAAATATGGACTTTAAAATAGGATTATACAAGCAAGGAAATAAGTAGGAATACAAGTTTCTCGTGACATAATGGAGACGTGCTAATTAATTGAGGAGCACTAACCATTTCATTTAAACTTAATGTAATAAAAAAGCATTCAAATTTGAAACTTATAAAATTTAATACAATTACAGAGGTTGGGTAAAACAGTAGGGGATATATTGTTGTTCATATCATATCATGCCCGAGCGAGGTGGGATTTAATCATTAATAGTGAAGAATTTATTTCGTGGTTGGGGTAACGGGAAAGAACTGTAAAACCACTGTTACACTGCAATGCAAAAGAAAAAATAAAAAAGGAGAATATTTCAGTACCGAGAAAGAGAAACAGCCTTGATGTTGTGAAGTCTCTTTTTCTTTATACACTGTTGATCAGTAAAGCGAAGGCCGTCATTCCCTATGGCTGGCTGCCCTAACCTTTACGCTACCGTTCCATTTTTAGGGGGCAAAACAACACAGTTAGATTCAATTCTCTCTCTCTTTCCGCCTTTTTTTTTTCTTCGGAAACAAACTTTCGAATTTTAATTTCAAAACAAATCCTGTGATATGTTACTAAAATATTATATTTTTAATTTTAATTTTTGATAGTTTTAAATATTAAAAAAAGAAAATATCAAATTTATCATTTTCGTATATTAGAGATTTCATAGTTATTATTTTATTTTTTTGAAATAATTTTACCAATCTACTATAATTTTTTGGTGCAATTGTAATAATCTATGAATGAAAATTAAATATTTCATCGAATTTAAAAAATATTTCATTAAGAAAAATAATAATAAATAATATTAGCATTTGAAAAAAAAATTACTAATAAATATTAATCTCACTTTTACTTAACTTCAGAATTATCCAATATTTACTCTTTTCATCTTAACTTTAAACTTAACAAAAAAAATTTTGGAATGCATAACTAAGAAATTATTACACCAAATTAAATGGATTCAAAAATAAATAACAACAATAAAAATTTCAACTTATTAAAAAATGTCAGCTCTTTTGCATTAAAATTACAATTTTAATTTTTAAGAACATAACACATTTGATTTTTTTTTTTCTTTTGATACATACACAAGTGATTTTTTACATTTAGGATTAAAGTAAAACAATAAGAACAAGCTACCAATATTTAAATTAATAATTGTGAAGCATAATATCTTACTGAAATTTGAAATATTACGAATAAAGAATTATTGAGAGTAAAATAATATTGATGGATTTGCATAAAAAAAAAAAAAAAAACAATGGTTATATTGACTTTTTGAGATTCAAATTGAGATTTTGGACAATTGGAGTGGGAACATATTTTGAAAACAGAATCTTTTAGGTGAATTGGAAATAATAAATCGTTTTTTTTTTTTTAATTTTCATTTTTGTACGAGATTTTTTGAGATTTCATTTTTAATAATCGACAAAAAGGAAAAGGGCAGATATGTTTGAGGGCAAATTGAGATTTGTAGATGCTTGACTTTTCTTTTTCTGTTTCCTGTGGCTTTTGCCTTTTTCCTCACAAACTTTTTTTTTAATTTATTTTTCAATTTTATGCTTTCTCCTTTTTGTGTTTCTTTTAATTTTCTCTTCCTATCTCTAAATACTTGGTAACTTATTGACTGATATAAACAACATTTTTATATATAAATTATAAAATATCAAAATATAAAAGTATTTATAATATTTTCATATATATAAAATATATTACAAAAATAGTATTTTTAGAAAATAATCTAATTATTTTTTAATTAATTATTGGTGTAGACACCCAATTTGATACTGGTTCAGATCAATTGAGCCTAGTCCAAATAAGTAAATCCATTTTATTTTGTTTTGTTTTATTTTATTTTAATTTTAATTTTTTATATTTTATTTATTTATTTATTATTTATTTATCTATTATTACTATTTATTAATATATATGTATTTTTATCTGTTTATATATCTATTATATATTATTATTTATCTATTATTATTATTATTTATCTATTTACATATTATCATTTATCTATTAATATATATTTTTTTATTTTTTTTTCTTGGTTGAATCCCGATTGGGATTAGGATTAAAAAAACTGAAATTCTGACGAAATTTAAGGCTGGCAGAGTTAGGATTGGATTTAAAGATTGAATCCAAATCCTAGAAAAAATTGAGATTGATCAGAAACTCTTCTGATCAATCCCTATAAATAGGTGCTGGAAGAACAGAAGAAAAGACACAGAAAAAGGCAGACACTGACAGCGAAGAGAGTGGAAAGAAAAAGAAAATAGGTGTTCAGGAAGGGTCAGTAGCAACTTCAGGATTTTTTTGGAGGATTTTTTGCAAATTTTTTCTGGAAATTTTTGAAAAATTTTCAGATTTCGGTTGAATTTTTCGACGAAGTTTAAATTTTTCGACGATTTTTTCAGCCAAGTTTAAATTTTTCGGCTAACTACCCAGTTTTCGACAATTATTTCCAGAAATCGATCAGCTTTCCGGTGAACTTCCGATGAAAAACTCAGATTTCGATGAAAATTTTCAGAATCTGACGAGATTTAACCAGAGTTCTTCGTGGTTTAAAGAGAAAGGAAAGGAAAGAAAGAAAGAGAGAGGAAAGGGTCGATTTGCTGAAAAATAGAAGGGATAGCCTTTTATACCCTCTGAAAACGACGTCATTTTGGCATTACTGTGCCCAGAGGATTCGCGTGTTTTAAAATCGGGCGACTCGACCCGAGTGTCAACCCGTTTTCGACTCACGTTCAACCCGAGTGCGAACCGTTTTCGAAGTCGAGCCGAGCCGCTAAGCCGAGAGCCGTTCCCAGGTTTTTTTTTCATTTTTTTATTATTTATTATTTATTTATTTATTATTATTATTATTATTATTATTTATTGATTAGATTAGAATTGTTTAATACTTTTTATTTTATTTTTATTTATTTTTATTTATTTTAAATAAAATTCAAAAAATATATTTTTAAGGAAAAGTTAAAAGTATCAAATTTTCTTGAAAATAAGCTTTCTAAAAAATACTTTTGAGAAAAAATTGAAAGTATCAATTTTCCTTGAAAATAAGTTTTCAAAAATGGATTTTTGAGGAAAAGTTGAAAATATCAATTTTTCTCGAAATTAAAGTTTTCAAAAATGGATTTTTGAGGAAAAGTTGAAAGTATCAATTTTTTTCGAAATTAAAGTTTCTAAAAAATATTTTGAAAAAAAGTTGAAAGTATCAATTTTTCTTGTACAAAAGCAATCATTTTTTTTCTTTTTATTTTCTTGAATCTTCTTTAATGCTAAATAATCCAACGATGGAGCCTCTGCAAATGAAACAGTAGTCTTCTTGCATACTCTTGAGGTGAGAGAATTTTTTTAATTTTTTGCTAAAAGTATTAGAGTCAATTGAGAATAATTTTTAATAATTAATTACTTGATAAATTTTTAAGGCTTATTGGATAACATAAAATTAAGCTGGTACCATCTTTTGATGGGCATTGTGAGGGTGCTATAACTTTACTCATACATAACCGAACTTTCGAACCCTGTTCTGGTTAGTAGACCTAAACCTATTCTTTTAGGGACCCTTAAACTTAGGTATTCCCTAAAAAGATAGATTCTTTAGGTGATCAATCGCACCTAGATAAAAAAAATAGGTGGCAACTCCTTTAAGTCAATGTCTAGCGATGGATCCCCGGATCTAGACGTTATGACAGCTTGCCGACTCTGCTGGGGAAGTCTGAGAGTCAAGCCAGCAAATAAATTTGTGTTATCCAAAAGCCTAATAAAATTGAACCTTTTGTATAGATTATTTTATTCATTCATGTTTATTTACTTTATTAATTATGTCATTTATATGCATATGCATAACATGAACTCTATACCCGAGCTCCGTCCCTCTAAGAGGGAATAAAGTACTTATTACTTTCGTGAGGTTTAATGCTTCTGCAGTGGCTAGCGAAATACCCTCACTCAAATTAAACTTTTTGCACTTGTAGCCTGTAATGGGTGAGGATTAGGGTGCCTTACTAGTCTGTGATGGACAATGATGTAAGGAGTAATTTGGAAACTTTTAGACTTTAACCTTAAACCACATATAGTGAACCTTAAGAGTGTCTAACCTATAGATAGAGCCATCACTCCTCCCTTTTAGAATTGACCAAAAGCATATGATTCATTCCTCTTATTCTGTGTGATGTTTTAATTTACTTAGTTATTTTTTCTTTTTTCTAGGCATACTAACCTTTTCTCTCATTCTTTTGTATTGGTTCATGCTTATGTCATAAAGTTGCATAAAAAACATTTGCTTGAAAGACGGTCTTCAACAAAATTTTTCATGGACTCCACAGAACGACTAGTTTGTTCTTCATCCGTATTAGCACCTTGTGAGACACCCAACGAAGTAAGAATCCAGTCAGAAAAGATTCAACTGAAAATGAAAGATTGTTTACCAATCGGATATAATTCTACCTTGTTTCAAGAAACATCTATCCTCCTCAAACAAAATAATCTAGAGGATTTAATTGACATATGAAAAAAAATGAGTCCGTCAAAACAAGAGCAGTTTTGCTAGAGACATGGGCATATAGCACACCTTCTAGGAGTAGTTGTCGATGATCAACTAATCAAAGCTGTAGCATAATTCTGAGATCCTGCATACAAGTGTTTTATCTTCAATGAAGTTGATATGACATCAACCATCGAAGAATAATCGATTTTATTGGGTTTGCACCTCAAAGCTCCTGATAAGATATATGTCAAAAAATACAAGTTAAGATTTCGTAAGGGTTTGGCTCAACTCATGGGGATAGATAAAGAAGTTGTGGATTCTCATACAAAGAAGAAACAAGAACAGGTTTGCCTATCTTGGAAGTTCTTTCATGAGTTTCTAGTGTAACATGCCAATGAAGAACGGGGGTTAGATATATTTGCGTTATCCATATACGGAATAGTGATCTTCTCAAAATTTTTAGGTTATATTGAGATAGCAGTGGTTGACTTCTTCGAGAGTGTGATCAATGGCTATAACCCTTCAACGATAATATTAGCGAAGACTATTAGATCTTTGAGTTATTGTCATCGAAATGGAGGGCGCTTTATATGTTGTATGCAGTTATTATACTTATAGATGAAAAGCCATTTCGAATGGGGAAAAAGTGCTTTCTTGAAGCTTATATCCGTAATCAATCTTCGATCAAGGAATTCTGTGAAAGTGGGTGATCAGAATGAAAGTCTAAAAAGGAATGGATAACTTTTCTACAAAAATTGACCAGTGCCAAAGTAAAATGGTTGGTCCCATGGATGAATCGTGAGCCTATGTTGTATCAATGTGGGGATAATATAGTGATCCCACTTCTGAGTTTATGAGGAGTGACAAATTATGCATCACTCCTAGTGAGAAGGTAGTTTGGGGCAGAACAATTCATTCTTATGACGCATAGGCTTCATCAGTTAGATTTCTCTTACAGTAAGTCAAAAGCATTTCAGATGATGAATGAAATGATTAAAGCATGGAAAAATCCCCGAAGAGTAAGTCTTAAACCGTTTACTAATAAAGTCACTCCAGGTTATTTGGTTTGGAGAGTAAAACGAAGACAAGAAATGGTATTCATTTATGAAAGCTTTCAACCACCAACAGGAAAAAAACTTGAAAAGACACCATCAAAATTAAAGCTTGCAATAAAAGAATTTGAGTCTAAAAAGGGTAAGTTAAAGCAAGAAATCTAGAAGCTTCGAGAAGAAAAAGACCAGTGGAAAGATAGAGCTGAAAGTCATGAAGCTAGAGTTCACAAGATTGCTAGAGAATGTAATACAGCTGTTGAAGACTTATTAGAGCTACACCAAAAACATAAAAGATTATGTGTGAGAGAAAAGGCCAAAGAGATAACCATTGTTGAGCTGACTGAAAAAAATGCAAGATTAAAGCAAGAGTATGCTGAATTGGAAAAAAAAAAGTACCCAAGTACAGACAGAGAATAACATGTTGAATAGCTATCTAAGCAGGCTGAGATAAAAGTTGAATGAACAAGAAGACCACATTGCTGCATTGGTTAAAAAGCATAGAGAGTTATCATACCAAGTCTACTTTAGTAAAAGAGAGAACTTAAAAAGATATAAATACATTGAGCACCTAACGACCCAAATCTATAAAGGGATATGCAAGGCAAGAGAGATGGTGGAAGAGACAGAGGTATTAAAACAAATGGTGACCCCAATAGGAGAACATGGATAGTGTCTATTGAACTTCATCGAAGAAGCCAAGGCCCAGTATGAATAGATCAAGCAATTTTATGGTTATAATTCTAGGATGATAAACTTAATGTAAATAAAATTTTTTTGGAATAAATGAAATCTTTTAGTTAAATACCATCTTTAAGGTAAATGTTCTTTGCATACATGCATTTTCATTCATTGCATTCTCATTCATTACACTTAACAAAGTAACCATGAGATAGTCATGTAAATTTACTAATTTTAAGATATGGTACTCAAGGTTCAAGGATAACTCCATCTAGCAAGAACCCTATCCATCGATACAACATAAGAGCCAGAGCCAGATAAATGGAGCAGAAAAACTCTCACAGATTTGAGAAGCTAGAAAAAGCACAGGAAAAAATTGAAAATGAGTTGAACAAGATTCTAAATGCTTTTAATAAGCTGAACAAGGGAAAATGAGTAGAAAAAAATATAAGCCAACAAATTTCTCCATTGCAAGAAGTGGTTGACCCTTTGTGTCCCTTAAAGTTTTGATCCACCTCAAGCTCAGTCTACACAAGAGGTTCCACCACAACACTTCATATATCCTACATATCTTGGAATGCCATCAGCCTTCAATCCAGGGCATTATCATAGCTATGTAAATCTTGTCTTTACTGAAAAGGTAATAGATCCAGTTCTTGATCTAGATGACTTAAAAAATAAGAAGAAAGCAAAAGCGACAGAGTCTCAAGAAGATACAAAGATTAGTATGTTGGAACAAAGGTTACGAGCTATGGAAAGGATTGGATTTTATGGTTCTATTGATGTTACTGGGCTGTGCTTAGTCCCGGATGTAGTCATTCTACCAAAGTTTAAAGTATTAAAATTTAAAAAAATGATGGTACAAAATGCCTCAAAACTCACATCACCATATATTACCGGAAGATGGTAGCCTACGTTATGATGAAAAAGTCTTGATGCATATTTTTCAAGATAGCCTTACAAGCTCTGCTGCTAGATGGTATGTTCAGTTGGACAGAACCCGCATTCGCTTTTGGAGCGATATGGCTCATGACTTCATCAGTCAATATCGACATATTATCGATTTAGCTCCTGATCGTTTATCTTTACAGAACCTAAAGAAAAAGGCAAACGAGTCTTTTAAAGAATACGCTTAGAGATGAAGGGATGTAACTTTTTAGGTACAACCTCTTCTGACTAAAAAAAAGATTATAGTGCTTTTTGTTAGCACTTGAAACCTCTCTATTATGAAAAGATGATAGGGAATGCAATAAAAAATTTTACTGATATGGTAATTTTGAGAGAAATTATTAAGAGTACCATCAAGAATGGTAAGTTGAAAGAAGGTGAAGCATTCAACAAAAGAGTCTCGAAAAAGAAAGAGATTGAAGCTCAGGCTGTGAGCTTTGATAGACAGTAATTTAAGAGTTATCAACTCTACTCACCACAAGGATACCTTTCATATTACTGTACTGTAAATAACACTTTCCCTTATCCATACCAACCATTTGCATAGTTACTTTATCCCCAAATATATCAACGTCCTCTTAGACCTCAAAATATCACATATAGTCCTAATACTCAGCCTACCCCAAGACCTCAAACTCGTTCAGCTAACCCAATAGGTGGTTCACGAGAGCAACGAACTACTCATGAAAAATTTGTATTTGACCCAATCCCAATAATTTATACAGAATTATGTCGAGAGCTTTACAACAGTCATTTGATTGCTCCTAGTAAGTTATAACCCCTCAAGCCACCTTACCCTAAGTGGTACGATCCCACAACCCATTGTGACTATCACTATGGGATTGTTGGTCACTCTACCAAAAATTACACCGTCCTGAAACACAAAGTGCAACGATTGATCAATGATAGAATGATTAGCTTTGATACATTAGGGGTGACTGCACCAAATATTTGTGGCAATTATTTGCCTAATCATAATATGAATACTTTAAGTGAAGAACAAGAGTACCATTTGAAGAAAGAAGTGATAGATATCAAGACACCTCTTAGTCAGCTATTTGATATTTTATGAAAAGCTGACATGATACAACCAGTGAGTCAACACAGCTATCATGGAATATATATAGCTGGCACTAGTTGTAAATACCATAGTGGGGTAATGGGTCACTCTATCGAAACTTGTGAACAGTTTCACCAAGAGGTGCAAAAGCTCTTGGATTCATAACAGATGAAGTTTATAAAAGAAGAGAAGACTTAAAAAGTGTTGAAGTGTCCATGACTGATAAGCCTACAAAGCTATTTTCAAAGCCAGTGATAATTTATTGTGGGAACAAGCCAAAGTCAATCATAGATAAACTCATTCCCAGGCCGATAACGTTTAAAGTTCTGACTCATTTCCCATACAAGGATGACAAAGTTATACCCTAGAGATATGGTTACGATACAGTAGTTTAGGGCAAAAAGGGGATGTCTCTAAAGTTGACACCTTCAATATAACTGGTGTATGAGGCATTACCCGAAGTGAAAGGTACTACACTCTAGAAATGTTGAAGAAGGCTAGAAGAGAGAAAGCCAAGAAAAGAGAAGAATAAAATAACCCCGAAGTAGAACCTAAGAAAGATCACCTGAAGTCGGTGTCAGAAAAAGAGGCTTGTGAATTTTTTAAGCTGGTAAAACATAGTGAGTATTCAGTTGTTGAACAATTGAACAAAATGCCAGCATGAATCTCATTACTATCACTGTTATTAAATTCAGAGCCACACTGAAACGTCTTGTTAAAAGTATTGAACTAGGCATATATGGCACATAATGTATCTGTTAAATATGTGAACCCCCTGGCTGGAAATCTAGTCATGTCGAATCATGTTTCATTCAGCGATGATGAGATTCCCTTAGAGGGAAAGAAAAATGCTAAGGCTTTACATACCACAGTCAAGTGCAAGAGCCATATCATAGTCAAGGTCTTTATTGATAATGGCTCTGCTATCAATGTCATGCTTATGTCAACTTTGACGAGGCTACCCATTGACTACTCTTATATGAAAAATAGTTAGATGATTGTGAGAGCTTTTGATGAAACCAAAAGAGAAGTCCTGGGAGATATCGAGATCCCTTACAAATTGGGCCATGTATTTTTAATATGAAGTTTCAAGTGATGGATATCTCTTCATCCTACAGTTATTTATTGGAAAGGCCATGGATTCACATAGCAGGAGCTGTGCCCTCTACCTTGCACCAAAAGATCAAGTTTAATGTAAAAGGTCAATTGGTAATGGTAGTTGGAGAGGAAGACATGCTAGTAACTCAACCGTTGAATACTCCGTATATAGAAGCTATCGAAGAAGGATTAGAATGCTCCTATCGATCTTTTAAATTGGTTAATTATATAGGTGAATGACTTAAAAATCAATCTTTTTCAAGGATAATGATGAGCCAAGTCATCAATAAGGGCTAGTATCCAGGATTAAGGCTAGGCAAGAACTTGCAGGAAATAAAAGAACCCCCGACAGTGATAGACAATAGTGAAAGGTTAGACCTAGGCTATGAGGTAACAGAATGGGAGATTAAGAGAAAGCCAGCAGGAAAAATAGCAAGACTAATGGTTATCCCATACCTGTACGAGACTTTCAGACCTGAAGGATTCATGTACCGAGATACAAAAAAAAGCGTGAAAAAGGTTTTTATCCAGTTAACCATTAATGCTATTGAAGATGAAGTGAGACTTAATCAAGAGGGGTGGGTCTACCTTTGTCCGTCAAATTATGAGCTAAGCAATTGGAGTACCACTGAAATGCCTGTGACTTTTGAAACTACTACAATGTAATTGTAATATCCCAATAGCTATTGCCCAAGGCATTGGGAGGATCTTTCTTGTTTAGGTCATTTATCTTTTATTATTTTAATAAAAATTAGAAAGGATGCATTTTTATTCATTTCTTCTTGTGTCTTCATTATTGCCATTTTTCCAAACACATCTTGCTAACATATCCTATTTCATCCAATTTTAGGTCTTTAAATGAACATGAAGATAATTATAATAACAATCAAGAGGTTAGTTTTCAGAATTCAATTAACACTGATGAACTTGACGATGAAAAAAATTCTGAGGAATATGTTATGCCTCCAGACCTAATGAGATTGATTAAACAAGAAAATAAGCCAATTGAGCTTCATCAGGAGATAGTTGACTTAGTGAATCTGAGAGATGAAGAGAATAAGAAAGATGTCAGAATTGGCACTTTACTTTCATCAAGAGATAGACAATGTTTGGCATATCTAAGTCAACTATCTCTTGATGAAGCTCAATTGGCTTATTTTCTTGTTTAATCAATCTCATTAGGTCTGGAGGCATAACATATTCCTCAGAATTTTTTTCATCGTCAAGTTCATCAGTGTTAATTGAATTCTGAAAACTAACCTCTTGATTGTTATTATAATTATCTTCATGTTCATTTAAAGACCTAAATGAACATGAAGATAATTATAATAACAATCAAGAGGTTAGTTTTCAGAATTCAATTAACACTGATGAACTTGACGATGAAAAAAATTCTGAGGAATATGTTATGCCTCCAGACCTAATGAGATTGATTAAACAAGAAAATAAGCCAATTGAGCTTCATCAGGAGATAGTTGACTTAGTGAATCTGAGAGATGAAGAGAATAAGAAAGATGTCAAAATTGGCACTTTACTTTCATCAAGAGATAGACAATGTTTGGCATATCTACTTCAAGAATTTGTAGATGTATTTGCTTGATCTTACCAGGATATGTCAGGATTGAACACGGAGATAGTGGAGCACAGATTACCCCTAAAGTCAGAATGTAAGCCAGTTCAACAGAAATTGAGACAGATAAAGCCTGAAATGCTACTAAAGATCAAAAAAGAGGTGAAAAAATAGTTTGATGTAGGTTTTCTACAAGTGGCTAAGTATCCAAAGTGGGTAACCAATATAGTACCAGTTCTTAAAAAAGATAGAAAGGTACGAATATGTGTAGACTATCGTGACTTGAATAAGGCTAGTTTAAAGGATAACTTTTTTTTACCTCATATTGACACACTGGTAGATAACACGGCTAGGCATTCAATTTTCTTCTTTATGAATGGTTTCTCAGGGTATAATCAGATAAAAATGGTTACAGATGATATGGAAAAAATTACTTTCGTGACCATGTGAGGAATCTTTTGTTACAAAGTCATACCTTTTGGGTTAAAAAATGCTGGGGTAACATATCAAAGGGTCATGGTAACACTTTTCCATGACATGATACACAAAGAGATTGAGGTGTATGTAGACGATATGATTACAAAGTCTTATGAGGAGGAAGATCATGTCACCAGTCTTAGAAAGTTATTTGAGAGATTAAAAAAGTTTCAGCTCAAGTTAAACCCAACCATGTGCACCTTTAGAGTAAAGTCAGGGAAGTTACTAGGCTTTATGATCAATGAAAGAGGAATTGAAGTCGATCCAGATAAGATACGGGCCATTCAGAATTTGTCACCTCCGAGTACACCAAAAGAAGTTTGAGATTTTTTGGAAAGATTGAACTACATTTTTTGGTTTATCTCTCAGCTTACCTACAAATGTGATCTCATATTTAAGCTTCTTTGTAAGAATAATCCTGAAAAATGGAATGAAAAATGTCAAGTGGCTTTTGATAAAATTAAGCAATACTTGTCAAACCCTCCAGTGTTGGTGCCATATGTTCCAGAAAAACCATTAATTCTATACTTGACAGTGTGTGAAAATTTAATGGGATGTATGCTGGGGGTAATAAGATGAGTCTAGCCGAAAGAATAGAGCTATTTACTATCTGAATAAAAAGTTCACAGAATATGAATCCAAGTATTTTTCATTGGAAAAAATGTGTTGTGCATTAGCGTGGATAGCCAAAAGACTTAGACAATATATGTTTTATCATACCACATGGCTCATAGCAAAATTAGATCCAATTAAATACATCTTCGAAAAGCTTTCTTTATCTGAAAAAATTACTAGATGGTAAGTAATGCTCTCAAAATATGATATTATATATGTAAGCCAAAAGACGATAAAAGGAGGTGAAATAGCAAAGTTTCTTGCAGATCGTGCTACTGAAAAATATGAACCAATGAGGTTGGAATTCCCTAATGAAGATCTAATGACTATTTCCCAACTAGAAGAAAAGGTGCATAGAGAAAAATATTAGAGAATGTATTTTGATAGAGCTACCAATGCATTGGGACAGGGAATTGGGGTAATTTTGATCTCTTCAGAAGAATAATACTACCTTGTAATAGCAAGGTTAAATTTTAATTACACAAATAACATCGCTGAATATGAGGCATGTGTCATGGGCTTACAAGCTGCTATAGATAGAAGAGTGAAAGCATTAAAAGTGTTTGGAGACTCAGCTCTAGTTATATATCAGTTGAAAGTAGAATAGGAGATGAGAGATTCAAAACTCATTTCATATCATAAGTATATTTTAGAGTTGATAAAATAATTTGAAGATATCCAATATGACCATTTACCTCGAGAAGAGAATTTAATTATCGATGCATTGGCTACTCTGGTTGTAATGATTTGAATTAATGACAATACTGACATTCAACCCATCAGACTAGATGTTAAGGATATGTCAGCTTATTACTCCAATGTAGAAAAGGAGAAAGATGGGAAGCCTTGGTATTATGATATCCTACAGTATATTAAGGATCAGAATATCCAGTTCAAATAACAAAAAATGATAAAAGGGTCATCCGAAGATTGGCTATGAGCTTTTTCCTAGATGAAGATGTTCTGTACAAAAAAAGTCAGGATCAGGTATTACTAAGGTGCGTAAGTAAAGCTGAAGCGAGAAAAATCATTAAAAAAGTGCATGATGGAATATGTGGGGCACATACCAATAGACACATGATGACAAGACAGATCATGAGAGCAGGATATTATTAGTTGACAATAGAGAGTGATTGTATTGACTATGCCCGTAAATGTCATAAATGCTAGATATATACTAATAAGATCCATGCTTAACCATCTGCTTTACATGTTATGGCACCACTTTGGTCATTCTCAATGTGAGGCATGGATGTCATTGGTCCTATCACCCCAAAAGCTTCTAATGGGTATAGATTTATTTTTGTGATGATAGATTACTTCACAAAATGGGTGAAGACAGCATCATAAGCAAATGTAACATGATCTGTGGTTTACAAGTTCATAAAAAGAGAGATCATCTGTAGATATAGACTTTCAGAGAGAATTATTTCAGACAATACAAAAAATTTAAATAGTAAGATGATGCAAGAAATATGTGCTAAGTATAAGATTAAGTATCATAACTCGGTACCATAGCGTCCGAAAATGAATGGGGCAGTTGAGGCAGCCAACAAGAGCATAAAAGATTTCTTGAGAAGATGACTGAGACTTATAAAGATTGGTATGAGAAGTTGCCATTTGTATTGCATGCATATCACACGTCAGTTCGTACCTCTACTAGGGTAACCCCATTTTCTTTGGTTTATGGGATGAAAGTTGTACTACCAGTGAAAGTAGAGATCCCATCCTTAAGGGTTCTAAAAGAAGTTGAGTTGAAAGAAGCTAAATGGATTCGAGAACACTATGAACAGTTAAATTTCACAGAAGAAAAGAGATTGACTACACTGTACCATGGTCAGCTATATCAAAAAAGAATGATAAGGGCTCATGATAAAGAGATTCGACCCCGTTGCTTTCGAGAAGGAGAGTTGGTCTTGAAGAGAATCCTCTCAATCCAGCACGATAATAGAGAAAAATGAACTCTGAATTAGGAAGGACTGTATGTGGTGAGATGGGCTTTTTCGAGTGGAGTGTTGATACTGATTGAGATGGATGAAAATGATTTACCCTATCCTATAAATTTTGATGCTGTGAAGAAATACTATGCTTAAAAAAATGAAAAAAATAAAATAAAATAAAATAAAAAATAAAAATAAAGTGAATGAAAAAGAAGGACTCAAGAGAAAATTTTAAAGGACGATTTGAGTCATAAGGGGTTTATCTAAGTTGAAAACTTAAAAAGATAGCTTAGATAAAGAGAATACAGCATCAAATTTAAAAATTCGTTGGCATAGAGACTAGCAAATTCGGAGGAGCTCTAAGTTGTTAAATACATCAGATGGTTAAGTTTTCAAAAAAATCTTGAGATGTGTTATCATGATTATCCGATTGTTCATTTTTGGGCTTTGTCCTCTATACTTATTCTTGTAACTCTCTCTTGGCCAAAATTAGCCAATATTTTATTAATAAAAGATATTTTATTTCACTCTTTGTGTCTCAATTTTATTGACGGTTTCTCAACCATTCTTATTCTTTTCCTTTTAATACTCTACAATGGAAGAAATATGCAAGTGCATTCTTACTTTTTGAGTTTGAAATAATGATTGATGAATGAATAATGGCATAAAAGATTTTTACATTACATTGAATAAGTCAAGAGTGATAAAGGCAGAATCGAGATGTTCAGTTCCTGATAAAGACATTGAATTTGAAAAGAGATTTCTTACAGGAAGAATGTGAGTGAAAGAGATGATTGAGAGCTACACTGGCTCGATCTTAAAAGAATAGCGCAACTTGGTCTTTGAAGAATCAAAGGGTTCGATGCCCAAGAAAAGAGCTTGAGAAACTTGAGTACCACAATTGAATAGGAATTAATAGCCAACATTTGCATAGCATACATTGAATTTCACATGCATTGCATAGCATATACTCAAGAAACAAGGGTATTCCAAAATTTCACATAGAGAAGACAAATGTGAAGACAGTTTCAAATTTGAGAAAAAGCTTGTCAGGTAAGTTTCTAATCCTTGAAATAGGATATCTCTCAGTATCAGGGTTGATTTGTAAGACCTTTGGACATAATATCCTGAAATTCCTTCAAACACGATTTTTAACTCCTTTGGACTTAATCATCAAGGAGCAATTTATTTTCAAAAGTTGTTGAGCCTCTGATTAGAAGAGCTTTGTTTATTTTCCAAAGTTACAATGCCTCTGTTTAGAAGAGCCATTTATTTTCAAAGTCGTTGAGCCTCTAATTAGAGGAGCCTTTTATTTCTTAAAAAGTCGTTAAGCCTCTGAATAAAGAAGCTTTGTTTATGTTTCTCAAAGTCGTTGAGCCTCTGCTTAAAGGAGTTTTGATTAGAATTTTAACGAAAAAAACAAAAAAAAGGTCGGGTGGAGCCTTGAATTGGTGTCTACGTCTTTACGCAATTTCTGTTTCATAGAAAATGTGCAAAGAGGGGCAGCTGTAGACATTCAATTTGGTTCAGGCCCGGATCAATTAGGCCTGGTCCAAATGGGTAAACCCATTTCAATTTGTTTTATTTTTTTTATTTTATTTTATTTTTATTTTTATTTATTTTATATTTTATATTTTATATTTTGTATTTTAGTATTTTATTTATTTATCTATTATTACTATTTATTAATATATATATATATGTATTTTTATCTGTTTATATATCTATTATATATTATTATTTATCTGTTATTATTATTATTTATCTATTTACATATTATCATTTATCTATTAATATATATTTTTTATTTTATTTTATTTTTTTTCTTGGTTGAATCTCGATTGGGATTAGGATTAGAAAGACTGAAATTCTGGCGAAATTTGGGGTTGGTAGAGTTGGGATTGGATTCAAAGATTGAATCCAAATCTCAGAAAAAATTAAGATTGATCAGAAACTCTTCTGATCAATTCTTATAAATAGGTGCTGGAAGAACAGAAGAAAAGACACAAAAAACAGACACTGACAGTGAAGAGAGTGAAAAGAGAGAAAATAGGTGTTCAGGAAGGGTCATGAGCAACTCGCTTTCGACCCGCGTTCAACCCTAGTGCGAGCCGCTTTCGAAACCGAGCCGTTCTTAGGTTTTTTTTTTCATTTTTTTATTATTTTATTATTATTATTATTATTTATTGATTAGATTAGAATTCTTTAATACTTTTTATTTTATTTTATTTTCTTTAAATAAAATTCAAAAAAATATTTTTAAGAAAAAGTTGAAAGTATCAATTTTCTTTAAAAATAAACTTTCTAAAAACTATTTTTGAGAAAAAGTTGAAAGTATCAATTTTTCTTGAAAATAAGCTTTCTAAAAAAATATTTTTGGAGAAAAGTTGAAAGTATCAATTTTTCTCGAAATTAAAGTTTCTAAAAAATATTTTAGAGAAAAGTTGAAAGTATCAATTTTCCTTGTACAAAAGCAAACATTTTTTTCTTCTTTTTATTTTCTTGAATTTTTTTAATGTTAAATAATCCGACGATGGAGCCTCTACAAGTAAAACAGTAGTCTTTTTGCATACTTTTAAGGTGAGAAAATTTTTTCAATTTTATGCTAAAAGTATTAGAGTCAATTGAAAATAATTTTTAATAATTAATTACTTGATAAATTTTTAAGGCTTATTAGATAATACAAAATTAAGCTGGTACCATCTTTCGATGAGGGTTGTGAGGGTGCTATAACCTTCCTCACACGTAATCGAACTCCCGAATCTTGTTCTGATTAGTAGACCTAAACATATTCTTTTAGGGACCCTTAAACTTAGGTGTTTCTTGAAAAGATAGATTCTTTAGGTGGTCAATTGCACCTAGATAAAAAAGATTGGTGGCGACTCCTTTAAGTCAATGTCTAACGATAGATCTCCGGATCTGGACGTTATGACAATTGGTATTATATTTACTTGAAATTTGAAAATGAAGTATTTTTCTTCTTTACATTTTCATAAAATAAAATTTAAAAAAATAAAATTCTTAAGAATTTTTTTTTTAATTTAGATAGAATATTCTATTTCCATCCTAGGTGATTATAATTGCATAAAAAAATGTAGTAGAATGATAAAATTATATAAAAATAAAGTGACAAATATGAAATTCCAATCTAACATATTCCGTAAATTTGATCATTTTCCTTATTAAAAAAATTAAGTTTAAAACAAAGCTGATTCATCAAACATGCAACGCCTAGTCATCAGTAACGTACAAAAATAACAAAAATACATTGAATATGGCCACAATCATTTTTTTTTTAAAGAAAAGAAACAATGAGGGGAACTTGGATTGATCATGGCTGGTGATTTATTACAGCATTGAAAACACTACAAAGTGAACATAAGCGTGAGTAAACATGAGACTATGAGAGAGAGAAAGTAAATGACGAAGGTGATGACGAAGAATGCTGGGGCAAAAGTCTGCAACTTGTCTGTTTCAATAAGAGTTTCTCATATAAAATATAAAGAAGGAGCTAGCTTTCAATTAATGTGCAGACACGGCATCTCCGTGCCTACGATGATCCATTTCAATGTCTTCATCCATGTTCTTGTTTAATTTATTTGGTTTTTATTCTTTTATTAATTATGCCATTATTTAGTTATTTATTTTGGTTTTCTGTTTATATATATATATATATATATTTCATGAAGTTTAATTTATCGATGAAATTGAATGTGTGTTGGCAATGCCGCCAAGAGTGAGAAAGGGAACGTTGGGGGAAGAGGCGGAGGCAAGAGAGTAATTGCGAGCTCTGCATGGAAGTGCGTTTCATTCAAGTTTAAAGCAAAGTAGCTATACCTATAGTTTTTTTTTTTTTTTTTTTGGGGTTTTATCACAATTCCATCATCCATCAATTTTCACATTTACCATCCCCAACAAACGCCCACACCTACCTCTTTCTCTCTCTCACTTGACCAAAAAACAATCAGCCTTTTGCTACGTTTGATTTTCTTTAAACTTTGATTCTTATTGTTATTTCTTAGTACTTTGTAGAAGCTTTTTGAAATCATTGGAGCCTTCATGGAAATATTTCAATTCCTTGACTTTGCATGCCTACGTATATTATATACATATGCCAAATTCGTGATTTAAGACCTTCAGTTCTTCCTGAAACAGATAGTTCAGAACTTTTGGCTTGGCTGTGAAAGTTTGCAAAGCTCTTGGTAAAAGAAACTATTGTAGGCAAAAACTATATATGTTGAATATTGAAGCTATTTTAGGAATCTATATGCATCTTTATCTAACTTATAGGGACAAACATGATGTTGTCCTATCATCATGGAGGATATATACCATGACTTCAAATTTCATCCTTGGTAAAAAGCAAGCAGATCATGTAATAAAAATAAAACGAATTGAAATATCTAAGATTACCATATTTATCATAAACAACCATGATTTGTCAACTGCATGCATCAACCATCAACCTAATTAGACCATCTTTTGTCTTCCTGTTTTTTCCTTCTTCATTTGGAGGTTAGGAAGCTAGGGCAGGTCATGTCAGGTCAGAACCAAATACTGTTCAAAACGAAGCTAACCAGCTTCGTTAGAGCTTGAATGATCACCTAGCCAATGGCGTCAAATTTGTTCGATCCAACGTGAGTTCAGCTTCCTTGTCCATAACTATACATATATAGTTATTACAAATTAATTAAAAGCGCATGGTATTAACCGATCTTTTATCATTTATCAGTCACAGCACCAACGTATAAAATTGGTGGAATGTGAGACAAAATTTTAAACCAAATAAATAAATAAATAAGATGGGGCCTCCCCTGCTTCATTTACTTCCCAATCTGAAACATCATTTACTAGCACCCACGAAATATATGAGCACCACATTACTTCACTGTTATCTCTCTCTCTCTCTCATCACTCTTTCCTTTCCTTTCCGTGATAATGCAGCCGGATGATATTATCCCGGGGTGTCCAGATTGAATGGATTGCAGGAATCCGGTCCCACAAGCCTTTGATATCTTTATTCAGATTTGCCTGTCCCATTTTTTGATGTCATGTCCCCATCCATCCCCACCTCCATAGCCGTTAAGGGCGAAAACTTGATGCACCTCCCCTCCTTTCCTCCAATTTACTTCGGTTTTTAATTATATCGTAAACGAACTCTTCTTGTAACGGCAATGTTGCAACCTCGTTGATTGCATGAATGGGGAAGCCAAACACACAATGCAACAAGCTCAAACATTAATGATCCAAGATATATATATATATATATATATATAGATTAATTACAAAATTCATTTGGGAAATTGAATGACCCGTCTACCAACCTACTGAGATTATTTTACCATACAAAGTGCAAACCATGGAGGTACTTTCTGCGGTAAAGGGATCACAATCCCCATTTTGGTTTAGGATGGAAACTTTGAAAGTTGAAGATACAGCTGCCAAATTTCCTGTTTTTTGGCGTCCACAAATTGTTGGCATGACTTCGATCGATGTACGGTACCCATTTTTAGGAGTTAAGATGTAAATTATTAATGAGCTTTAATTACTTAATTAATTAGTTGAAATATGTATGCATTTGTTTTGCCAATCACGTCTTGTTTTAGTGATAAAAAAGAAGCTTTCAAATTTTAAAATTTTAAAATTCAAATCTCATTATACTTGGATTTAATTCAATTTTATGATAAATTTGTTTAATACTGATTTATTGGTTGATTTGTTTATTTGATTTAATTTAATAATTTAATTATATATGTATATATATAATTAATATTAAATTATAATGGATTGTAATTTTTTATACTTGTAATTTCATTGTTTTTAAATGTATATTCCATATAATTATTACCGCTGAAATTAATCATCTAGCCAGACTGCTACAGCTTGAATAAAAAAAAGTACAAATATGATAAAATTGTATTTGATGACAGCTAGTTGGTTGAGAGAATGTCTCTCAATTTCATCATAAATGACAATTAATTTGTAGGCCAAAGATAATTAAACATTGATTTGTTAAAAAAGCTTTACATTATATTAAAACTGACCTAATTTTTATACTCTTGAAAACTTATTATTTTTTTAAGTTACAGAAGTATTACATTCAATATAATTAATTAACAAATTGGAGTATAATTAGACAATCAAACTCATACACAATAAAACCTAAACCTAAAACCTCAAAATTTTAGGATTTCCTCCTTATCATTAAACCAAAGCTTCATTTACAGTATAAAAGCTTACTTGACCTGATGACTTTTGCACATGAATCTAAACATACATAGAAAATACTTTTATGCAAGCTATTTGTACCCCTAATATGTACTGTGTAAAAAGATGACTATAAATTATACCCAAAAAAAAAAAATCTAACTTTTCCATTTAACTTTTGATATATGTAGTTTGAAATTCAAATGAATTCTCTCCAAAAGAAAATTGCAAATTCAGATTAATATTGATCAGTTCTGAAATAAATAACCTTTATTTATATGCTTAAAACATGTGGGTGTATATCAATATATTAATTTCTGATTTCAACTCTTCAAAGAAAAGATGAATAAAAAAAAAAGGGAGAGAAATTGAAACAAATAGTGAAGTTTGAGAAAGCAAAACTGCAATGCAAACAGCAATTGAGGTATATTGTTACTTCCCATCAGAA
Source organism: Durio zibethinus (assembly GCF_002303985.1). Next base: position 7,483,902 of record NW_019168381.1, on the reverse strand, counting down.
TTCACTACGAGGGTTGGAAGTTGGATGTAGGGTCAGGGTAGCCCTGGAAAAATATAAAATTGAGCAGCTAAAAAACAAGAAGGTGATTGTTACCTCCTTTTTCTTGCCATTTTTTTTGTACACAAAAGGACAGTCAGGGTTGGGCGCCACTTCATTTTTCATATGTTCGCCACTCATCAGTCATCACCCTTTTTCTCTGCAGAATTGTCTTTGTATAAGTTTGCAAGGTGATTTTAAGAAGTAGGGCAAAGAGGTGGAGCCTCCCCTCTGCCTGTCTCATCCATTTCTTTCGAAATAATTTTATGATATGTCTTTAGCTTCAAGAGCTTTCAGGGAGATTTGATAAATATGGGATTGAGATGGCTCAAAAACCAGCCTTCAATGCCATGGTTGGCGCGCCTTGTTTCACGCTCCCAAACACAAACAAAAACAAAATTTAGAATTTGGTTTCATATAGGATGATGGTGACCATTGAGGCCGATCATAAAGGGGGTTGTGAGCGGGGAGGAAATTGACTTTGCGAGTGTTTAAGGCCCACTCCTACTCCATTTGCTGCAGGAATGTTTCGAAGACTCTAACACATGGGGCCTTAACTAGTGTTTGTGATGTTTTCTTAGAACTTGAGCTGCTGTTTAACAGGAAATTGTTTCATTTCCTTGTTTAAATCCTTATTGTTGTTGATTTGACTTTCAGTTTTCATCACTACAAGTATTCGTTATGGCTAGGTTAGTTGACTACGTTATGTCTTGTCAGTTTGTTTATTTTTTCAGTGAAAAGAATTTCAGTTAACAAAATGTTATAAGGTTTTCAACAGGGCGTGTTTAGGCCATAAGATTGCATCTTTTTCGCTGTGCCTGAGCCCAACATTGTTCCATGGCTTTTTAACCAGACCCGGATGAATAAAAGAAATCTTTCCACGTTTGGCCCAGCAAAATTTCATCGTTCTCGGGCATGCAGAATGCCATTGGGTTCTGATAATAAGCGTCTCTAACTAGAATCATCGTGGCCCAAATTTGCAGAGCCGAGCAGACCATTCGCATTTCCTGACGCTAATAGTTCGTTGTACACCAAATTTAGGCTAGGGGACCATGGCAGAGAAGTCCATCATGAAATAAACCCTTTCTGAGAAGAAATTACTTGACAAGTGAATTGCAAACAAATATGTGATTCTGGCTTCCATAGCAATTGCAAATTGTGACAAAAAAGTTTATCCAGACAAAACAACATTACCAATTAAGAGAAGCTAATACCAGTGAAACAATATGAAGAGATCCTGTGACCACAAGAATGGCTGGCCCATCCGATGGTCTTTCTCTAAGAATTTGATTTGCAAACCTCAGAGAATCTGATAGTGAACTCTCGGCTGCCACTATGATTTCATGTTTTGAGACCCTTTTTGAACAAATAAATTTGTCCTCAAATAATTCCCTATTTTCAGCCATTCTATCATGGAGAATTTTGATGCCCTATTCTCTGGATGCTTGCATCCTACAATCTCTTAAAATAGATGCCGAAGTAGTTCGAGATGTGCCACCAGCAATGTCAGCTTCTGTTAGGAAGACAGCCTCTAATGGTCTACCAGAGAGAATATGGTAAGATCACAGTTAAATCTATCCAAGATATGCATATTCACTGCTTTTAGCTACCAAACATATTAAAGCAATGAAAAGCCGAAAAATGACATTTCTCAAGGTACAACCTAGGAACAATATGAACAAGATTAATTGCATCCTGCTGACACCCCAGTCTCAAATTATTTCCAGATCTGATTTTGTTCATTACAATTTAGCAGTGATGTGATTAACTAAACTCATCATAAAACAAACATAAGTTGGTTTATACCTGAAAGAAACTCTTTAGCAAATGCTAAGTGGTCTTGATCACTAGCCATTGCAACCACCATAGCCAATCGTGAATCTGGAAATATTATTTGCATTGTTTCCAGTAAAGCTTTAGTGGATTCTTTTGTGTGGGCTAAAAACAAAAGAACACAGTCAGAACTACCTTTAGAGAAGTGCCAAGTTAGCAATGTCTGCTGAGAAATAGGTATGCAGAAAGGAAAATAAGATAAAAGAAGGAAACAAAAGACTCTACAGCCAAATGAAAGATGATGAAGAATTTCTTTTAAAATGTCTTGGAATTTATATGAAGCCGATTGCTTTCAAGAAAAAGCAGTTACCAGCCAACGGCTAATTACAATCTGTGTCCATCTAAAACTAGAAATAACTAACAAAGAGAATGAGAGAATAAATCTACATCAAGCGATACTGTCAATCCCAGTAATCCTAATGTCTCGGCTTCTTTTACATGTTAGAAATTGGCTTCTTCCTTCCAAGCATGTATTCTCCAAGCCAGCCCTAATAGATCCGTCTAAGATTCTCCATCCTGAAGTATCCATGAAAGCATTCAAAGAAACAATAAGAAATAATAAATGAGAACAAAAACTTAACAGGACTCAACAAAGCCTTAACCACTTATTCAGTTATTCTCAGGTAGCATTCACTCCACCATTACTAAAGTTTAGCTTGCCATGCTATTGATGAGTTTCCATGATTTTGACTAGAAATCAAGCAATCAGAAAAAACAAAGACTAGGCACCCACCTTGATTGCAAAGGCAAAGTGCTGTATATGTTGCAGTTACTGCATTTTGAAGTTGATGAGTTCCAAGCATGGACAGGTTTAGATCACGTAACTCAATGGACTGTGTAAATTAAACAATAGTTGGTTAATCAAAGTTCATCAACATATAAAAAGAACTAAGCAAGATTTCTTTAAAAACCAAGTCAAGGCATACCAAATTACACTTGAGTAAATAGGGCCTTCGTCAATGGAATTAAATATAAAACTGCAAGTTCTTCCACTGTAATGCTTGGAAGAACATACCAGCCGAAAGTCACGGTCAAGTTGTATCATCAAGTAACAAAATTGCAAAGGTCGACCCTTGAATGTGCTGATTCCTTTTATGGCTGTTCTAATTCCAGCATCAGATGCTGATACTATAGGTGAAGACACTAATGATGCCCTGTCACGGAGAAGGCAATCAATGTGTGGAAGAAAAGGCCCACCTCAAATCAACTGAAAATTTGAACCATTAAATGGGTGTTATATCTCATAACAAATTAGCATGGTAAAGATGCATGAATGCATGTCAGTAGTTAATTTTAGTAAGAAAGCCAGAGAATATGGAGTACTTTATGAAAAATGTTGGATAATTGTATGCAAAGTTATCATCACTGGTATCTGACCAGCCCTCAAATCAACATATCAAGCAAAACACTTTTGGTCTAGATGAGTCAGAGAATTCATATCAAAGTGGTTTTAGAAAGCACATATCTAGAGCAGCTGCAGCAAATACAATCAACACTAAAGTATTTATGACCTCATTAGACAAAATACTGCATAATCAAAGTGCATCATACATTTAAAAAAGAAAAAGAACATCATATACCAAAGATAACTGTGATTCAAATCCATGCCATTCTGAGTAAAAAGGTACTAAACGACAATCTCAGTGATTGAATACAATAAACTCAGAGCACACATAGACATAAAAGTGAAACAAACTTGTGCAGGGAAAATAACCCAACTGGACGACCATGTTTAATGATTCCAGCCTTTGTCACTGCAATATTTTCCAAAGAACCCCCAAGCGCAGCCAAATGTTCATCACATATTGTTGTTATGATGGATGCGGCAAGTTCAGAACTAGAAATAATGTTTGTAGCATCCCTAGCACCTCCTAATTGCGCCAGTCAGATTACAATTAAATTAAAAAACAGTGAGTCTAACTAGCACGCAGATGTGAATGTACACACACACACACACACAGAAAAGAAGATTTGAAGAAATCAAATAACCTCTATGATTGCAATGTCAACATTCTCTTGAGCAAATTAAGTAAATGCCACAGCAGTAAGAACCTGAAAATAAATTAAGCCATGTAGCTTATTCAATTAAATGACATAAAAAAAAAAAAACTCATTTAAGGAAAATTACTACGTACCTCAAAGTGAATAAGACATCCGTTTTCAAGCACAATAGCGTCATCAAGACTTTGCTTAATAATCCTATGAAAAAGGGAATTCAACGTCTCGGAAGACACCGGCTTCCCCACTTTTCCGACCGCCATACGTTCCCTTATATTAAGCATATGTGGACTGCCTAAACAAGGAAAAAAATACAATTAAAATATGTAATGTCATCCAAAACGACTACCAAATGTGAAACGGCAAATCAAAAAGGTAGTCTTCTTCGTTTCAAATACCTTGTATAAGAACCAACAGAATAACCTTCCGTCCTTAAAATGTTGGATAGACTTGCTGCAGTGGATCCCTTCCCCTTTGTTCCAGCAATGTGAACACTCTAATTTAAAAAAAAAAAAAAAATCAGCAATCAGAAATGGAAAAATAGAAAAAAAAAATTTTTAAAAGAAAAGGAAAAAGAAGAGGACAGGCCTTGAAGATGGACTGCGGATTACCAAGGCGGTTCATTAGGCGTCGCATCCGGCCCAAATCAAACCCATCATCGGAGTCGGTACCGGCATTTTTTTTTGTCTCCCGATTTCTCGTAGTTTTTGAGAGAATCGATGAATTGGATGAAATCCTTGAGCTCCGGCTCCTCTGTGTATGAAGAGAACCATTGTTTGGATTCCAACTGAAAATTTTTTAAGGGTTTTCTTCGAGTGAGAGTGGAGTACCGACTGATAAGCTAACGGTTTTGGTATCCGAACTTTTAAGAAAATGTTTAAATTGTTACCTAAAACAAATAAATATACAAATCACCCTTGAACTTTTAAAATGTGTAAACCTCTGTTTTGTGAAAAATAATTTTTATATTTTTAAATATTTATATAATAAAAAAATTGATTGGTTAATTAAAAATAATTTATTAATTAATAAAAAATAAGATAATTTTTTAAAAATTTATCTTACGAATTTGATAAAAAAGTATTTTTCAAAAAAAAATTATTTATGAGTATAATTATTTATCAATACTTTCAAAAATAATTTTACTTATAAACAAATTTGTATTAATAAATAATATATTAATAAATAATATATTATATTAATAAATAACATAATAATAAATATTATTAATTTAATTAATAATATTATAATAATACATTAATAAATAACATACTATTAATATAATATATTAATAAATATTATTAATAAATAATATTATAATATATTAATAAATAATATAAAAATAATAAATAATTTTTTAAAGTATTTTTATATTAACATAATATTTTTATAATAAATATAATTATTTTTTAATATTAATAATTTCATAATAAATAATTTCAATATATTTTAATAATAAATAATTTTTAATATTTTAATAGTTATATTAATATTATTTGAAAAAAAATAAAATTTTCAAAAAACAATCAAATAACAAAAAATATTTTTCATTAACTCATTTAAAAAACAAAAAATTTCTTTCCATTCAAAAAATATAAATATTTTTTAAAAATTATTTTTCAAAAATAACTTTTTACGAAACAAATGAAACCTAAATTTTTAGTCTTCCACTTAAACTCCAACATCTCAATTGACATTTAATCAATAAAATTATACTATATATTTACCATGTGTTAATTAAAAATATTAAATATCACACGAAAATTTTAAAAAACTGTCATGTGATATCCTTATTAGTATGTTTCAATAAAAATTATATCGCTAGCGAATTTTTTTACCTTTTATTAATTTTTATTCATAGTCATGTTTTTTATTTTATTCTATTTTTTTTTTATGAAACATTTCAAAAATAAAAGATTTCTCAAAATATTAAAACTAATATATTAAAAAAAGACAACATTCGAGAAATAAAAAACAAAAAAAAAAACCCTAACAATGTTTTTGGAATGAGGGGAATGGAATAAAAGAAAAGTAAAGTAAAGGAAACAAAATCATGTTCTCCTTATTTGAATAAACTTTTAATTTAAAGAAAAAAAAAGTGGTGAAAACCATATAACTTTTGGTTTCTTTTATAAATTCACTTTTTTTAATATCTCAATTTGAAGAAAAAGTTAGAGAAAAAAAAGTTAAAATTTTTATTTATAAAAAGACTATTATATTCATCTTTTTATTAATAATAAAAATTTAATCAAAAAAATATAAGTAGATCAAAATTATCCTATAATTATTTCAAAGTCATCTTTTTTTTAAGTAAGTTTCACATATCTCTTTCAATATAAAAATCACTGATATAGTAAAAATTATGAGCTCAGATAAAATAGCAAACATATCATGATTCAAGAGTGCTCTAAAATTACAGGTAATGAAAGGTTATAATTGAAAAAAATTATTATAATGAATTATTTCTTTTTTTTCACTATTTATCCGAACAATAATTGTTAGAATTCTTTTTCTTTCTTTTCCTTTATTAATTTTAACATCCAAATAAGAGTTACATGTATTGTTTTCTTTCTTTTAAAAAACTTTTTTTTTCTTTTTTTTTATTTTTTTATTAATATTTATTCAAACATAGCGTGAAGAAACCCCTAATGAAATACCCCTAATTGAAATCTCTAATTCCAACAAAAAATTGCTCTATAAAAATTTTTAATTTAGAATAGAGAGAGCATTAGTGTTTTAAAATATCAAATCGTGAAGAATCTACAAAGTATTTTTATTCTTCTATTTTTTATATTTTTTGCCATTTTTTTTGTTGGGTTATATGTGTCGTACAACACATACTAAATTTGGGTTGTCTTGAAATTTTCTAAAAATAATCATTTAAAAAGTAAAAAAAGAGTTTTTTCTTCTTATTTTTTATAATTAATGCTTGGAAGGATGTGTTTTTAATTATCCTTATGAGGTTATATCAAATTATTGGCCTTAGCATGAGTGGTATGGTGATTTGAAGCTTCATAGAGAAATTATTTAAGATTTGATAGTTTCAAAAATTATGGAATTCTAGATTTTATGTTATATCCTTGGTCAAACTTCATTTTTTTTTTAATATTAGCTAGATGTGATTGTTTGATTATGAACATTGCAGAACAGCTGCAATCAACCATTCTTAAGCTACACTCCAACAATTGAAGAAAGTACTAATATATCAAGTATGAGATCATTAGATTCCAAGGTGCTTGAACCTCTAAATGTGAAGGCACCAAATATTTCTAAGCCATGGAGCATCATATACTTGCTGGTAACGAGTTTGAATGAGGCAAAAGCTAAGGTTGTGAAATTGTTGGCATAAAATAAAGGCATTAAATGTGGTAAAACATGGTCAGATATAACAAACTAATAGCCATGAGTCAAGAAAGGCCAGGGCTGATACTAGAAAAAGATTCAAAGATCACTTTGTGAAAGCAACTGAAGCTCCACATGTTAAGACCATATGTTAAGATAACATGTTTCATCTCTATTAGTCCTTGTCTACAAATATGTCTTCCTCATATAAAAAAGGAAAAATATTAGTTGCTACAACTTTTGCATTTCAATAGTTGTAAGATCAGTGTATGGAATTACAAAGTTTTTTCTTGCATGCTCCTGTATCCAATGGGTAAATTTTTTATTTATAAAAAATGAAAAAAAAAAAAACAACTTGTAAGGAAACCCATTTTTTTTTAGCTCAAAAGCAGCAGAATACCAAGTTTTTTAGATTGACATCATTAAAGGATGTAATCTAATAGATGCATGGATGTACAAAGTGAATTAAGAATTTAGGACCAAAAGTATAATGTCATCAAATAAGGTTGTGGTTTCTCATCACCCTTTGATCTATAAAAGGATGTATTGTGTGATGAAAGTAAAGCTCACAGAAATTGCATCTAGTAATGAAAATACTCTAGTTGTGGGGAAAAGTTTCCATTTACTTGGCCTATAACAAAGGTGTCTTGTAGAAACCTGCTATAAAAAGATCGTCAAGTGTGGATCAGTATGAAGAAGAAAACCAGTTCGAGCTCCTAAAGCCCTATAGCCAAATGCAATCACTTGAGCAACAAATGTGTAGTATGTTTACAAAGCTGAAATATTAACATTCTATAGGTAGTTGAAAGCAAGTTAATGTACTTATTACATTATAATTTTAAATATAAATCATCTTACTTTTAAAAGAAAATTAAAATTTTGAAAAGTAAAAATTGAAATACTAAGATCATGTTTAAATATATATTTTTATAGGTACGAGGATACTCATCCTTATTACAGGGAAAGTATTAATACGTTAGATTGATAAAAGAAAAAATTTATAAAATTAAACTTTTCATAAATTATATCTTTCCATTACACATATACCAATAAATTCACAGTCATAAAAAACCAAGTCACCAAATACCAAATCACCAATAAGCCAACCAATCATTAATTGTTAAGAACCACAAAAGTTAAGAATAAGTTTTGAAGCCAACTCATCAACATAAAATCACATCACTTTCTTGAAGTTGTGAGCATTGCTCTTACAACTTTTACTCTCTTAAGTGCTTTGTCCTGGAGCTTTTTTCTTTTCACTTTTGCCTTCATGAGTGCATAGCAAATCAAATAGAAATGTCTTGATGTCAATTCTTCTTTGTCCTTCACTTTTTTGTCACTTCCTTCCCAACAATTCATTTTTAAGATCCTATAAAATGTTTAAATATAAAAAAAAATGAATACACAATACACATTTCAAAACACATCTACTGGTAGCTTAAATATACCTTCAAAAAGCCAAGAGTTTCCTCTAGTTCATCATCTCTTAATTATTTTTGAGAAGCTGCATAACACAAGTGTTCTTTTCTATTTGTATACAATTTTTGAACCTTTTTTTATTTAATTGTTGTTGCAGCCTACTCTTTAAATGCATTTTTTCTTTTGTTGTTTCTTGTAAAAGCAGATTGTTTGGGCCTTAAAACTTTTTGTGCTGGTACTTTTTATTTTCTCTTAGTTAAGTTATTTTTTAGGAAGCAACTCTTGCACTAGTATACTATTGTCATCTTGCTATATCATGCTCTACATCATAATGTCATAGACTATCATCATTCATCTGGTATGGTAACATGTAAAAGACATATTATTAGATATAATTAAATTATAAAATTAGGTATTAAATATATGGAATCTAAATATTTACTTACATTATTCTTATTTTTGTTTGGACATTTCCTTAGTTGTGTCCAAGCTGGAAGCAAACTTTGACTTCTCATTTTCCTTCATCACTTACCAAGTTTCGTGCCATTACTTGATTCACCTTTTTTCATGATTCTCTTCTTTTTTGGTCACTCGATTCGATTCACCTTTTTCCATGATTCTCTTCTTTGTTAGTATACCAAACATCTTTCTAAGCAATGGTTGGTCTAATGGTTTTAGGTTTCTCTTAGGCCAGAACTAATCTACAAGAACTGGCTTTAACACATAACCATAGCATTTTTCATAGAACTTTTTGCTATAAACTTAAGACACATAATCTTTAATATTTTTTTTTATAGATAATCACACATATAGCATGTGGGCAAGGAATTCCATTAAGATCCCATGCCCTACAAGTGCATTTTCTACCATTTAAGTCAACCACATATGCAATACCAAGGCAACTAACTTCATATCCTTTATCTCCATTTCATTTCACATGACAAAAAGTACTTTTTTATTTATTCTCTTACATCTTCTCACATATTTTAAAATAGATTTCCTTCTTCCATTTAGAATATGTGCAACCTTTTGCATGACATAATGTTTAATTTTTTCAAGCATGGAAATAATGCACATATGCCTAGCTTGTATGATGACAGCACTAAATGCCTCTGCTATGTTATTGTCAACCACATTACACAATGATCTAGTACAAAAAAAAAGCTTTAGACTAATATATGGGATTTACCCTCAACAAATCAATAAGAATTATCCCCTTAAGTTCTCAATGCTCCTTGGCTCTTTTCCTAAAATCAGCCTCTGTTATGGTTTTGGAACACATCTAGAATTATGTTTCTAAGTCACTACCTCTATTATTACTCTTCTTCCAATTAACAAAGTAATATCCAATATAATACCTAAGTTCAACCTTTTGGCAAAAAAGTCTTAACAACATCAATTAAACCCTACAATTTAAAAATCTATAAAAAAAAATCAATACTCATTTATATTAAATATATTAATATTAAATATGAATATTAAAAAAATTTTATCTTTTACATATCACTTATTACAATAGATATGGCACCATCTTTCAAATAAAGGTCAAATATAACATTTTCAATAAACCATGCCTATATGTCTTTGTTTTCCACCTCCACCATTACCCAAGCAATGAGGTACATTTGATTATTGGCATCCTTTCCAATAGCTATCAAAAGCTCATGTTTGTATTTGTCCTTTAAGAAGTAACCATCCATAAACACTATCTTCCTACAATATTTCCTAAACCCAATCTCTAGTGCATTCAAACAAACATAAAATCTCACAAACCTAGGTTTCTCGGTTAAGCATGGCCTTTCAACCATGAGATCTATTATACTTTTAAAGTTAGTTTTTCTCAATATAGTAGCATAATCCCTAAACCTTGAATACTCATACACATATCTCCCACTAATATCTTTTTGTACCCTTATTTTAGCTTTTTTACACTGGTGTATTGAGACATCTACACTAAGTTTTTCCTTAACTAACTATTGCATTTCCACCAACTGTAAATCAAGAGTAATCTTTATCTTAATAAGAAAATAATCGGACAAGAATTTAACATTTGCCTTTGAGCTCTTAAAATCATAAGAACACACATACTGGTCATTAAATGTCTTAATCTTGTAAAACCCATTACTCTTATCAACTGCAACAAAAATATGAAATGGATAATCAAGATCTTTACACTTAGCCCTTGTTCTATTCTTTTCATTTCTCACCATTTTAAAATTAAATTTTTTAGCCACTGCATATTTGGTTAATGCTTTCTTAAATTGCTTAGGACCATAAAAGATCATGTTAACAGAAAATCTAGGAATTTGATTTGTGGGATCAAAATAAAGCCTATTTGATTTCTTTTACATAATCTCATCATCAATTTCACCCTCAAAGCTATCAAGATCTAAATACTCTAAGTACTTTGTTACATATCCTTCCCCATCTAATATATTATTAAACTCACAGTATCCACCTACTTTTTTTGTGTTCTTTTTTTATGTCTTTTATCTCCTTCAATAGATCATTAAAATTAAGTTCATCTAGTACATCATTAAGCCCTACAACCCTACCTTACTTTTTTTCTTGAAATCTTTTAGTTTTCTCTTAATTTTCTATATCTCTTCATTATCTATTAACCATGGCACTTCTTCAAACTTATCATCGGTATCACAGCATCTATTTTCATCCTCACTCACTTCATTTTCTACCTGTGCATTTTTTATCCAAATTTCCTCCACCACCATTGCATTTTCAAATTCAATTTCACTATCTTTACGTAAATCATGAGACTCACATGGATTATCCCCATTTGCTAGATTCTCACCAAAGTTATAAATACCTTCATTTGGTTGACAACCAACCTCAGTGCCATTATTTAGACCACCTACCTTAGTTACATTGATTAGACTATTTACCTCACTAAAATAGGTTTTGACCACTCTCTATATTTTAGTATACCCCTTAGCATTCATCGTAAAATCATCATTAGGGAATCAAATAACAATCCTATAGTGGAATAGCGATTGTGAAATTACGGTAACCTCAGCACCCGCCACCACTATCAGGGAAAATGTGGTTAGAAAATTCAATCACACTCGAAATGGTGTGTAGCGACCACTGAAAAATGGCTTAACGGGTGACAATAACTATCCGTTATTGTAGCTATCTTCATTTTTCATGTCACCAATTCAAGTTTTACAAAAAAATCAAATTTTCAACATAATCTACCCAGAATTAGAATAAACCAACTAACAAGATTGCAAAAGTAAAAGTAAAAGCAAAAAGATAACTCAGTCTCAATTTCAAAATCAGTCTAAAAAAGTCAAAAAATATTATCAAATCATTTATCAACTATTCAATCGACAGCAACCCTAGCTCAATTAGCAAATTATCCAAATTTAAATTAACCTCAAGTCCTCAATCAACAATTAAGATAAAAAAATAAGAGAAAGTTAATTTTTTTTTTCAAAATTTATGTAAAATAATGTTTATCTTTGTGAGAATTTGAGAGAGAGACGAGATCAAGGTACTTTGTAGACAGTGACAGTGACGAGGGTTGATAGGTGTGTAGGAGAATGAGAGTTAAGACTTGAAAGGCTAAATGGAGAAAGAAGAAGGAGATGCGAGAAAGAGTGAAAAATACAAAAAATTTGAAGAAAGGAAGAAGAATTCAGTAGGGTTGACTTGAGGGAGGCCAGTGGCCATGAAGAAGCCTTAAGGAGGAGGGAATTTGGGAATTTAACCAAAATTTGAGGGAAATTTGGGGATAGGCTATTATAGTGGGACAGGTGACTAGAATGGGTTTTTTTGTGGGTGGGGTGCGTTTTTTATTTAATTTTGTAATTAATTTTATTAAAATATAAGTTTAAAATTTTTTTAATTTTTGTAATATTTTAGATAAAATCTAGTTAGAGAGATTTATGATTTATAATTGAAAAAATTAAAAGATTAATAATCTAATATGATATGTATAGAGATTTTAGATGAAAATTTTTGATAATTTAAGTTAGATAAAAAATAATTAAAATTAAATATTATATTTTGATTTTGTTATTTATTAATTTATGATTTTGTATTTGAAATATAATAATTTTTTTATTGTTTTGATATTTATATTGATGTCAATTCTTTTACTATTAGATTAATTTTTATTAAGTTATTATTATTTTTGTGTAATTATTAAAGATTCTATTCATTAAATAATATATTGAAAGTAATTTGTGATAAAAAAAATTATATATCAATTAGTGTATAAAAAAGATTAAGTTACTTAATAAATTGAATATTTTACGATTTATTACTCTTAAGATTAAAAGCTAAAAATTAAAAATTTAACATAGATTCAATTTTTAATGATGGAATAAGTAACATTAATATTTCTAGATATAAGTTTATTTTATTTTTATACAAAATAGCAAGCATGCCACCATGTGAAGAGTTCTTGAGTAACGAAGAAAAAGGCCGTCCAATGATAATATAGGTTAGCCTTTTGGAACACTTATGTCAAATACAAGAGGAAATGTTTCATGCAAACTTTGTCATAAAGTTGTAAAATGAGGAATAACACATTTCAAAGAACACATATTTCATAAACTTGGCAATGTTACACGATGCTCTAACGTTACTAGTATGTTATGTTTTTATAATTCCTTTGAAAATATTATTGTTAATTTTTTAATAAAAATTATAAAATTACATAAACATGTGTAACTAATTTTTTCCCTTTATCATAACTATATTATTAATAGGTATAGTAAGAGAAAGTTTGATGAAAGTTCTATAAGAAAGCAAATCAAAGAAAGTTGACAACAAAAAGAAAAATGATGAATTCTTATCACAATCAGAAGGGGAAGACTATGATTATGAAGGATTTATTGATGAAGACACCATTACTAGACAAGCCATGTGAAATAGTATCCAATTACATGAGTGACACAAAAGATAAGAATTCAGACACAAAATTAGTAGTTGGAGTAACATATATGAAAATAGATGAAGCTCTCATAGCTTAGTTACTAAATATTTTGAAAAAAGAACAAGGAAATCAACTTCTAATGAGTCTAAATTTTCATTAAGAAGAGCTATACCTAAATTGGTTAGAAGTAAGAGTTCAAATAAAATATAAGTTATTCATTTTTAAAGACATTAAGAATGATGATGGGTGAATCAATATCAAAATTTTTTATATATGATCGACTTTCTTTTTAGTTAGCAAACTTTTCATGATTATATAATTTGATTTCTATGGCAGTAGAAGTTGGTCAACATGTAAAACTTTCAACACCTTATAAAGTCTCAAATGTGTATTTAGTGTCTGAGTATCAACAAATTCATAAATAAGTTAATAGATTAAAAGCTCATTGTAATAAATTGGCAGCCACTTTGATGTGTGATAGTTGGATCAGTAGTTTGAATCAAATGCATATCATTAATTTCCTTGTTTACTATAGTAAATGGACCATTTTTTGGAAAATATATAGATTTTCCAAGTGTTCATAGTAAAGATACAAATTTTTACTATAAATTATTAGGTGAAATTGTAAAAGAAATTAAAAAAAAATACTTTGTTCAAATAGTCACAATAATGAGGCAGCAACTAAGGCTACAAGAAAAAGACTAATGAAGAAGAGCAACATTTGTATTGGATAGCATGTTCATCTCATTGTTTAGACTTATGCCTTGAGGACATTGGTAAGAAAAAAAAATATGGCAAAGGTTTTGGATGATGTAACTTGTTTTATATATAATCACATTTGGACTATTAATTTGATGAAGAAATATACACAAGGGAAGCAAATACTTCATCATGTTTTTACCCAATTTGTCACTCATTTTGTACAGTTAAAAAAAATAACGAGGCAAAAGCAAAGTTTAAAAGAGATATTCAATTCAAAGGTTAATACTTAGTAATTAGTACAACTATTTAAATCTAGCATCTTTTTAAAATATATTACTCTAAAAATTTATTGATGAATATATAAGAATTTAAAGAATCAAAATGGGGATAACAAAAATCAGAGCCTACTTATGAAGCCAAAAAAATTATTTTGAAAAAAGATTTTTGAAAAAAAGCAAACGATATAATAAAAATTTATAAGCTTTTAATAAAAGTGTTGCACTTTATGGATGGTGATGAAAAACCAACAATAGTCTTTATTTACGAGATTGTGGATAGAGCTCAATAAGCAATTCAACAAAACTGTCACTATTCTACTGAATATAAAAAAATTATTGATAATAGATGGAGTTTCATGCATTCTAACTTGCATTTAGCTAGTAAGTAAACTAAAAATGTATATTGTATTTAAAAAATATGTTTAATTTTTACGCTTAAATTGCTTATATATTTATTTTTTATTACTTTAATATAATATTATTATGAATTATATTTAAGTTACTATCTCAGTCCATAATTTCAATTTAAAGTGAAGCATTCTGCAAATGTATCTAAACAAACATTAGAAGGTATAAAAGCAGTAATTGAAATATTAGAACCTTCTATAGATACTCAAATTAGAATGATTAATCAGGTTAGCATTTAATACTATTTTATAACTTTGACATTTATTTTATGTATTAAAAATAGAATTATTTTTTATTTATTCATTTATTATTATATTTTTAATCGATGTAGTTGCTCTTATTTCGATATAAGCATGAAACAATTGGTACTCCATAGGCATAAAGAGCTTTGAAGCAAATGAATCGAGGTAAATAATAAAATAAATAATTATAATTTATTTATATTATTTAATTATATAACACATTTAAATTTAATTTAAATAATTTTATACAGTTGAGTGGTGGATGATATATGGCACTTGTGTTCTTGAATTATAAAAACTAGCAATCAAAGTACTTAGTCAAACAATATTTGCATCAAATTGTGAACGTAACTGAGCTCATTTAGTTAAATTCACACCAAAATAAGAAACAGATTGAAGTTTAAAAGATTTCAAAAACTAGTATATACCTATTACAAAATGAGGCTAAGGATGAGACATAAAAAAAAAAAAGAGTATTGATAAGATAAATATTATTGTAATCCTATTAACCTTGGTCATATTTTTGAAAATGATGATCCACTAATAGAATGGCTGCAAGAGAAAGAAAAATCTCTATTAGATGGTCAAAACTCTTATTGGTTGCCTATAAATAATTTTGATAATGAAATAAATGTTGAACAATCACACCAATCTCAAGAAATGAATGTGTTTCATTCAAGTTCAAGTCCAACACTAAATCAAAGTGATAATGATGAAGGTTTAAATCCGGATGATGATGATAGTGATGGTAATAATGCGAATTTTGATGGTGATATAGATGCAAATTGACCTTACAACCCATTTGGAGAAAAACTTAACTTGTTGCTACTAGTGAACTTTTTAGCAAAATACAGAGTAAATTCATCTGTTGAATTTAGTGGAGGTCAAAGTGTAAATACAACTCGATCAAAAGAAAAAGCCAATAAGCATCACTATGATATTTCTAAAGGTTTTTCATCTTCAGATAAGAGATCAAATTCTAGTAATTTTGAGTATAGTAAATCATATGCTAGTATTCAAAGACGTTAGTATCCACCAAAATAACATAATTTTTAACATTTTCATAGTTATCTACCTCTATATGGTTATTATCCATCTCAAATATATCTTTCACCTCCAATGTATCTTTTACCACAAATGTATCCTCCATCATAAATGTATCATCCTCAAATATATTATCCATTTTAAATGTATCAAGAACAAAAGCCATAGGGATAAGGATGGAGTCAACTTGACTTTTAAAGTAAAGATAGAGAATTTGATCCTCGTCATTCGATCATGTGGTAAATTTTGAAATATATATCAATAATTATAG
This sequence comes from Durio zibethinus, assembly GCF_002303985.1. Next base: position 7,467,429 of record NW_019168381.1, on the reverse strand, counting down.
TTAATGGAATTTAAATTTATTATATTTTTAAGTTTATAATTTTCTTAAATATAGATGCTTGGTATTTAACATATTATGTTTTGTTAATAATTGATTTATCTAGAGTTGATACTGAATATGAACTTAGCTCAAACAAAAATTTTGTTACTAAACCAAAAATGAATGTTTTATTATAATCTATATAAATTGTGAATAATTTTTTTAAAAAATAAAAAATATAGAGTGTCATAAATTAGTTTAAAAATCATTAAATAAAAGTTTATATGATTACAATTATTACATTTTATAACAAATTATGCAAAATTAAAAAAAAATTTACAATCGCCATGACCGTAATGGTCTCCATTATATTTATATGATGCAACTGAAAACATGACTGCAACATCTATTTAAATCTCCGATCATCACATGGTTTTGAACTTCAATAACGTTAGGCAAAAAACATATAAGATCTGTTATTAACTATGTCAAAGCCATGGATTACATACATATGAATCTCTTATACCTTCTTCATTTGTTCTATCATTAATAAACATGACATATTATCATAGCATTCCCTTAATCCATGATTTAACTAGCCCATGGTATAAGGTAATATAATTTTCTAACATTAGAATAATCAACATCTTTAATCAATCCAAACAATATATTATATGACAACACATCAGGATCAATTTCCCACACATTTATATCCCCCCCCCATATATGCTAAATCAGGATTATGAACAAATGCAAACTGTGCTTTATCAAAACCATTTTCTTAGACTATAAAATGACCCATAAATACAATAGGTAAAATAAAAAATTAGTGCCAATGAAAGCAACATGTTACAAAGTAAAACATTAATTACGTTTCAATAATGCAAACAAAAGTTATAGAGATAGATCCATCAAAAGCTAATCAATTTATACACCATGTAGAAATGTTGATTACCTAGCCTTAATCACATTAATAATGTAATCTCAAATCACAAAATAATATATCAATGGAATATCAAATCACGGAACCCTAAAAAAGGACAAGATAGAAGAAAAGGTATGAAAATTCTACTTAAAAGAACAAAAGAAAATTGATTTACGTACCCAATAAAGAAACAACAAATAAAAGTACAAAAAACCCAAACTTAGTAAGCATTGTACAACATATATAACCCAACAAAAAAAATGACAAAAAATAAAGAATAGAAGAATAAAAATACTTGTAGATTCTTCATGATTTGATCTCTCTATTTGGAATTAGAAATTTTTATAAAGTAGTTTTTTTTTTTTTGGAATTGGAGATTTCAATTAAGGGTTTATTTTGTTGGAAATTGGGTAATTTATTAGGGGTTTCTTTTAGGGGGCATTTGCTTCGCGAAATCTTGGATTCCAAAGGAAAGTGTGATCCCCATAAAAATGCAATACTCAAGGTTTTCTTTCATTTTAAAAGCTTCATGTGTTTAGTTCACTCGTTTAGTTGGGGAATCTACATATATTAATTCTTAAATAATTACCATAATTTTTTTGACATATATGATGATAACTTTTTATTAGCTTTTATTGATAATAAATACCCAAACTACAAATGATGCTTTTAACAGCAAAAGAAGACAAATATTTTATTTGATTGTTGTTTTTATTTTTAAAATATCATCAATAAAAAAATAGTGGGGATTGTTTAAGGCATTTCTGGTTGGGAATCACCTTAAATAATCTCTTTTATTTTTTTTTAAAATTGATTATTAAAGATATTTTTTTATCCAAAAGCCTCTTAAATAAAATGCCATTTAAAAAATATGAAAAGATTATTTAAGGCCTTTTTTTTTTTTCCAAAAATACCTTAAATAATCGTCAATATTTTTTTAAAAGGATTATTTAAAGCATTTTGACTAAAAATGTTTTAAATAATTACTTTCATTACTTATAAGATTTAAGAAATAAAATATAAAAAATTAAAATAGATTTGTCAGTTAGAGCATATGACTATTAATTATAAGGTTGTACGTTTGATCTTTCTTTTTAATGATTTAATGTTATTGACGGACATTATTTAAGGTATTTTTTACCCTTAAAAAAATTAAAGGGTATTATTTAATGTATTTTTTACTAAAAACGTCTTAAATAATCCATTTAATTACTTATAAAATTTAAGAGATAAAATATAAAAAATTTTGAGTAGTTTAATTGGTTAAAGCATATGGTTATTAATTTTAAGGTTATAGGTTTGACATCTCGTTCTAGCGCTTATTTTTGGAGATTACTTATAAGATTTTTTTTAAGAATTATTTAAGGCATTTCTAGCCAGAAAATGGCTTCAATAATGTTGATCAATTTTTTAAAAGATTATTTAAGGCATTTACTAGTTAAAAATACTTTAAATAATCCGTAAAAAAATTTGAACAACATTATTTAAGGCCTTTTTTGGCTAGAAAATATCTTATACAATGATGATCAATTTTTTTAAAAGATTATTTAAGGTGTTTTTTACCAAAAAAATGCTTTAAATAATCTCAAAAAAATTGAACAAGATAATTTAAAATGTTTTTCATGCCAAACGTCATTAATTGTAATATAAAAAAAATTTTAGCAGTAGAAACATACAATTGATTTGCAATTACTTCCAGACATACTTTTCAAAATGGTAATGATTATTTCATAATTTTTTATTTAGGTCAAATTTAAAAATAATGTAACTTTTCTCCCAAAATCTTAGAATATTACAAGGAGATGTGAGTTTTTGATTCTAGGACTTTCGATACTATTAAAAATCTGTCACTTTTTCTTGGAATCGAGTTACTTTAAATCAAATATTGAAATCAAATATCCACTAGTAAAATTCTAGAAAAAAAATACATTGATTTTCTAGAACCAAATGTCCTCTTAGGATTTTTTTTTTTTTATTTCTCCAATGTTGCCTTTTTTTTTTTTTTAAATTTAGTTTTAATGTTTCAAGAAGTCTTATTTTTAAGATGTTACATGAAGAAATAATAATAGAATTAAATAAGAAAACATAACTGTGAATAAAAATTAAAGGTAAAAAAAATTTCACTAGCAGTAAAATTCTTATTCAAGCATACTAATAAAGATGCCATGTGACATCTATATTGAATTTTCAAGTGGTATTTAATATTTTTAATTAACATATGGTAAATATGTGGTATAATTTTACAATATGTTTAGATTGAGGGGAGAGGAATGAAAGGAAAGGAAAATAAAGGAAAGTAATAAAAATAGAAAAATTATTTCTTTGTTTGGATAAACTTTTAATTTAAAAGAAAAAAAAAAGGTGGAAGCTCAATAACTTTTAATTTCCTTTGTAATTCTCATTTTTTTAATATCTCAATTTGGAGGAAAAAGCTAAGGAAATGAAAGTTGAAAAATTTTTATTTTTATAAAAAGACTATTATATCTATTTTTTTATTAATACTAAAAACCTAGTAAAAAAAACCTAACCACACCACAATCATCTTATAATTTTTTTCAACGTCATCTCTTTTTTCAAGTAAATTTCACATGTCTATTATAATATAAAAATTTTTATAAATTTTTGATGATTTGATGTTGATGAATGATTCAATATGAATAGATATATTTTTTTAAGTTTATGAGATGTCAGACTAACTCACAATCATCCATCAATGCATATTTATAAAATATCTTTTTATTTCACTTAATTAAAAAAAATTGATATAATAATAATTATAAGATCAAATAAGATAATAAACATATTAAGATTTATGAGTGCTTTTAAATTATAGACAATAAAATGTTATAATAGAAAAAAATTATTATAATGAATTTTTTTTTTACTTTTTATTCAAATAATAGTTACTAAAATCCTTTTTTTTCTTCATTTGTTTTATTAATTTTAATTATTCAAATAAAAAATACGTATATTTTTTTTTCTTTAAAAAAATTTTTTTTAATTAATATTTATCAAAACATAATGATATAGACTAAATACCATATAAGCATATTGAGCTAACAGTGTGAAGTGATGAATTAAAAATTTTAAAGTTTTTAAAGTTCAAGAAATGATTTATTTATTTATTTTATTTAGGTGTCAATTTATTCATTTTATTAAAGTTTGGGTACCAAAACCGTAGTTAACTCTTTTCTTTTTTTCTTTTTTTTTTTTGCGTTTTCCTTTTGTTCACCGGAGATTGCTGCAGATTAGCTCGAATCATTGGAGTTGAGTGGAGGCTGTTTAGTTTACTGACTCGATCTAAAACAACATCGTTTTGAAATGTCTTCTTCTTCTTTTTATTATTATTATTATTAGTATTAGTATTATTTTAGGTTGCTGCAATGGCTTCTTTGGTACATACTACGTATACTAACAACTAATGGTAATTTGACACGTCTTAACTCAACCTTTTCCACTTACCGATCTTTATAACGCACCAACACAACTCTTACCGAGTACTCTTCCCCTTAATTCCTAGTAAATTGTCAATAAAAAAAAAGAACCCTGTAATTCTGGAGAGCCAAAAAATCCCTGTTCTTTGGACGAGATTATCCGTTTTTAGTTTGTAAGTTTCCATTGTTACTTGTACTTTCGGTTTATTCTTTCTTACTCTATGTCTGTTTGGTTCTCGAGAAACTAGAGCGAAAGAAAATTAGAACTAAAAAAGAAATATCTGTTTCTAACTTTTTGAGTTCCGGAAAAAAACAACGAGGCAAAATTTCAAACTTTCTTTGTTTTTTCGAAATATTAAAAGGAGGATAATTTTTGTTTCTTGTTCTGTAATATGGCTGTTTCTGTTACCCAACAAATGGAGAAGATTTTAGGCTTCTTTTTGTCTTTTATTATTATTATTTATTTTCCCTAGAAAAGAAATATAAATAACTTAAGACTGATTCTTTCAGCTCAAAGTACTTTTTCAGGACAAATTTCATGAATGTATCCAGGGTTTCTGCTCTACTAACAGCTAGTTGTTGAAAAAAATTTTGAATGTTGTTGTCTTTGGGGTTAGATAGTTGAGATTGATGATGGGGACGAATTTGGAGGAAGTGGAGGAAAAACTTCCAAAAAATGTGCTTTTTTATGATGGAGAGGTGGGAAACTTTAGATTTGGTGAATCGGAAGAGAGGATCAAGAAAGCTGAAGCAAGGTGTCTGGAGTTGGAATTGGAGGCTCAAACGAGGATGAGCGAGTATGAAGCACTTGAGACTAAATTTAGGGCATTAGAAGTAGCAAAGCTTGCACTTGAGGATGAAATTAAGGTTTTGAAGAGTCGTAATAATGAAGTCGGTAATCTGAGTAGTCACAGTGATAATGAAGAGGTGGTTGTTTACCAAGGAAAAGCAGTGAGTGAGGTAGTTGTTGATTTGACTGAGGAGAATGATGAGGAAGATAAGGTTTTTCAGCTGATGACCGAGAATATGGTTTTGGAATGTGAGAAGAGTAAGGCTGAAAATGAGGCTGAAGTTTGGAAGCTAAAGTTCAAGGAATTGGAATCACTGACGTTACAGCTGCAAAAGAGCTTGGTTTTGAAAACTGCAGAACAGCCATTTGAGGGGAAGACATCTGATAGAAATTATTGTACCTTAGCTAGTGAGAACAAAACACTCGAAGCTGTTAAATCAAGAGATGGATCTCAAGTTGGAACCACTTTAAACCACATGCCAGCCATTGACAAAGCAGTGAGTTTCATGGATTCTGGATCTACACTGATTTCCCCTCGTAAATGTACTGGAAATCTACAACCTGGTAATGATGATTCTTTGCTTCCTATTCTACATTTTATATTGTCTCGTCCAAATCATGCCACATTAGGAGGCCCAAGCACATTCCAATCATCAATAAATAGAATGGATTCTCCTGTCTGTGCCTGTTAAATTTGTACACATCATTCTTTATAATATCTTAGCTTTAAGAATTTACTTTAAAAGCTACATTTTTATATGTATCTTAGTGATTTTTTGTTTCTGATATTTAGGAAGGACTAATTCTTATATCCTTGTTTCTACCACATTTTTTTTCATTCAAACACAAGCACACCTGTTATTAAAAAAATTTTGCACAATAAGGAAAGGTAATTTGTTTCTGTTTGAGTGGTTAGAGGTAGTACATCACAGTTCACTGTCTTTATCTCCATATTGGTGTTTGATTTTGTTGTAGGGACACCTGTTGGTGACACACCTTATGAGCATTTCACTTCTTATAAGGGAGATTACAGAGTGCACAGTAGTAAACGAGTTAAAAGACATTTGGCATTTCAAGAGGAAAGAAGCCCCAGTAAACAGATGGCTCCATCCACTCCCGCTGGTGCTAAACCTGCATCAGTTAGCATAATTGATATTCATGATAGTGATGATGAACCTGATTCGGCACACAACCAAATACCTTCTACAAGTAAGCAGGAAAATGGCCATGGTAGCATTTCAACTAATTATGAATTGGAAGGAACTGCGGGTAGTGAAAATGAAGCCAGGACAATTGGTGATCAGAAAGTGGTTCCCAAAAGAAAACGAGCCACCAATATTGTTACTAGTGACACAGAGTGTGATGATAATGATGATAATGTTCCGATTGGTACACTCTGGAGGATGCGTTGTGAGGAAGTGGTTCCTGATCAAACAAGCGTCAAACCTAAAGATTGCCTGGTGGCTGCTACTACCCCTGGGATTGGCAATGTCAGAGGTAATTTACCTCCTCGAAAGAGGAGACTAGTATCACTCAGACAATCTGAAGGAAAAGTAAAAAATTGCTCTTCAAGGAAGAACAGTGAAAGTAAATGCAACAAAGGAATCCCTACAACTGAGGATGTTGAAGATGACAATTCAGAAGAGATTGAGTCAACCAGTGAGAGTGATAGTTTGAATGATTTTATTGTTGATGACTCTGACATTGCTGATGGTGAAAATGGTTGTAGTGAGTCACAAGATGGTTCTAATTGCAATATTGCTGATAGTGGGCAAGAAGATGTTTCAAGTGGCAGCAAAGCATGTTGTGGCTCAACAGATGTTTCAGATGATGAAGTGGACTTTGATGTGATTCTCTCTCAACTTAAAAGGAACAAAGATCATAAATCGGATTGGAAGTTTGAGGGAGAGCTGCTTGCAGCCTTTGGCAAGGATCTGGAACTGTGCATGAAGGCTGTATGTGCTCTCTACAGGCAGCAAACATCAGGGGAGAAACTTTGCAAGGCAACCTTATGTCAAAATCAGCGAGGTTTTAGTAAATTTGATGCCTACAGGTGTGAATTTGAATGTTTAAGGTCATTAATAACTTTTTATCTGTTGATAGGGGCTTGAAAGTGTTCACTTCTTAGTTGAGGTATAAATGGGACCACTTTTGCATGTTTGAATCAGCGTGTTGTTGCATAATGCTTTTCATTTATTATTTTAACTATTTAAGAGATGCATACTTTTTTGCCTTTAGTTGTTTGACTATTTCTTGTACGGTTTTCTCTTTCATTCAGTTTAAATAAATAAAAATCCCTGCTTCTAACATTCACATTCATCAATCACCATGGCTGAGGCAGTAGCTTTATGGTTGCCACACTTCCATCTCTACAATTTAGGTGCCAATCTTGTATAGAGTTCCAAATTCGGTGTACTTTCCAGTAGCTGACTTGTATCTGCTGGAATTTTTATTGTCTTACAGGGGCTGTACTTTGGCTGAGTTTCTAACTGATGGTGACCCACAAGGCGATCTAAAGAAATCTGTGAAGGAGTTGCAAGCGTATGATCCAAATGCGGTTGAGCTGTGCAGAAATTTGGCAACCCACTATTCGAAGCAACTGTTTGAGATCTACAACAGCAAAGAGGATCCTTATTTTCTTCCTTCTTAGGGTGCCCTGCAACAATTTAATTTAAAGCAGCCTGAACTCGAAGGAAAGCCAGGGAGTGTTGTTTTTGGTAATTTATCCGTTCTCTGCTATGTACTTACTAATCTGGTATCTTCTACTTTCGCATGAATGTATTAGAAAACACTAAACCTTTTGAATGTCTGTATGGAACATAGGACAAAATGTATATAAATCTTTATTTTGTATCTAATAGTAGCTTGCTATAAGTATTGCTTTCTGTTGGGTTTTTTGGTAATGACAATGGGCTGTATGTTGATCAAACTGGTTACAAGTTTTTGCAGTTAGATGACAGCAGGTATCTTTACTCTCCAGAAAAGAACGGGAAAGGGAGAACTGAAAAAATGGATTAGTGCCTACGAGACAACCTTTAACAAAGATTATATAATGGACATATAGTTAGATTGCTGATCATTTCGGGTAACGAGGCCAACCGTTAACAACTGTGAATTGTTGGGAAAAGATTATTAATGATTAGAATAACATTATTTTTTGGAAGAGACGCCGTCGTTTTTTTTGAAAGACATCCAAAATTAGAAGAAGAAGTGTGCTTTACAGTTACACCAGTAATATTCCAAGTTTAGAATATTTCAGTCAAAGCTTGTGTCTTGACAGACCAATACAGTTAAAACTTAAAATCAACGTCAAAACATACGTTATTTCTTAAACAATATATCATAAATTACAATTAAAAAATGAAAATCGGAAGTTTCTATTCTGGCTACAAAACTCCAGCAAAAAACAGCCGACCTGTTATCTCTTGAAATACAGCTTGGAATTATTATTACAAGCAACAAAACCAAGCCCAACATTAAACAAAGCAAATCAAGAAAAACTAAATGGAGACTAACATGGGTCTGGCAGTCTGTGGGTCCCCTAAAAGTTGCACTCTTTTCTCTCGAGTTGAAAGTCTTTGAAAGGCTATAAAATGGGTTTTGGTTGCTCTCTTCAAATTCACCAAAAATACCTTTGCCTCTTCTCTCGCTCTGCCTAGTCTTCTCTACATCATCTCCCCATCTTCTCTTTAATTTTTCTCTTTCTTTCTCTCCTTCTCTCTACATTCAGGACAGGCCAAAACCATTTTCAAATTTATTGAATAATTGCCCAAAATTATCAAAGAACAGAGAGTGATTAACTGAAAAACACAAAAGCAAAAACATGGCAGTTTCAAGGATTTCTTTGGGTATATTTGCGGTCATTGCTATAATTTGCACCATTATTTTGCCCATGGCTCAGGCACAATCCACCTCTCCCGCTCCTGCGCCCACAATCACAAGCGATGGTATCCCTTTTTTTTTTTCCCATTTATTATTGCATACAAAATCATTAAAAACATCAACTGCTTTTCAAATTATATATCTCTAAAATAGCTGTTCATTGAAGGATTAAAGCAAAACATTTTTCTCCGAAAAACTCTATTGATATACATAGACCTAACTTGTAGCATATCTATTTGTTTGCAGGCACCGCAATTGACCAAGGAATAGCATATGTTCTAATGTTGGTGGCTTTGGCGCTCACATACCTTATTCACTAATTTGGCAGCAGAACGTACGTTGCATTAATTTATGAAGTAGTAAATGTTTCCTGGTTTGAATTTTGATGATGGGGAAGGGAACTAAAACAACACAAAAGCAGCATCGAAAATATTACTTCAATGCCAATGGTGTGCACTACATGCAGATTGCAGTGTAGTTAGGAAGATCGGGTTGTTTCGAGGGAAGCTAATTTGGAGGAATGTTTCATTTTGAAATTTTCTCCTCTATGTTTTAAATGTTTCTGTAGTAATGATAATGTTCTTCGTTTAGGCTGTGGTTGAAACTTGCTCTCTTTTTTTGGTATATTTTTAGTTTAATTTAAGAGTTCGTTTCTCCTACTCTTAACATCGATTTTGATTTCATATTTAACAATATTTTGTGTAGTAGTTTCAACAAATCTGCAAATTTAATTTCTTTTCTCTCCAGTGAAGTCTGTGCGTGTGTAAATACTCATCAAATTCAATAATTATTTAATATTGAAAATTGAATTGTTAATTAAGAATTGAACATGTACATCATCCACATGTTAAAAAAAGAACGAACCATCCGCATCAAAATTTTTCTTTTTTACAAAACGTTTTGTCTTTTATATATTTATATATTTGATATTAGAAAATTTCACCAAAGGGAAATATATGTATAAATGGGAATTTAAGAAATCAATTAAAGGTGTTGTTAATTGATCAAAATGTCAATCAATACTGTTTTACAATAGAGATGCATCGAGAAAATTAGCCTTTCCATCAAATGGTTTGGCTTTTATACATTTACTAGAAAATAAAACCCAAGCTTTGTTGTGAGAATGTTAAAAAAATTAAAAATATGTATCTAATTTCTTTGAATTCAATGATAAAAATATAATTATCAAATAAAAGAATTTATGTAATACACTATTAAGATATTAAACATAGAGAGCTTAATTCAAAGTTTAAAGTATAGTTTAAGGTGACATTAATAATTTTGATAAATAACTAAAAAATATATATATAAATTTCAACAAAAAACTTTATATAATATATTGTCGAGCAAAATAGGTTTAATTATTTGTATTCGAATTCTTCACAAGGTAAACATAATCTAGATGGTGAAAAAAAATGTGATAGAACCATTACAAATAATTTAACTCCATCCCTTATATTATATTATATACACGCGCACACACACACATACACACATATATATATATATATATTTACATACATGCAATGATTATTGGCATTTCTAAATAAAGTTACCAAAAACTTATGAAATAGAACCCAAAAATATTATTTATATATTTTCAATAACAATGACATAATTCATATATTTATATATATATATATATATTAGTATAAAGTTTCTTAATTTATGTCATAAGTCAAAGTGCTTAAAAAAATGCAACTTTACTCATTTATCTTATATTGGCGAGTTGATGAGTGGTTGCTTGCCCATTCTTCTCATATTCTTTTCACCCAACCCTTGCCACTTGTTTTGTAATATTGAAATCACAATAAATATGAAACCAAGTTTGAATTAATCCTATAATATCATGTACATAAGGCGTCATAGTCACAAAAAATGAAGAGATAATGAGATAAGTGTAGTTAAATAAAAGTTAATATTACTATACGGAATTCCACTAACAAAAACTACAAGCAAAAAATATATATACATAGCAAAAGCTTGTAACCGCAAAGACGATTAAACCTATGATAACTATTCCATTTAAAACAATTTTAATGACACATTTCTTGGATTAAACTATTCCTCAAACTCACACAATCGACCCACAAATCATATCTAAAAGCCAAGTTATTAACTATTAATTATAAAATTCATGAGCATCTCTTATAAAGGAGAGGAAACATTCATAGAAATGATAAAAAAAATCAAGAGTGTTAAAAATTTAAGATTGCTACTCAATTTCAGCTTTTTCAAAACATAAAAAGATTAAATTCAGCTATGATTGCAAACTTCATACATATAATCAAATGATACATATAATACATATCCTTAACCAATACAAAGACATCTAAAGCAGCTTTGAACAACAATCACTAATAGAGAGTTTTAGATATAAATTATCAAAATATTTAATTTATTTCCTAATCCGAAACTTGATATTTGTTCATATCATTAATATGATTGTATCTATAAGAGTCATACCTTTGGATATTTTCGTTGAATATATCCAATAAATGCCTTCAAAGACATACTTGAACATTAAATGATTGCAAAAATCCCATTTGTTGAAAACTTAAAACCAATATGCCAATGATCAAATTCTCTATCGCAAGAACCTTTGATTCTAACTAATGCTTCACGAATCCTTTTCGTGTGTCTTTTCCTCTTGAATTTAGACTATCCTTTATCCAATTAGAATCAAATAACTACTAAATTTTGTAACTTAAACGAAAAAATAATCTTAAAATGACTAGTTCAAGTGTTACCAATGCAGTCAAGATAACTTTTATAGAAATTGATAAAAGAAAAAATTACCTAACCAAGCATAACAACCGTATTAGCGCTCTGCAAGTCGGGATCTAGGTTTCTTCCATCAAGGTACTCATTGTAACACCAAACAAACTCTCTAGCCAAATGTACCCTTTTCAGATCTTATTTAAAAAATTTACATAAAAAATTGTTTAAGCAACAATCATTACGACTCCATTATCATCGGACTTCATAGAAACTGAAAACAAAATGTAAAATTATTAAGCTTATTCCTCCAAGCAACAAAAAATTTAGGAAAAAATCTCAAAATGAGGAACTTGGAATAACATCACTTATTGCCCTACAATAACATCAAAAGAGATAGGAACAAAGAGAACTGTGACAAAAAGTTTGACCTTATTAAAGAAGTAAAAGAAACACATATTACATTATAAGATTTGGCAGATATTCACAAAACTAAGGCTTAAGATGAACTTAGAATGAGAAAACCATAAACAAATAATTTTTAGTAGTTTTGTCTTGTTTACCTTTATCGTTTTCAGTTAGACATTTGATATTGTTATTAATTATTGAAATTTAAGTAAGAAGACAACTAAATTCTAATGCTAATCATGTACCTTATAAGAGCACTAACTAAAAAACTAGGAAAAATTATTAGAAATTTTATATTGTAAGTTACCTAATTTCATTCCCAACTACATTTGCTGTTGGCCTTGACTAGTTCATGTTATATATGGATACATGCAAATAGAAGCAAATAGTCAGTGAGATTAGTATCCAGACTCAAAACCTTAGAATTTTGATCACCAAGGCCATAACTACAACAATAAGGATTGAAGATTTATTTCCATTTTTTAATAAAATTCAAAATTTTATTTTAGTAATGGTTGGGTAAAGGATTTTTATAATACTCACTTGTAGTCACAGATCCTATGCAATCCACCATCTTTAAAAAAAAAGCAGTAAATCTTTTGCTATTTCTTCCTTCTTTCTCATATTCTTTCTTCTCCCCATTTTCCTTCCAAATTCAAAGCTATTATCTTTGGTTAGCAATCCACCAAAAAAATCATATCCTTGAGCCCCCATTTTTTCTTCAAAACCCTCTTAAACAAATCATTGAAAAAAAACCCATTTTGAAAAAAGAAAAGAAAAAATAATAACTTCGGCCTGTTGAAACTAACAATTACTATGCTCTTTTGTTTGTTTCCTTCAGTGATCGGCCCAAAGATGGAACATACCTTTGATTTTCAGAACCTATCAAACATAACCAAAAGCTTCAATCTTGTTTTTTTTCAATAAAGAAACCCTAACAATAAAGAAACCCTTAAAATCCAAAAGCTTCTACGTACTGTTTTATTTCAAAATTACCCATACAATTTTTTTAAGACATTACATATTGTAAAATGGTAACTACTTTTATTTATTATTATAGATATTAGACCTGTCTTTTATTTTTTTTTCTTACCTATATATATAGGAGACCAGATTTGGGAAGATATAGTTTTGATTTTGTGAAAGATTTCAATATCAGCTTTGGGTATATACAAGCAAAAACAAGAGGATCGCGAAGATGGAACAGACAACTCTTCAGCCACAGTGCTCTTTGGGGTTATACACTTGCCTCAATTGGGAGAATCTTGAAAAATCAGCTCCTAAATTATCCTAAAATTTAAACTTATGTAGAGTTTGGGACAATTTATTGCTAGGAAACAAAAAGAAACTTGCAAACGAAGAGGTAAGAACCAGTCTAGACCAATTTGCACGTAAAATAGTCCCTTCTTTTTTTCATTTCTAGGGGCTATCTCAGAAAAAATTAATAACTGAAGGGGGATCAAAATTTAAGCTCAACTTGAGCAGTAAGAAACAATGCAACCTGAACAGCAAAGTTGTTCGAAAGAGTAAAACGAAAACTTGTGTGCTAGTGCTACCCCTCATTTGAAGATCTAGATGAGGATCTACAGCGATGAAACCGCTTGTTATTACCAACTAACCTAATTGTATTGCATGCCCATGAAACGCTAAACCTTTAAACCAAGAGAAAACGGATCTAAAACAAAATTTGGCATATCATCAGCATAAAAAGATTGAACTTGTCTTCCTCAACTTGTAAGTCCTACTCTATATGCCAGGTCATCAAACCTCCTCGAGGATTAGAATGCTTAGCAAACCAAAAAACAGGGGACCAGCAGCTCATATTCGTCATGAAGTTGCATAATGGTGATGTAGAACATACTTCACTACTTCATAAAAGGAAAATCATATCCTTGAGCCCCCATTTTTTCTTCAAAACCCTCTTAAACAAATCATTGAAAAAAAACCCATTTTGAAAAAAGAAAAGAAAAAATAATAACTTCGGCCTGTTGAAACTAACAATTACTATGCTCTTTTGTTTGTTTCCTTCAGTGATCGGCCCAAAGATGGAACATACCTTTGATTTTCAGAACCTATCAAACATAACCAAAAGCTTCAATCTTGTTTTTTTTCAATAAAGAAACCCTAACAATAAAGAAACCCTTAAAATCCAAAAGCTTCTACGTACTGTTTTATTTCAAAATTACCCATACAATTTTTTTAAGACATTACATATTGTAAAATGGTAACTACTTTTATTTATTATTATAGATATTAGACCTGTCTTTTATTTTTTTTTCTTACCTATATATATAGGAGACCAGATTTGGGAAGATATAGTTTTGATTTTGTGAAAGATTTCAATATCAGCTTTGGGTATATACAAGCAAAAACAAGAGGATCGCGAAGATGGAACAGACAACTCTTCAGCCACAGTGCTCTTTGGGGTTATACACTTGCCTCAATTGGGAGAATCTTGAAAAATCAGCTCCTAAATTATCCTAAAATTTAAACTTATGTAGAGTTTGGGACAATTTATTGCTAGGAAACAAAAAGAAACTTGCAAACGAAGAGGTAAGAACCAGTCTAGACCAATTTGCACGTAAAATAGTCCCTTCTTTTTTTCATTTCTAGGGGCTATCTCAGAAAAAATTAATAACTGAAGGGGGATCAAAATTTAAGCTCAACTTGAGCAGTAAGAAACAATGCAACCTGAACAGCAAAGTTGTTCGAAAGAGTAAAACGAAAACTTGTGTGCTAGTGCTACCCCTCATTTGAAGACCTAGATGAGGATCTACAGCGATGAAACCGCTTGTTATTACCAACTAACCTAATTGTATTGCATGCCCATGAAACGCTAAACCTTTAAACCAAGAGAAAACGGATCTAAAACAAAATTTGGCATATCATCAGCATAAAAAGATTGAACTTGTCTTCCTCAACTTGTAAGTCCTACTCTATATGCCAGGTCATCAAACCTCCTCGAGGATTAGAATGCTTAGCAAACCAAAAAACAGGGGACCAGCAGCTCATATTCGTCATGAAGTTGCATAATGGTGATGTAGAACATACTTCACTACTTCATAAAAGGAAACCACAATCCCAACAGAAGGGCCAACACGGCCTACACGAGGACCAACTCCTGTAAAAAGTCCCCTCATCCCTCCATCCCTGTTCTAAACAAAATATAATTAGTAACAGCTCATTCCAAATTATACAAGCGGTTTTGACTCAAATCAATCAACATGATAGGTTCTCACATATAATGCAGCAAAACTAAAAGTAAAATCACAAACTCACAGCACAACCAAGCAACAAATAAAAACTAAGACTATGTTTGGATTGCTTTTTTAAAGGAAAGGAAAGGAAAGGAAAAGAAGAGTCCTAAATCGAAGAAGGAAAAGAAAAGGCAAGATTAAAACTTCGTTTGGTTAAAAAATATAAAGTAAATGGTACATTATGAACTTTTTCTATTATACCATTTTAAAATGTTTTTCATGAATAATAATATGATCAATTTAGCAATTAATTACAAAGCAAATTTTAGCAGTAAATATTATTACTATTAGTAACTTATCATTATTTTCTAACTAAAATACAATATTATTTATTGTTTAAAATTATAAATACTAAAATAACACATGCTCAATCGAAAAAACTATGTTTGAAGCAAAAAAATGATACACATAAAATATCCCAGAATCAATAGCAATAGCACTAAGTACCGCACGAATTGCAACACAATCTAGGGTTGAGAATGAAGAATCAGTCCTTGGAGAAACTCAAACCACTTTTGCACGCCCAATCATGTTCCATCAACAGCACAGGAAGATTTCCTTTTGGATATCTCCCATGAGGTTCTTTTTAAAAGAAAAAGAGGGAAGCTAAATTCTCAAAAAGAATGGGTTTCAAGAATGCTTAATGCCTTATTGTTCTCTTTGAGAACAAGGCATGGGTCATGGCACGCTAGGAGCAAAGCAATGGTCTTGAAAGAAAAGTAAAAAAGACAATAAGCATAAATAATCATTTCAAGCTTTTAAACAAATTAATTTTTCCTTACACTACCTTTTCCCCCAATTATGGTAATTAAAAAATGGAGGTTTTAAAGGAAAGGAAGGGATGTTAACCACCCCTGACCCGTCACCTAAATTTTTTTTAATTCAAGTGCAATCCTATCGGGGGAAAGGTTTCTCACCATCCTTAAATTTCTTTTCTTTTCCCCACCTTCCCCTCAATCCAAACATAATGGAACAAAGAAATATAATCAAGTTTGATTCCAATCCCCTCAACATATTACAGATATAATTGTTTCTCGTGCATACTGCTGCCTAAAAAAGCTTATGATTAGTCAAGGACATAGGGCAAATTTAAGGCTTGGGGATTTAGAAACATGCAATATGTACATGTACCATCTCCATCAAAGAAGCTTAATTCAATTTACAATTAGTGAGTATGAAATATACCTCCAAACTTCCATCAATGTCTGCCGTGTTGTCATTTGCAATGCCCTCACAGGGTCCTTCTGAAAATTAAGACAAGGATGGCACATTAGAAAATGGTATTGACTTAAAACAGCATTTACACTAAGTTTAGTTCATTTTCAAATTCTAAACCATTTCTGGGGATAAACTAAAGCCCCTCAGTAAATACCAAAAGTAACTACTACTTAAGTAATACATATAACATAGATAGAAGTCAACAAACACGCAGCAACATTACGAATCATCAATTAGGTTTTGAAGGAGATAAACCTCTATCTGCCTTCGAGTTTTAGCAACATCCAAAGGACAGGTAGCAGCACCAGCAAGGCTTCCAGCAACAAACCCAGCGGAAAAGTTTGCCCCAAGGATAGTAGCTACATTGGGTTCTTCACCCACCAAATCCAGAAGTCTTCTCCTAATCTGCATAAATAGATATAATAACAAAACAATTCAGTTGCTGGCATGTGTAATGTGTTCTCTCAAAAAATCCCAATGTTTTACTAAAAACTATATTGGTTGTGGTGGAAAGGGAGTGGACAACTATAGGAGTTCTAACAAATAGGAACTCACAGGTTCAAGAGTCGACCAACAAATTCCAGAGAACGGGACATCACGAGCAAGCTGTGCTCCCATACCTGTCCATAAGACTCGATAACCTTGCACTGTCGAGGGAAACATGAGAAAATAAGGATTAATCTTCTGTTCTCAGTGGTGATGAATCAGAATTACTTCCTTCTAGGGATTCTGTTTTTTGAGTACAGCAAAAATATCATATTTATTTTTAGTAAAATAACTGGTTTAGCTAATTTCTGCAGTGATCATTTAGCATGAAACAATAATTCTAATAAAATGACAAGGAAAAATATCAATTGTTTATTAATTTGATTTAACCAAACATAGTCAAAGCATAAATATTTCATATTCCCAAAATTGATCACAGAAGAAAAAAGCCATAATGTTGGCATGTTAAAAATTTACACAAGAATGTATTAGTCTAGACAATATACATATCATACTCAACTCAGATTTCATGAAAAGCTTGCTTCTAAAGAAGCTAAAGTCCAACTATAAAATTAAAGCTTATACATTATACATCAGTTTCTCAGTTTGCTGTAAACTCTGACATCTCAAAGTGATGAGTTAGAGAAATGTAAGTCTACATTGTAAACATCTTATATTTAATAACTTTCAATAACCCATGTCAATTGCAACCAATGGGTCACGAAACCTCAAATAGAAATGAGTAGGTCATCATATGAGGTAATTAGTTCGTATCAATGATAGATTTATTTACTTTTAAGATGTTTAGTACATAGAAAGTAAAAAGACAAGAAACAAAAAAAAAATATATCCCCAAAAGGTTGAAGCATTTAAAATGTTGAAAAAGTAACAGTAACCAAAAACAGGTGGAGATTAACTTACAACTGCTTTGAGGGTTTGTGCCCTTGACATTGGATACAACTCCTAGAAGGGTACTAAAAACTCCTGGAGGCTTCTTTCCGGTTTGAGTGTCCTTAAATGCCTGTGATTGAACAGAAAACTGAAAAGGATTAGAAGATAAGATCAAAAACGCATCTATGACATTTAAAAACTTACTTACAATTCTTTTAGAGACAATGAATAGAGAAATATCAAATTTTAAAATGAAAGAGAAGAAACCTATTTTGATCAAAAGGGAAAAACATAACTACAATTTTTTTAGAGACAATGAATAGAGAAATATCAAATTTTAAAATGAAAAGAGAAGAAACCTATTTTGATCAAAAGGGAAAAAAAATAACATAGCATATACCGAGACAGTCGGTTCTACCACAATAATAAAAATTACATGGACCACTATTTGAATTAATATCAAAATTACCTGCATGCGTGTTCTAGCAAGTTCAATAGGGTAGCATGTAGCACAAGCTAATGACCTTGCCAAAGAGCCAGAAACCAAAGGAACATATGGTGTTAAACCAGGCATATACTGCGCTGTGAGCCCGTCCATCCAGTTGCGGAATATGTCATAGCAAGGTAAATAGATTCCCACCTGTATACCAAATGTGAGTGACCATCACAAAAGCTTTATTAATATTTAGTACCAGATGCCTGTATCCAAAAATACTTACACTGACTGCTAAAAGGATCACTAGTCAAAAGGGGGGAACTCACCGTTGGGACAGCCAAAGCCAGACCTGCATTAGTTCCTCTCCATAACCTAGAAAATCCCTCCTGCAGAACATTCCTATGAGGTGATTGAAAATGGTAGAAAACACAAACAAGGAACATAAAAAAAACCACAATTGGTAACATGTATTTTGAATGTAAAACACTGCCCAGTTTAGGTTATTACAACAATCTTATCTACAAGCTACAAGATGACTGCATTGCAGCACCAACCTGGCGTATTATCTTGTTGAAGACATCTAATGTTCCTTTGTACTGAAAACAATCAGGAGGACAAATTGCTACAGTGCCATGGACTCCGGCGCGTGTGCATGATGGTGAACATCTTAAATCAGCAAACATCTATAATCCAAAACATCCAGAGATGTCAAAATTAAGCACGCTAGCCCCGCAGACAAAGAGATTAAAACACACAACATAAAAATTCCTTTTGGGAAAAATTAGAAGTGAGGGAAAAAGCATTGCAATTTTACCGTGTTTGGTCCAAAATATGCCATTCGACTAATAAGATTACTCAGCGGATGCGAGTAAGGTACTCCGGCAGCCTGAGCTTGCAACCTCGTCTGTTAATTACAAGAAAAAAAAATATTAGCAGCGCTTTAGCAATGAAAGCACATTTAAACAAGAAAGAAACAATCGATACAATGAAAATTCAAATACCAAACACTCAGGTAACGGACAAGTAAAATATTCATTAAAAAAAAAAAGAACTGTGTTTGTTATAATTACCTTGACAACATCAAGAGGATTAACGATGATGGCGGATAAAAAGGCGGCACCGGCAGCAGAGAAAGCTCGCTCTCCAATCCCTAGATTCGAATCGGACGCATTGTTATTGTGCTGGTCCTGAGGAGCACATAATTCGCTCCCATCTTTATCGGTTATCATTGGTTCCGTGATCGACAAATCGTGACCGTTGATTTCAACTCTTGAAGATTTCTCTGAACTCATCCATGGATTCTGTGTTCGTCGCTCTGTTTCCGCCATCTTTACTTTTTTTTTTTTTGTTCTTCTCTCTAGAAAATCAATCGAAAATAAGTGTGAAAATAGAATCAAAGACGGATTGATTCCGAGATAATCGCATTTTAGGACTTTTTTATTGACTTTTTGAGGAAAAAAGGGGAATCCAAGCGATTTTCCAAGTTACTTGGGGAAGAGGGAAATAAAAAGATTAAAAAAGGAGTGAAAAATGCTTACCAGAACAAAAGCGAGAGACGCACAACACCCTCTAACCTTAGGCCACGTTTGGGAGTTTTTTCGAAAACGACTCTATTTTTTGGATGGATGACAAAAGCAACAGTACTTTTTATCTGATTTTGATTAAAAAGGAAGGGAAGTTCTACTTCGAGTTATTTGGTCCAACCACTGGTGAAGTGGGTGGTAGAAGTAGGGGAGTACGTTAGTGAAAATAGAACTGGCCAAGTCCCTCGAAAAATGAATGGAGAAACAAACAGGACCTTATATTTATGTTGATGAAAGTTTTTGCCGTTAGGTATTCTAGGGCTTTCTACATGGCGCTTGAAAAGAGGCATGGCTCGCGGAGAGTCAAGCACTCCAAGTCTAAAACGGCGCGGTAAAACCCTAAACATAGCATCACTGAAAATCGGAATGATATAATATCCACGTCTAATAACTAATTATTGGACTGAAACTTTATAAGAATTTTTTATACATTTTTTTTTTCAAATAAATTTTATAAGAGCTTGTTGTCCAAGCTAACAATATTTCATGGTGAACTCAGTTAAAAAATCTTGACATCAACGGTATTAGGTCATTTTTTAATGTATAAAATTATTAATAGAATAGGATAATAATTATTTTATATCATATTTAATTTAAATTTTAAAAAATAAAAATTATAAGAAAGATTAATATTTTTTTGATATAAAATTATTTAATCTTCTCTAAATAAAAATAATTATTTTTAATTTATAGAATTAAATTTATATATTTAATTATATTTTAAAAATTATATCAATAATTTAAATTGTATAAATTTTAAGGAAAGATAATTTTGACAAAAAAAAATTTTTTTCTTATTTTAATGATTGCATATATCAAATATAAAATAAAATAATATTATTTAATCTAATCATATTCATAATATCATTTTATCTTATCTTATTATAATTTTACATATCAAACATAACTTTAATTCGTTAATTTGTTGCATAAAAAATATAAAATATTTAAATATTCAATAAAAAATAATTTAAATAGTATAAATAAAAAATAAAGAATTCTTAAACTCTAACCACCGATATTTTTTTAAAACCAAAAAATAATTTCATTTCATCTCATTTTCTCAATTACACATATAAGCTTCGCTACTTAGCACACGTTAAATCTCATTTACGTTGATCAGTTATGCTTCAACATGAATACACTTACGGTTAAAATAAGCTCTTTAATGGTCATAATTGATGGCTTGATGGTATGTTTCAATTTTGAGGTTAATTTTATCATTCAATTAGCCACTTATAAAATTTTTTTATTTTGGGATTTTTTTAAAAATTAAAATTAAAATAAATAAAGAAAAAAATAAAAAGAAAAGGAAAACCATACATTTTTTATTTATTTTTAAAAAATATATTTTACAAAAAAAGCTACAAAAAAGAAAAAAAAATAATTAAGAATTTTTTTATTTTCCCTCTTTTAATTTTTCCTTTAATTTTTTATAAACAATAAAAAATAAAATATCAATAATCAATAATTACCAATGAATTAATCATGAATAATAATTATTATTATTATTATTATTATTATAATTGTCCTTAAGTATGGACAATTCCAATTAAAGTGGTCAATTGATTGTCGAAAGAAATAAAGATTCTGTTTATTCGTAAAAAATATTTACATCTTTTGAATTGAAAGAGATTTTTTGTTGTTTGGATGAGTTAATAAAAAATGTTTTTCATGATTGGTTATTTTTTGAAAATTTTGTGTTTTATTTCAAATAATATTAATATAACTATTAAAATATTAAAAATTATTTATTATTAAAATATATTGAAATTATTTATTATTAAAATAATTAATATTAAAAAATAATTATATTTTAATAATAATATTTAATATTAAAATATTATTTTAATACAAAAATACTTAAAACAAAATTATTTATTATTCTTTATATTGTTTATTACTATATTATAATATTATTTATTAATAATATTTCTTAATATATTATATTAATTGTATATTATTTATTAATATATTATTATAATATTTATTAATATAATATTATTTATGAATATATTGTAATATTATTTATTTATATAATATTATTTATAAGTAAAATTATATTAAAAAATATTGATAAATAATTATACTTATACACAGCTTTTTTTTCGAAAAATATCTTCACTTTTTCAAATTCATAAGATAATTTTTTAAAAAATGACATCATTTTCTATTAATTAAGAAGTCATTTTTCGTTGATTAACCAATTTTCAGCCAAACAAATACTTAAAAATATGAAAATCATTTTTCATATTTTATATATAATATAATTTTTTTAATTATGAATTTAATATATGGGTTTTATTTTCTACTTTAAATTTTTTTTATATAATTTATATTATAAAAAATCAATTTACCTATCAATAAATATATTTATTAATTTCATAATTTAATTATATTTTATTATCAAGTAAATATTATTAATATTTTAGAAATTATTATCTTTAAATACCATAAAATTATTAATTTATGTAATTATTACAACATACATTATTATTTTGGTACTTTCAATAATCTTTAATTCTTAAAAATTAATTATTGTTAACAAAATAAAATTATTTTAAATTACGAGTGTTAAGATCACTTTAATAATAAGATCATCTAATAATTATATTATTATGGTGATCTTACAAAAGATGCCAAACACTACCTATATTCGTTTATCTTAATTTGTGTTAAACAAAAATTATCTTTTCAAAAAATTACATAAAATATTAAAATTTCAAATAATCTTTTCATATTAAATCTCTAAATAGTAGGACATATATCCCTCTCAACTCTCTAACTATCAATTTTATATCTAAAAAATAGGTAAAAAATTTGATTAAATTTTTATCACTTATTATATCTTTTTATTTTTTAAAATATTAATATGAAAAATATCTATACAATCCTGAATGTCATTCAAGAGTTATTCTATAAATTAAAAACTATAAATGTAATGTACTGTATCATTTTTTTTTTAGTTTGTAACCTTTTGGAATTCTATTGCTATTGCAATTTATTTTTTCGATTTGCATTTTTTTCCAAGACATATTCTATTTCTATTGCTTATGAAAATTTAATATTTTTTCACTTTATATTTTCACACATCTCCTAATAATTTTTTTATATTTTGTATAATAATTTAAACAAAATTAAAAAAATGAAAGTATACTTATATATCTTTTATTATTTAATTCATAATTCGGTAATATATATGTTTTTGTTTTTTTAAGAAAAATATATAATTTATTTTTATTTGATATAAAATTTAAGTGTATAAATATTATTGGAAATAAAGATAATGCAAAGTGAAAGCATATTATTTTCTTTTTACTTTTTTAAAAAATTTAATTTTTATGATAAATTAGTCAAATATAATATTTTATATATTTTATATTTTAAAATTTAAATATAATTTTAAAAATATTAATATATATAAAATAAGTAAAATTATTTAATATATAGCACCGATTATATTCTAGTTAACCCATATATTTTTACAGCCACAAATACTGTGTAAACGTGATGACTTTCTCTTTTATAAAATCTGTCGTTTGTAACACCAGCACTTTTTCTGCTTCGTGAAGTTGAAGCAGGACCGAATGAGTTTTTTTTTCCCCCTAAAATACTAACAGTGACTTAAAAGTAAAAAAAAAAAAAATGGAAGGTTTGAGAAATTAAAACATTCTTCCAAAATTTTTAATGAACAAAAGTCGGTTGTTATATTTTTTTTCCTTCTAATAGTTTCGGGACCTCTAGATAAATTTTAAATATTTTAAAACTAAAATGAAAAATGCATCATTAATTTTTTTAATTAGATATGATTGATCATTTAAAAAAATTATTTTTTTAATAAAATTTATTAAAAAGATCATTTTTCATTTAATTTACGAAAATAAATTTATATTTGAGAATACGATTACGTGTGAAAAAGATTTAGTACCTCACAATATCCATTTTAAAAACTATAACAATTAATCCCATGTTATCTTTTAGTATTAATATAAGTGGTTTTAATTTTAATATTTAAAATAATTCCCTTAACTTTGTTTGTTTTTGCAAAAATCTTTTCAAAACCTATTATTTAAGAATAAAATGAAAGTTTTTAGTTTAGAATCATTTCTTAAATTTTACTTGAGATTCTCGTAATAATTCTCAAAATCTGCATTAGTATTTATTTATAATAATAATTATTGAGAATCCTTCAAATATTTAGATAGGACATTCAAATTTATTTTTACTTAGAAATATTAGCCTTTATTTTTTAAAAAAAAAATTTTATTTTGATCACTTCAATTTTATTATCAACAAATACCATGCATATGATACAATATATAATAAATGATACAAATAGAAAGAAAATGACACAATGCAAACAATCAATTTTATTTAATTAAATACTCAAATTAGGATCAAACGTTTGGATAGTTGTTCAATTCAGAACTAAACGTTTTTATTTGTACAAATAAGGATCAAATATTATCGAATTATAATAATGTAAGATTTATTTCAATGGTAAAGAAGATATGCATGTTACGCATCGTTATAACATGTAAAAAGAATAAGAAACAACAAATTAGGTAAATTTATGCTGATTTGAATTTTTTTTATTACAATTCTGAAAATAAAAAAAAAATTAATGAAAAGTTTTTAGCAAAAAAAATTTAAGTTTAACCCAAATTAAAAAAAAAAACAAAAAATCTCAAACCTAAAACAGATTGTCCTTAACCCTACTCACCCAAATAAGTTATTTCAATCACTGATTCAATTTCATTTGTTAATTTTTATAAGGTAAGTATTTTTTTTAAACCTTATTTTAGGCTAACCAATATTCGGTTTAAATCGATTACGCTTTAGGAAATGATTCCTTTTAAGGTTCAATCATCTGAGCTTAGAAAAATTGAAAGGTTAGTTGTTTTTTTTTGTTAAATTTGTGTAAGGTGAATAATATGTACATATATTTTGGGTTCTGTTGTTTTGCATAGATAACCATTTTGTGGTCAAGGGTTTTTTGTTGTTCTTTAAAGTTAGGAATATTTTGATTTAAGGTTTTTTGTAGTTCTTTATTCTTAAGCATATTATGATTTATGGTTTTCTGTTGTTGTTCTTAATTGCTCAAATTTATATTTGAAGTTTTCTACTGTTGTTCGTAATTACTCGAAATTATAGTTATGGTTTTCTATTGTTGTTCTTAATTGCTCAAAATTATAGTTAGAGTTTTCTGTTGTTTAAGCATATTTTGTTTAGACATAATTGTTTATATAGCCTTTTGATTATAGCCTCCATTAATGTTAGCATAAGTGATCACCCATCACTATTATCTTAATTTATTACATAAATGAAGCTAATTAATCAGTATAAAAAATAACTATTATTTCATAAAAATAAATAAAAAAATAACAATTCATGGCAGCTAAGATTATAAATAAGGTTAAGTATGAAAGGTAATCAAGCTTAAGTATAATCATGATCACAACCTCAAATCCACTTTATAAATTATCTTGCCAAAAACATTACCAAATAAACATCAAGTCAATCATGTGAATTCTAATTCTAAGAACAAAATAATATAAAAAAACTATACTAAACTTTTGAGCCAGAATGTGTACATAAAAGACCTATTGTAAAAGAAAATTGTATTTCAAAGAAAGACCATTGGTTATAACAAAGTAAAAGCTTATAATAGAAATTCTATAACAAAGTAAAAGATTATAACAAAATTAGATAACAATGTAAAGGACATGTAACTTAAACTAACTGTAATTTTCATTATCAGGGATTTAGGGATTCTTATAACATTTATAACATATTTTTTGTTAGAAATGATTCTTATAGCACTTATCAACTGTTGTTGCTAGAATTTAGGGTTTATTATGATAGAATTTAATTTTTTTGGTTTTGCAGTATAAGTTTTAACTATTGTATTTTATGATTTCACTATGTTGAAACTTTTGTTGGTAATGATCGTAACGTAATGTATATAAATAAGATAGTAAAGGAATTGAGAGTTGATCCTAATAAGATATCTTACTTTGAGTTGTTAGACATTTGTAATGAGGCTGGGTATATGAATATATAGTGAGATATTGTATTAAAATCTAAAAAAACACTAGCTGATGGCCTGATGGTAGTAAATGATGATATAAGCACTCTTGATATGATTAGGTACATGGTAGATCTTGGTGTAGTTGATGTGTATATAGTACATGGTATAGATAAAGCTATTTTAGCTCCTGAACTGTTAACAGGACCTAAAGTAAAAGATGTAGTTGAAGTAGTAGGGAATGAAATGGTAGAAAATCAACATGTAGCTGGTGCAATAAGGAATGAAAGGGTAAAAAATCTAAATGTAGGTGAGGCAATAGGGAATGAAAGGATAGGAATTGATGAGGTGGTTGAGGAAGCAAGGGTAAATAATAAAGATGTAGTTGAGACGACCAGGGTAGGAATTGAAAATGATGTTGAGGTAACAGAGGTAGGAAATAAAGATGTGGCTAGGGTAGAAGTTGAAGTTATAGCTAATAGAAATAGTAGTGAAGGGGATAACCCTAGGATGGAACCAGATTCAACCTCACCAAGTCAATGAAGATGTTAATGACAGATATTAGAGTGAGTATTATGACTTTGATGAGTATGGTGAACCTGTCAATAATGAGGATGAAATGGTTGATGATGCTACTAGGATAAGAAGTAAGTTTTCAATATATGATCTTAATGTAAAACTCCTTACATTGAGTTAGATATGTTGTTAAGAATTCAAAACAATTTAAACGTGTTGTGTCCTTACTGTCTATTAGGACAAATAGGGGTATCATTTGGGCAAAGAATCATAAGAATTTTGTTAGAGGTAAGTGTGCAGCAAAACAATATCCTTGGCTAATTTATGCAACATATGACAGAAAGTTACAATCATTTCAAGTGAAGACTTACAATAACAATTATGAACCCAAGGATGAGTCAAGCTATTTTGGTTGAATTATACACAAACAAATTTATGGAGGATCATTTTATTAAGAATGTAGAAAAGGTAAGAGTTAGTTAAGAAAGAATTTGATACAGAGGTGAATATTAGCATGATAAGAAAGGCTAAAAAAGATGTGGCTGATAAAGTTATTATCAATTTATAAAGATGAGTTTGGACTTTTATGGGATTATGCTGATGTGATCAAAGAAACTAATAAAGATAACATAGTGAAAATGTAAGTTCAATGGCCATTGCCAAGTTCTTTACCTGTATTTGAAAGATATTACATATGTTTCGGGGCACTTAAAAAAGGTTTAGAGAGTGGTTATAAGTCTTTTTTGGGACTAGATAGTTGTTGATTTAAAGTTTAATAAAGGATGAGTTGCTATATGCTGTTGGTAGAGATGAAAATAATCAAATGTTTCTAATGGCTTGGGCGTTGGTAGAAGTGGAATGCACAGTTTCATGGAAAGAGTTTTTTGATTTGTTGAAATCAGACTTAGTGTCTTTGAAAAATGGTATAAGATGGACAACCATGACAAATCAACAAAAAGTAAATATTTATATGCTGATTTAAATTAAATTATATACTGAATATTTTAACTTATTATTATTTATTTTTAGATGTACTGAATTGTTGAAATCAAATTAAATTATATACTGAATACTTTAGCTAATTAAATAGTGTAGGGACTTGATAATGCAATTGCAAAATTATTTTTAGATGCTGAACATAGATTCTGTGTTGAGAATATATTTGTTAATTGGGCTAAGAGAGGATAGAGGGATGAAAAGATGAAAAAGGCTTTCTGAATAATTGCTAAGTTTTTAATAATCAGACAATTTAAAGAAAACATGAAGAAATTATAAGAAAAAAATGAAACTGCAACTGTAAACATAATAAAAACTCTCACTTCAGCAATGGTGTAGAAATTTCTTCAATACAGACTCTAGATGTGCATTGGTTGACAACAACTTATATGAAGCATTCAATAGGACATTGCTAGATGCAAGGAAAAAATCAGTGATTTCTTTATTTGAAGACATAAAAAAGTCTCTGATGGTAAAGATTAGGAAAAAAAGGAAAAATGCTCTAAGTGAAAAGGTGTGATTGGTCCTAACATTGTAAAAGTGATAAAAAAAATATAGCTATAGCATTATAATATGTAGTTGCATTTAATGGATATGGTGGATATAAAATAGATATGGATGTAGATAGGTTCATTGTCCAACTTGATGAGAAAACATATGTTGTAGAATATACCAACTTTTCGGTATCTCTTATGCACATATCATATGTGTAATTAGAAATCTAAGTGAAAATATTAAAGATTTTATGTCGAGTTGGTATTATAAAGAAGTGTATCTACAGTCTTATAGTAATTCTTTATAATCTATGCCTAAGAGAAATGATTAGGTCAAACCAAGGATAAAAGATAATGTTTTACCCCCAAAGTTCAAAAAGATGCCAGGCAAGCCCAAAACCAGTAGAAGAAAGGATCATGATGAGCTTAAGAAAAAAAAGCCTAACAATTCAATAAATCTGTCCAAGAAGGGCATGATAATGACATATAAACTATCATTAACCAAGCCACAACAAAAGAGGCTGTCTTATGATAGGCAATCAGGTAATTTCATTCTATTTTGTTTTTATTTATTATTATAAATATTATACTATTATGGATCTTCTCTTGTTAAAGTGCCCTAATCCATCAATTCAACTTTATTGTTTTATCCATGATAGCAAGAATATCATGTGCTCAAAGCTGGATACCAAACCATGGACCAAGGTGTATTAAGTACTATAGATCATATTAAAGTTGCACATGATCCAAGCAACCAAGCTACTGCTTATGGCACTTTTGCATCAACTTCTGTTTTTGTATCCATATCTGGTTATGTATCTGCATCGATTTAGCTAATATCAATGGTTTTGCACTTGTAACTGCAACTACAGCTGTAATTGCAATTGCACCTGCAGCTACAACTGCAACTGCATCTATATAAACCCTAAATTCAGTTTCAAATCTAGTTTCAACAAATTCAATTTCAAATCCAGTTTTCGTTTCAGTTTCAACTTCAGCTTCAGATCCACTTTTCATTCCAATTTCAACAAACATTTCAAATCCAGTAAATGATGTTGTTTCTATTGCCATTGAAAATGCAAAATTAAAGTCTAAAAGGCCAACAAGATCTATCGAAAGATATTTTATAAATGAGGATGAGAGACTTTATAGGATGACTGATGAAAAAATAAGTCTTTTATCAAAGTTCAATTCTTCTACAATAATTACTGGGAAGAGAGCAATTTCAGCAAATAGCATTATAAGTCACAATGATAAGCACACTATTAGAGCTACCACTAGAAGGAAGACAAAAAGCCTTACAAGGTTATAGATTATATACAAACTTAAAAACAAGGAGATAAATCTTAAATGCGAGTGATTCTTTACTAAACATATATTTTTTTATTTTATTTCTTTAAATATTATTTAATTATAACTTGATAAATATTATTCAATAGCCTGGATTGAGAAGTGAGAAAGTGATAGCAGTTAGGACAAGCAAAGGCAAGAAGAAGGTTGTTGAAGATGTAATTGGTACTCAAGAAAGTCAAGTTCTTGCTTCTAAAAGAAATAAAATAAAATAAAAAATCTAAAAAGTTGATATTCTATTCTATTGATTATTGCTACTAGCTGTTGATGTTAACTATTATTTTTCTTGTTAATGTTGTACGAACACTTTTTATTCAACCTTCTATTGGCTGAATGTTTTCGGTACTAAATGTTTTGTAAGAACACTTTTTATTGATATTCATCAGATTACTTTATTTATAAGATTATCTCTATTATCATAATACCTCAAATTACTTTCTAGTTGTATATTGTAAGTTGAATATATTACACTAAACTACATTTTTATAGATAATAACATAAAGCAATATAATTCAAAACTAATAACATTGATTCAATTACCATTGATATAATATGAGTTTTAACAAATATTTATAGACCATCATAACAATCTTAACCCACTATCAAGCATATAAGTTAAATTTTCAAAAAAATTTTGGCATTGAAAATGATTACACAAAACACAAGTATAAAAAAAAAATGAGATAAGCCAAATTATTTTTCAATTGCCATCTCTACCATGTCCACCACCAGCAATTTTTTGCTTTATTTCAATTTCAACCTAAAAAAATTAATTTTCTCATCAATTGCATATTTTCTACGATAACATCAGCTTCACCAACATTTTTTTCCACTTTAAAAATTCATATTTCAAACTTTGAACATCACTATATAAAAATTTTTCTCTTTTTTTTTAGCTCCAAAATAATCTCTTTTATTACTTTAAAAATTTTAAGATCATGCCATAAATGAAATCTATAAACAATGCTTTACAATCACATCAAAAAAATATCAGCAAATAAATTTTAGCAAAAACACCAAAGAAATACTAGTAAATTTACTGTCCTACAATCACACCAAGAAAATATCAAAAAACAAAACTAGCAAAAACACCAAAGAAATACCAATAAATTTATCAGATAATGTGGGCATCCATAAAATCTTCTACCATGATTGCTATTTATCCATGAAATCTACCTAGCTACTTTCATATAGCAATAACAAAAAATGGGTTCTTCTTCAAAGTTTCATTCTATAAGGTAACTAGCTGAAATTAACTTATATGTGTTTATATCATAAGACCCTTCTTTAGAAACCCTACAATTTTAATATTTTGAAAAATAAATTCAAAAAAAAAAATCATAGCATGAGAAAAACCAAAAATTTATACCAACCTTGAATTTACATTGTTAGATGAACTGCTATTTGAAGAAGACATTGTGTTCAGATGTTTTTTCAAAAAAAAATTTCACTTTACGATAAAAAACAAGAAGAAACAAAGAAAAAACCTTAAACTGAAGCTATCTCAAGTTATTACAGACAAAATGGATAAAAAAAACAAAATTAGATTAATGGGTTATCATTATACATGGATAAGTTAATTCCATGTCATATTCTATTTCATGTTTATCTGTGATGACTTTTACATGTGGGCAATTTAACGGTACGTAACATGCACATTCCTTTTACTGTTGAAATAAATCTTATATTATTACAAGTCGATAATGTTTAATCCTTATTTGTACAATTAAAATGTTTGGTCCTAAATTAAGCAATCACCTAAACGTTTAATCTTGATTTGAACATTAGCCATTTTATTTCATTCTTTTCAAATCTTTCTTTTTTATATATTTCTTCATTATTTAATGATGGAAAATTTTTTTAATACCCTAATATCTAAACAGAATTTAGGATAATTAATCATTCATTTGAAAATTTCTTGCAATTTTCATTTAAAATAAATATATTACCCCATTTGCACAAATAACTTTAGGTTCCAATATCTAGGTAAAATTTCTAAAATTATTTGTCTAAATGTATTTATTTTGTCTCTCTATTTTTTTTTTTTAGAAAAACCATTTTGACTAACATCTTAAGACAATATGTATATATTAAAAACAATACAATTCCATATAGGCTTTTTATTCCCTGTATTATTATTGCAAAATAGCTATTTATTTTATTAATTCTTAAAAAACATCAAACTAATATAAACAATAAAAGAAATATATGGGTCTAAAACAAAAAAATACATTATACCTTACTTAAGTTCTGAATTGAAGCCTAAAAGTAGAAGTTAAGTTGCCCAAAGTGAGGTGGGCTTTTAGGTTAAGCTTGAGTTAAGTTAGGTTTAGCAAATTTGGTCAGGCTTTACTTTTTTCCTCTTCTTCCTTTATCAAAACTACGTCGTTTTGTTTCTAATATATAAGCCAAAACAACCTTCAAATTTTATTTTTCTTTCCAACATTCTCTCTCGCTAATAAAGCATATCTCTATAAAAATACATTAGCTGACAAAAAATCAAAACAAACCTAAAATCTTGTCACCAGTTGTCACCCCTTTCGACCACCATTCAACCTCAAAATTTCAACCCAAGCTTTCCTCAACCTCCAGATATTTGTTTCTAGCTTTGATTTTTCAAAATCAACCTTTAAAGTTCTAAATCTAAGTCAAGCTTGAAATTTCAAATCGTCGAAAAACAATCCCACCATCCGATTCTTATACAATTTTAATATGTTGTCATCGTCCCCTTGTTTTTCCTTTCCACCATTCCAATCACCTAAGGTCTTATGTTGCCATCATCAGCTCTCACACACAATTGCTGCTAGTGGTTTCAACCTTCATTTTTCTTTCATTCTTTTTACTACTTAAACATAAAGTAAAACTCCTAAAAATACTTTTGACCCAAAAAACATGCTAAACCTGAAGCACTCTAAAAAATACTTTTTTTATTTTTTTAGGTTTTTTTTTTAATTTTTTGTTGCGTTGTATTTTTTTACTTGACTAGGTTATTCATTAAAAAGTCCATTTTTTTGTGCTTTTGATATCTTATTTTGGGTGTCTGAAAAGAGAAGCAAAGGATTTTTTTTATGTGTATGCATTTCGATTTTAAAAACACAAAAAGAGGATTTTTGGTTCTCGATTTGGTTTTTTAAAGTGGTGATTGGGCTGATTATTTATAGCAATTAGGTGGTGGGTGAGCCAAGGATGTGGTGGTTGAAAGATATCTATATATGTGTGAGTGTGATCTTTTTTTTTTTTACTATTTTGGGCACCATGAAAATGGTGGTGTCAACTATGGTGGCTTTAAGGCTAGGTATGGTGGTGACGAGTATGGTTCGGTGGTGCAGTGATTCTAGTAAAGGGAGGTCGTTTGAGATTGTGGATGCTAAGGTCTCAAAATTTTTGTGTATCCATTTCACCATCATGTGCTGTGAATTGTGTTATTTTGTAAAATTAGACCTCTAATGGAAGGACTTGTAAATTGAATTGCTTTTAGACTTATCCTTGTTGCAGCAATGGCATTGCCACATTTTAGGGAGAGAGAAAGTAAGGGTGCTTGTGATGGAGGGTAGGGTGAGAAAAAATCAAAAAAATTGAAAATCAATTCCAAACCACAGTGTTCGGTTCAGTTCAAATTGGTTTTTTCTTATTCAACTCGGATCAAATTCATATATTAAATGTATATATTAAATTCAGATAAAATTTCGAATTGAAATGTGAAAACTAAAAAAAAAAATCAAACCAAACCGAATTATAAGTTTTTATTAGTTTTTTTATATTTTTAAATTTTTATAAAATAAAAATAATTATTTTATATATAAATCTATTTAAATATATTAAAAATCCTATTAGAATAATATATAAAACAAAAAATTTAAATTTAAAAACTAATAAACCTAACTAAACCACTAGAATTTGGTTTGGATTATGTCAGTCTTAAAAGAATGTATATTTGAATTCAAATCGAATTTTAAAAATTTATAATATTATGCATTATTCGAAAAAATTAAACCGAATATAATTTGATCCAAACTATTTTCATCTCTAATTGAGGGAAAATGGATGTTTGGCAAAGTTATGCTGAAGATAAATGGGATAAAATGAAAAGGCAAAATGTAGAGCTAAAATTGTGAAGACAATACGGGGAAAGGAATGAAAGAAAAGCTATTATAGGAACTGTTGGGTAAATTTTCTTTTTCTTTTTTTTTTTAATTTTTGCAAATTTTCAATTAATCATTTTAGGCTTTAAAATTAAATTTTGGATTTCAATGTTCTTCCAAAGCTATATAAGATTAGCATAAAATTGAATTGGAGTGGGCTTTGACACAAACAAAATGATAAAAAATTATTTATCAAAAACAAAGTCTGAACGAACTTAATTTGGTAAATCCAATTAAGAAGCTTAATCTAATCCCAAATCAAAATGTTTAAATTAAACATAAAGAACAAATAAACTTGAATCGTTTCAAATAAAATTAGATGTCTATATTTAATAATTTTATGACAATAGAATGAAAAATATTTTTTAGATTTTAGAATATATTAAAAATATAATACATATATATTAGTTTTTTAATTTAATTTGTAATTAAAAAAATTATTTTTAATATATAAAAATGAACTGTTTACATATTTATTATATGAAAGTGTCCATTAGAATGCTATTTGGAATAATGTTGGCATTGAAGTTTGAACTCCCGAATGACCATTTAATTCGACTTTTACATTACAATCTAATCCAAGACCCAATTGTTCTTCAATCCGGACCGAACTATTTTCACCTTTAATGGAAGGAAAATGGATGTTTGATAAAGTTATACTAAAGATAAATGGGAAATGCGAAAGGGAAAATGCAGAGCTAAAATTGTGAAGGCAATACGGGGAAAGGAATGAAAGGAACGCTACTATAGGAACTGACCTTATCTCTCTTTTTTTTTTTAGGTAATTTTTTTAAATTTTTATTTTAAATTAAAATTTGGACTTCTATGTTCCTCTAAAGCTATATAAGATTAGCATAAAATTGAATTGGAATGGGCTTTGACCTAAACAACATGATAAAAAATTATTCATCCAAAATAAGTCCGAATTAACTCAATTTGGTAAATCAATTAAAAAAGTTTATTTTGATTCCATATCAAAATGTTTAAATTAAACATAAAAAATAAATAAACTCAAATTATCTCAAATAAAATTAAGCATTTATACTTAATAATTTTATGATAATAAAATGATAAATATTTCTTAGATTTTAGAATATATAAAATATAAATATATTAGTTTTTTTAATTTAATTTGTAAAATTAAAAAATTTATTGTTAATATATAAAAATGAACTCTTTATTAGGGTCGGCAATCCAACCCGTTCCCGACGGGTTTCGATCCGATCAAACCCTATGAGGTTGGTTTTTTTTTTTTTAATTTGAGTTTCAGGTCGAGTCGGGTCGGATAAGGTTAGGAAACAATCAGGATCAGGTCAAGTTCGGGTTTGCCTAAACCCGACCCAACTCGACCGCGAATTATAAAATATTTTTAATTAATTACTTAATTTTTTATTTAATATATATATAATATATTTTTAAATATTATTTAAAAAATACAATTTTATTAATTTCGATGCGAGTCAGATCGATTTATATAAACGATCCATCAATATAAAAAAATAAAAAAAACTTGAATAAAATCGAATTCGAGTTTAATAACATATAAAATTAGATCGGATTCAAGACGAGTGAAACTCACCCCAAACCCGACCCAATACCAATCTTACTCTTTATAAATTTATTATTAGAAGGTGTCCATTAGAACGTCATTTGGAATAATGTGGCATTGAAGTTTGAACTCCGAATGACCGTCCGGTTCGATTTTTACGTTACAATCCAATCCAAGACCCAATTGTTCTTCAATAATTAAAGTAACGTTAGAACAGCTCAAGATTGGACATTAACATATACGTTTAAGAATGTACAAGAGGCTAAAGTTTAGAGAGTGTCCAGTCCAACAAGGAGGATGGCCTACGCCACCTTTTTGCCTTAGCATGATCAAGGTCGTGCTATGCCAATCATGGCAGAAACGTATGCGCTGTGGGCTTCCGGCCCATAATCAATCAATTGATCGATTTTTCTATGAAATAATTTGCTTAGTTTTGTCATTGTATATATTTTCCCCTACTCTGAAGCTAATCCTAATATTAAGTTTCAATTATTTTTCCTTTTCTTCTTCATTAAAAAACAATAATGAATGAAACATTGATTTAATGGTATAAGGAAACCCTGAAACTGTGGCATTTTAAATTTAAATCTCACAATACATGAATTTTTTCTAATTTTATGTTGTATTAGTTCAATTACGTGCTTGATCGTTTGATTTAATTTTTTTTTTTTGTGTAAATGTAATAGTTTTGTTATCATTGTAATTATTTTTATACTTGTAAATTTATAAAAATTAAAAAACTTTTTATAAATGTGTGCTTACATTATTTTTATTTGAAAAACAATCTAATAATTTTGACAACAAATTCCAGAATAGAGATATAATTGAATCGAAGCAATCAACTATTATGCTTAAAACGTATCTAAAGCTCAATCAAGCCTTATGTTTTAAGGGTATTTAAAATTTGATTTTAACTGAATGAATCGATTGGATTGATTTAATTCGATTAATCAGTTGGTTATCAAATTAATTTTGGTTAATTATAAAAAAATTTCAAATTTCAAATAATTTGATTTAAAAACATAATAATTAACTGAAATATAATAAAACCTCTATATAAAATTACCTATTTCATTTCAAATTATTAAAATTTTTAACTTAAATACTTTGGTATTTGAATTTTTTGTTAAATAATTTTATTTAATTTATTTTAAATATAAGAATTTAAGAATTTAAAATATAATTTAACTTAATGTATTTTATTATTTTGTAAACTGAAAAAATTAATCAACTCAATATAATTAATTTTGGTTAATTAATTTTCAAAATTAAAATATTTAATTTGATTAACGAAAATAAAATAACATAATTCAATTAATTTAATTTTGAATAATTCAATTTGATATAAATTGAATTGACCGAATAAACACTCCTATTATGTTTGCATTTGAGCTTCACTCGTAACTTATTCGAGTAGTTTTAGCTTAATTCAATAAACTCAATTAAACTCTATAAAATTGTTAATATAGACATAAAATACAATATTTTTATATCATTTATTTTTATATTAAATATATTAAAATATTTTATAAATAAAGATCTGATTAGGGTTATAAATTTATTGAGTCAAATATTAAAGTATTTGATTCTATAATAGCTCAAATTTAAACTTGACTGCAAAAATGATATAATTAAACTCAAATATTTATCAAATTGAACTCAAATAATTCGTAATAAATTTACGCCTCGTGGCTACATACATATTTCAAATTAAGGTCTTATGTTCAGAAAAATAAACGTGTCACATTTGTAAAAGGAGGAGGCCAGGAATTGATGATGAAAGAAATACTTTAAGATGCATTTGAATGAGTGATATAAGAAGGGATTTTATTTGTATAGAGATTTTTAAAGTTTTAAAATAAAAATTAGAATTGTCACCCATATTATTCGAATGAGTGATTTAAGAAGCAAATTTTGTTTTCTTGGATTATAATTACAAAAACTTATTAGAAAATTTATTTTTTTATTTTTATATTATTAATAATATTTACGTATTTCTACGAATCTAATGACACCCATATTATTTATATATTTTTTAATATTTTAATTTTTTATCTCTAATATCATTATTTATCCGTTATAATTTTTTTTATCTTATCAAATTTTAATATTTAAAATTTCTTTTCTAAAAAGTAATTATTCAAACAATGCAATTATAAATTATGTTATTTTAAATTGATGTATTTTAAAATCCTAACATTATAAAATTTTTTAAAATTTGGAAATTCTTATCCAAAAGCACCATTAAAAATTTGAAATCTACAACCGCATATTCCAGCATTTAAATATCATACTTAACCTGCAATATCTGTAAAATTTACCGATGCACGAAACATCAAATTTATAAAAAGTTTATGTAAATAAATTAATAATATGAAATAATTTTAAATAATTTAATGTATATAATTTAATTATTGTTCTTTTTTAATTTATATCTAATTATATTTTATAAAAAAATTGAATTTTTACTTGAATTTGAATATAAATAAATTCTATTTATTGAAAAAAATTTATTCAAATAGATGTTCACGTCATCACATTTTATCCAATAACTTTATACGATATAATATAATATAAAATAAACAAAAAAAATTAGGACTATGAAGAACAATATACGTCCAAACACACAGCAAGAATTAATTACCTTCTTTGTGTGAGAATATATTTTTATTAACTCAACTATATCAATGAGCTATAGTTTAGTAATTTTTTTTTTTTTAAATAGTAATTGTATGTATATATGCATAGAAGTTATCAAAACATGATTAAGACCATGTGCTTATAGTTATAATAATGGCAATATAAAACTCATTCGGTCGTACGGAATCACAAGGATTATTCCATATTGCAAAGATAGATATGCCCCATAAAATACACAGCCTCTTCAAACCATTATAATAAAACATTTACATAATACTACTAATTATTCTTTTGATAACTATTTATATTTAATATATTATCAATGTATAAATTTTATAATACTGTCAATAAATTAAATGATATAATCTTATTAATAAAGTAAATAAAATGATGACATATCATTAATAAGTAAATTTAAAAAAAAATTAAAATTTTGTATATTTATTTTAAGAGTTAATATTCATTCATTAATGAATTAATATCATCTAATTTATTGATAATATATAAAATTTATATACTGATAATATATCAAATATAAACTCTTTTAATAAATTAATAATTACATATCGTTTAGCCCAACAGACGGGCATCATAATTTTTTTTTTGCGTGTCCCTATTTCATTAGCATATCCTTTCATAGAAAGCTTGTAGAATATCCTTCATATTCCCTTCTCAATTTCTTGTTCTTACCCCAAGCCCTTGGTATCAACGTTTGTAGCCTTATTGTTTTATGCCTTTAATAGAGTTTCCTATATAAAATGAGCCAACAAAGACGAAAAATCTGCAACCAGATCAAGGAGCTAATAAGCAAAGCTCACAAAAAAAAAAAAATGGCGTCAGACGATAATCTAGCTTTGCTCCAAGCTCTGGACACGGCTCGAACACAATGGTACCACGTGAAAGCTATTGTCATCGCTGGCATGGGTTTCTTCACCGATGCCTATGATCTCTTTTGCATAACAACCGTGTCCAAACTCTTGGGCCGCCTTTACTTCTACAATCCAACTAGTCACAACCCGGGAAAGCTCCCAAAAGGCATTAACAACTGGGTTACGGGTGTAGCCCTGTTTGGAACTCTTACCGGCCAACTAGTCTTTGGTTGGCTTGGTGATAAACTAGGCCGCAAAAAAGTGTATGGGATCACTCTCATACTCATGGTGATTTGCGCCATTTGCTCAGGTCTATCATTTGGATCCACCTCCGGATCTGTGATAGGAACCCTTTGTTTCTTTAGATTTTGGCTGGGTTTTGGAATTGGTGGCGACTATCCTCTTTCTGCCACAATTATGTCTGAATATGCTAACAAAAAAACCCGCGGGGCATTCATTGCAGCGGTTTTTGCCATGCAAGGTGTGGGGATTATATTTGCTGGTTTAGTTTCGATGATTCTTTCATCAATCTTCCTTAAGTGCTACAAAGCGCCGTCATTCAAAGATGACCCTATCTTCTCGACCCAACCTCAAGCAGATTATCTATGGCGGATTGTGCTGATGTTCGGTGCCTTACCAGCTCTTTTAACATTCTATTGGCGGATGAAGATGCCCGAAACTGGTCGTTACACTGCTCTTATTGAAGGAAATGCCAAGCAAGCGGCGGCTGATATGGGTCGGGTTCTTGACACCGAACTCGAAGTTGAAACAGAGAAGCTTTCCCAATTCAGGGCAGCAAACCAGTACTCGTTACTATCCCATGAGTTCTTCAAACGCCATGGGCGTCATTTGATAGGTACAATGACCACATGGTTCTTGTTGGATATTGCTTTCTACAGCCAAAACCTAACCCAAAAGGACATTTTCCCCTCTATGGGTCTCGTCAAAAAGGCTTCTGAAATCAACGCTATTGAAGAAGTCTTCGAGACCTCGCGTGCCATGTTCATCGTTGCTTTGCTTGGTACATTCCCGGGGTACTGGGTCACCGTCCTTTTCATAGAAAAGCTTGGGCGCTTCATCATCCAACTAGTGGGCTTCTTCATGATGTCCTTGTTCATGCTGATTCTTGGCATCAAATACCAGTATCTCAAGGAAGACAATAAGTGGTTATTTGCTGCTCTCTATGGGCTAACGTTCTTTTTTGCGAACTTTGGCCCCAACAGTACAACCTTTGTGCTCCCAGCAGAGCTATTCCCTACCCGGTTGAGGTCCACTTGCCATGCACTAAGTGCAGCGTCAGGGAAGGCTGGAGCCATGATTGCGGCTTTCGTGGTGCAAACATATACATTGGACCAGAAAGTAAGCTCAATCAGGATTGCCATCATGATTCTGTCCTTTACAAATATGTTGGGATTTTTTTTCACGTTCCTGGTACCAGAAACCAAAGGTCGCTCTTTAGAAGAAATTTCGGGCGAGGATGGTGGTGGCCAGAACGAGACTCAGATGACCGCCAGGCGATCGGTTACAATGAAAGGAGGCGGCCATTTGGAAGCCATTTGAAAGTAAATTATTAGCTTTGGACGTTGATGATACGATTACCAAGCTAGCTAGTTTTCAAGTGCGAGGAAAAAAGAAAAACTGTTTAATAAGTGGGCGAAAGACGACAGTTTTTTGCCTTGTTTTGGTTTGCTTTTGATTTGTCTGTTCTGTGAGTAAGAACTAAAGCCATTACCATCTAGCCCATTTTATGCTATTGCCCAAGGGTTTTCCTTGTTCGTTTTATATGTAACCATAAACTATAAACATAGTCCAACTTATAATTTTTTTTTTTTTTAGTTTTTAAAATTATGGTTTTTTCCTAAATGAAAAAAAATACAAAATAAGTTAATTTACTTAATTAAATTTATCACATCAATTTATACTTTTCACTGAAATCAATCAAAATCTAATCAATTAAGTATTTAAGATCAATTGATATCTTGCTTGGAAGAAAATTATTTTAAAATTTATTTACTTAATGTATTGTATATAAATGTTATATAATATTTGTGTATCATAAATTATCATATCATTTATAATTTACATAATTTATTAGTAAATTTAATATTTTTAATAAATAAAGTGAAAACTTATAATTTTTTGGATAGTATATAATATTTATTTATTACTAATTTATTAATATAAAATTTTTTTTTAAGATTTACCCAAAAAATGTAGGTGGAATATTTATGCTAATAATTTATGTCTTTGACAATTCTATCTTATATCGAAGTATGGATTAAGAGTTCAATGATAAGGGGCCGCTAATAATAGAAAATTCATTTGAATTTCGAATTTTTTCGGTTATATCTTTTCACCGTGCGAGGGACCGAGCCAGAAAAAGTCAAATCTGCGAACCTCTAGGATAACAGAAAGGGCGCCAAACCAAACCCTAGAAAAAAAAAATTGACATTTCCTTCATCCCCGAAAGGCCGAAATTCCCTCGCTTTACCTTCACCTCAGAAATGAAATGGGATATGGAGATCGAGGAAGTCGAGGCTGTTCTAGAGAAAATTTGGGACTTACACGACAAACTCAGCGACGCCATTCACTTGATTTCGCGAGCTCACTTCCTTAACTCCATCAAAGTCCTCAGAAAATCCGACAAGAAGAAGCTCTACAACGACGTCGTTGTCGGCAACGATAATAAGACCGGCTTCGTCTTTTTCAAAGACTTCCAAATCGAAGATGGTGGCTCCACAATTCAAGAGGCCAAGAGTCTTAATGCTATCAGAACGGCTCTCGAGAATCTCGAGGACCAGCTCGAATTTTTCCATGTCAGTTTAACTGCTTTATTTTCGATTGCGGTTATTCGCTGGTTTTGGTTGATGATTTTGGTTGCTTAGGGTTATATTTTTACTTTTAATTTCTTAAGTAAAATCCATATACGGGTGATTATGAGAATGGTTCAATTATATAACTAAATGAAACCAGCTCTACTACTTTAATGGGAAGTGAATTTCTAAAATTTGCTTCTCGTTTTGCTAATTTTACTTAAAGTTCTGTTTGGTTGTTAAGGAATTGAAGGGAACGTTAAAAAAGGAAAGAAAAGTCGATTTGTGGGTTGCTTTTTGTTTTTATTACCTAGCTAATGCATCAATGATGTGTTTGTGGATTTGAGAATCTTATTAATCAAGTTATATTGTACGGAATAGAGTGTTGAAAAATGAGCAGCAGAAATCAAGTTGCTAATGGTTATATAGGGAACTGAGTGGCGGATTTTTGCATTTGTATGATGGTACAGATGTAATTA
Source organism: Durio zibethinus (assembly GCF_002303985.1). The sequence goes on along the minus strand of NW_019168381.1, from coordinate 7,425,546 downwards.
TGAAGGTTTTGTGTTTGGATCGAGGGCATGGACTTAGAAGGAATAAAGCGAAAAAGGAATCATTCAGGCAATTGTTCAATAGTTGCACTTTCAAGCTTTGCTACATTATAGCTTTTATAGAAACTAGCTTTATTTGAAATGAAGTTGCTTTAGTTTTGTGGATTCTGGAGTCTGGAGATAATGGTGAGATTATGAGGAGATGTATTTGGATTTTTATGATATGTATGATGTAGCTTGTATAGAAGTGAGCTTTATTTGAAATGAAGTTGCTTTAGTTTTGTGGATGCTGAAGAGAATGGTGAGACGAAGAGGAGATATTGTAGGATTTGGAAGTAGAATCACAGGATGAGCAAAAGTTGGTTGAGATGTCTCTATGGCATGCCTAGTGACCACATTGGTATCCAGAACCATTTTGTGAACTTCATTGAAGGTGTTATAACAGTAAAATGTAAGAGAAGGAACTTGATACGAGATTTAATGCTAGGAAATGCACAAGTTTGCACCGACTAATGGGTTGAATCCTCAGACCTTGCTTCAAAATCCCAAGTGAAAAACACTGGATTTGGTCCATTTGGATTATTGTTTTTTTTTTTTTTTTTTGAGGTGCTGTGATGTTCATTTTTCACTTTCAGTTTCTGATCTTTCCTGTTTGCTTTTGCATTTATGTGTTGACAGTTTTTGGGAGATCAATAATTAGCATGGCACATGGATCTCTTACATATATCTTTTTGTTCTTGTTTACAGACGGTACAAATACGGCAGCGTGCAGAGAGAGATGCAGCCATTGCACGATTAGAACAAAGCCAAATAATTCTTGCCTTGAGATTGGCTGAGCACCATGGTAAGAAGTACAAAGTGATTGATGAAGCTCTAGCTTTTGTGAGAGATATACATGGTGCTAGCTGTTTTGTTTCACCTGAAAACCTTTACAGTATACCCATTAGTCCATCTGGAGAGAAACTCGTGTCACATGAAGGGAAGCACTCTAATATGCTAATCAAAGTTCTTGTTTCTAGCTTCAACTTTGCAAAGAAATCCCTGAAATTTGATCATATGGGTGGGATACTAAGCAATGCAGCTTTATTCGCAGTTAGCATGGTAGCAACGCTGCTTTTGCATCAGATTGCTTTCACAGAGCATCCACACACACAAGAAGATAACATCAACGGCCACGGAAATGTGAGAAAGTATTCTCAACTGGAACGGCCTTCATCCTATGATCATTTGAACCAGTTGGATGTGTCTTTGGCCCGGGGTTAAGGTGAAGACTAAAATTGGGTTAGAGGTTTATCAAAGGAAGGAGGTCATGATGTTTTTCAAATTTGAAGAAGCTTTTCTTTCTTTCAGTTCTTCCCACGGGAGTTTCAAGAGTGTTTAGTTGAGCATGTTAGCAAGGAATTGGTCCTTTTTTATGTATTGCCCTAGTTGGAGCTGTTGTCAAAATGCTGATTGCCCTTTCTGCCTTGCTGGTATTGTTGTTGAGCCACATTCCTTGTTAGAAAGTAGAAACGATAGTGAAGCAGGTAATCCCAGTTTACAGAGTATCATATTTCCATTACCTCCACAATTCTGTGTGTATATCCCTATTATTAACTAATGTTTTTGTGTATGCATGCCTAATCTTAGTTATATCACCTTTTAATCTCCTCCTCTCTAAGGGCTCCCTTTACACCTTAATGTGTGATATATGTTTGCTTGAGAAATTCATCATATTATGAAAAATGGAACCTGCGGACCTCACGCAAATTATTCTTGTTTCCTACCAAAATTCTTGTAGAGCGGGATGCCTAGGCTTGCTTTATATATGCCTTCAGCTCAATTAATTCACAGTGAAGTTACAGTACATTATAAATATTTTCCAATTGTTTGAGATTTTACCCTTTATTTTACTTTCTAATTTTCTGAGTAATTAGCCGTAGTCATTTTAGGGACCTGAAGTCTTTAATGCCAGTGTCTGGCTTTGGTCACCTTCTGTTAGACCCATATAAGAAAACCCTACTCAATCTGGTGTTTCTCTGACCCGACAACCTAGAATGGCATCTCAAATTCTCAATTCTCGCGCGTTGAGTGTACGCTTCCAATTTTGTTTCACGAAAAACATCTCACAAGTGTGCTATAAGGTTCCAATTCAACTCCAATACATTGTCCATATGGAATTTGAGGTTCCTTTCGCCGTGAAGTGTCCTATAAGTTTTCCTTTTCATTTCGTTTGTTTATATTTTCCCCATCTTCTTGCCACTTATCAGAGCTTGTGTCACTCTTACATGGCTCTTTGATTCAATTGACAGCCTAACCACCTGCACCACAATCTCTTCAGCATACTAAGATCAATCTGGCAGACTAATTCATGGCCCAAGTTTGAATATCTGGTAAGCAGGCATTTCTTATTTCGGATATTTCTTTCTAACATTTTTAATATCCTTTTCCACTCTTTTTAATTCCAGCAAAGGAAGTTAAAGAAAATTGGTGTGTTCCCCACGGTTCATTGGCCTTTAATAGTGGATTTGCTTGACTTGAAGTATTCTATGAATATTTTATCCAATTCAATTCCAATATGTATCCTCTGTCCTCTGAAGATTCATTCCCACTCCATTATGGGAAAAACGTCTCAAAAAGATTAAGCATGAAAAAGAAAAAGAGGACGTTTCCACACGTAAATAGAAGAATGATGACAAATTACAAAACCATCATGCAAGGAATGTCGGAAAGTTTAGCTTTGTTTAGGGCTTTTGACAAAGGTTTTAGTTGGCAGAAACCATAATTAACCCTATAATTTGCAGCTGTAGTGTTTAAACACTTTCTTTGACTTCTTATTGGATGCCATGACTCAAAGCTCCAATATTTAAGCAAAATCACAAATTAAACAGATTACAAGACAAAAAGAAAACATCCTCCTCTTTTTATGTCAAACTGTGTTTCCTCTTTGTAATCTTTGTATAATCCCAGGTGGGACATGATATCTTTATGTTTTCGGTGTGAAAATGTCGAACCAATATGAGTTAACATGGGACAATTTGGACTTCCAAAATGTAAACTGCAAATAAAAAAATAAAAGAAGAAGAAATATATTTATATTATAATATCTTCCACAGTTTTCATATGTATTTTAAGTCGAGTGTTCGCACATTAGCATGAGAGAAAAGTTAGTTTATGCTATTGTTTTGTTCTGTTTTGAAAGGTGAATCACAATCCATAGTATACTACATGGGTACACGTATTAATGTAAAAGCTTGCAATTAGGAGTCATACGAACATCCACTTTATCTTGGAGAAATCCAGTCCAGCTTTCAAAGATTGTCAAATTTCCCTCCTCTCCCTTCCCATAACCTTGTTGTCGGCAGCTGAAAGATAAAGCCTTCTGGCCTTAGGGACCTGACACATAACAACCTTGAAAGTTGCCCTTCCCACCACTTGTTTTACTCTTTTATTTTTTCTCTTCCCGGTCTGACTCAGACCATGCCTTGCGGTCTGATGCAGGTAAATATTACTAGCATCAATGAATATGTCAACCCAACCACGTGTCTCATGATTAGTCCGATTGAGACTTCATCATATAGCCACGTGGTTAGGATAATAAGGAAAAAAAATGCTTGACTGGACTGCAATTGGGTGCGCAAATCCCATACAGATTTCACGTGTTCATCACCTTACTGTGTATTAGGCCCCATTTTTATTTTGGGGTCTGGACCCAAGTCAAGAAAATCAAATGCCCACAAATTCTAATATTAGTTAGCATGTGGCTCGACTCAGGCCATTGAATTGATTTTGTGGGCCCATGGTTAGATTGACGGTTGCCATGGGCACTATTAGGCATTTGAATGGTCGGGCTTCGACAAGATCGTTGAGCTAAAAGGTAATGATTAGCATTAATTAATCATGATTTTGGTTAACTAGATTTTCATTACAAAGAGTACGGTGAATCTTGGTTAGATTTATCCCATTGATCCATTTTGACCGCAACTTATTAAGCTTTCGGAAAAACTCTCAAACTTTAAGGCACACTCAAGTGTCAAATGGACAATGGTGTCCATTAGTTAGTCCAAGCTATGGACTAGAGCTCCATCTCCTCATTTTGTCAATTCTATCAAATTAAGTTTTATATTGCATATTCTTAATTCTCTCCTTAAGAACAAGATATCTTTTCGAGATCTATTAGAACGATATCAATTGTTCTAAATGTTGAAATATACTTGAGACCTATATATTAATTATAATAATCAATAATAATAATGCAAATAACATGTCTCCAGTACTATATTTTAAATGGTTTTATATCGAGTCTTTATTTTAAATTGATTTTAAATTTTTTTGTCGTCTATTAATTCTTTTAAGTTTTTAATGTGATAGATTTTTCTATTTTGAGCTTGCATGTGAAGTAATGTTGGTATCTCTCACCTAATAAGTATAATTTTTTATGATTTTATATTCAAAATGAATATTTCATTTATTTTTAGGCTAAAATGTTTAACACTATTATGAAATTGATGGGAAAAAGAAAAACGAAGGAACGAACGTGCATGCATTGAGGTTTGCGGGAATCCAATTCTAAAAGCCCAAAGTTGAAGTGACGATGTGGAAAGCAGAGGCAAAAACCATGGGGAAGTGCATGCATGGGGAGAAAGTATCAGCTGATAGTGATGTTTAGGTAAAGGGCATCAGGGGAAGGGGGCGAGGCGGGGGGGGGGACCAAAGGTAGCTTGAAAAGAGGGCAGATAGATATATAGGCAAAGCAATTGCAGAAAAAGATGGGTCGTACGTCCGCAGCAGCTACCAGTTGTCTCTGTTCATTAACATTTGATAATTGCAGCTGGCGTAGCTACAAAAATTATACTAGTAAGTAGATGCAGACGTAAGCTGGTTTGTGTTAGTGAGCTGAATATCACTTCTCAGCCGTTATTGGTCTGATTCTGATAGCCTGGCACAGTGCCACCGCAAACTCTCTATATAGCCTCCTTTCGCCGCATCATGCATTCGTACAAATGGCTCTTCCCTCCCCAGCAACTTCTAACTTCTCCATTCTAGTGCTGCTTATTTAGTTTTATAGTTTTCATTAATTTCCTGGCCAAAGACCAGCATGTATACATTTTTCTAGTAAAATTTAATGAAAATAATGCATTCAATGTAAAAATATTTTTAAAAATAATAATTTAATTATCTTTACAATTGACGCGCCTTCCCATTTACACTGCTTTCTTACCATGCATTATTGATTCTGCCAATTTCTCTACTGGCATCTGAAAAATACACAACATTGCAGCGGCAATGATCTCTCACTGACACTATCCAAAAAATTTAGGAACATGACTTTTATGGTTGAAAATTTTGCCAAACTGTTTTATCATTTCTATTAATAATTCTGTGTTTTTGACAGTACACATTCATCCCTACTGTCATTTCCCCTTTCTAATTTGTCTTCCACATTTTCCTTTTTTTTTTACAGTTACCTATATTAATGTATTTAACCAAAATTCGCAATAACTTTTTGTCTTTGAAAATTTTCACTACAAACAACAGAAGATAAGATCTGCACGCTTTGTGAGTCGGCCTCAAGTATTGGTCTATTATTTTTATTATAAGTATGTGCAGTATTAGCTACTATACTATATTTATGAAAGCGATCATAATTTAAAATGAATTATAGATATTTAAATTTAAATTTAAACTTATTATATGTATATATTTTTAAATAACCATGGATTGTATCCTTTTGCAGACATAATTATTGGAAAATTTAAGTTGCGTTCAATGTCCCCTAGGATAAACTTGTGGAAGGCACGTGGTAAATGGTAATGGTATAGTAAATATTCCATGGTCCGTGGCCCTCTATGGCAGCACATGAAAAAAAACAATTTATGATACGGTTTCATATAGACATAATTATCATGATGAGGACTTTCTGCATTTCCATTCTATTACTCTTTGAGTAATAGTGAAGGAAGCTTAGTTAGCAACTACTTTCCAATAATTTCATTACCCAAAAGAGTCTTGGAGAGTGAAGACCCCCACCTTCTTAAAGTATTCCTGTTTCAATGTCATTTTATGTCTTGCGAATTTTAATGTTACTACTTTTTATTATTTTTTGCTATGTTAATTGTGAAATTGGTTATTATATTATGGTTCAATATTATTGAATTTTTTTTAAATATTTCAATTTAATTGAATTTTGTATCTATATTTTTAATTTTGTTGAATTTTAAAAAAATAATAGAATTAAAACATTTCATTATAGTAAGGGGCGCAAACTTCCATTAATTTTGTAATTTTTTAAAAAATATAGTAATAAAATTCAATAAAATTAGAACACTACAAAAAATTTCATCATTGATTCATAGTATAATAGCAAATTTAATCTTAATCCCATTTTAAATAATTTAAAAACATCAAATTGCTGAAATGCATCATTGAGATAGTAATCCTCAATCAAACACAACAAATTGTTAAAAATAGTTAGTTGTTACCATCATTATATCACTGAGTTTGAAATTGATGTTCATAATGCATCCACGAGGCAATTGCAGCAATATCCCACTTTTTTCAAACCGTAAGGGGGTTGAGACAAGGGATGAGGGTCCTATTGAAATTTCAATTTATTTTCCGGATTAATTGTACTAACAAATATAAACAAAAAGTACTAGTAATAAAAACATTGATCAATGAGAATTAATGGAATTGATAAAAATTTAATATTTTATTTATAAAATTAGGGTCGATTTTTACTATCAAACTTTAATAAAATTTTAATGAATAATTTATAAGTTTTCACTAAAATTAATGGTATGTTTTGACTTTAAAGTGAGGTGGTCTCTCCTCACTTAAATTTTTTTTTTTAATAAAACACATAAATATTTAAAAAACAACTAATAGCGTTACGATAATTTCTCAATTTAATTTATTTAACACGTTTTTATATTGTACCAAAAAAATTCCATTTAATTAACATTACTACGCCTAGTTTATAGTTTCATTTTAAATTTGCATTTAAATATAAAGTTAAAGCAAACAATAATTAGAACATGGGAAAACTGCCAATCTAATATCGTAATTAAACAGTTGCTGGAAAGAGTCAGTCAGAATGAATTATGCCTAGCTAACATGCATTACTTTTCTGATGAATAGGGGAATTCATTTTGACTTAAAGGCATATGGAAGAATCCTATACACATTTTTTAAAAAAGAAAAATGAAATTCTATAGATTTAGAAAAAGGTTGGCAAAAGTGATCACGGCATTGATAGTCAAACATCCTAACCACGTTAAACACATACTGTTTCTTACCATATTAATTCTTATCAAATTTTTAAATTTTAATTCCTTTTACTTTACAGTCTACAATTTTTCATATTTCAACCGACCTTTGAATAATTGACTTTTTTTTTTATATATATACTTTACCATTTGACAATTTGTAGACTTTTGATCTTTTTTTTTAGAGGAAAAAAAAAAGTTACGTGTATTTGTGATGTGAATTTAATAGGAACATTTCACTTAAAATAATTTTACTATAATTAATAAATTATGATTCATAATTATATAGAATTAATCAAAATTTTACATGAAATTCATATTTATAAGTAATTGATCCCTACTAATATTTTGTTGTATTTGAATAATTATGGTAGTTGAGGGATCATTTTACATAGTATAAAATTTTTTTAGTTTTACATTTTTTTAATTTTTTATTTTAATAGATTTAAGAGATGAGAGAGAAAAATAGTAAGAAAAAATAATTTAATCTCATCCATCCATTAGATCTATTATAATTAATGATTAAAAAATATGTAAAATTAAAAAAATTTTAGACTGTGTAAGTTGATCATTCTCTTTAAAATTATGATATATAAAATTGTATGTGATATACTCTCGAATTTAATTGCTATTAAAATTATATAGATTGTTTAATCAAGAAGGTGGAAATTGATTTTCGTGGCATTTTAAGCAGATGAGAAACAATTTTTTTTTAGCAAACAATCAAAAGTCAAAAGAAATAATTGAATTAAGATTTTTTTTAATATTTTAATTAAGGGATTTTTAGAAGAAAATTAAAAAAAAAAAGGAACTTAATAACTATTGAACTTGGCATGGTGTATAATGTTTATGATGAGAGAAGATACAATATCTCACCAACTCACAAACAGCAAATTAATTTAACAATAAAAGCTGGTAACTTAATATTTTGGCTACGTAAATAGGATTCGCCGCCATTAATAGCCTGCAGTTATTAACTTGAATGAAACGAATAAAAAAAAGTATAAAAAGAACAATATATATATATATATAAAGATCTCGATTTCACAGTCGAGTGACACCGACTCGGACTTACTAGACCGGTCAAAATAATAAATTTATTTACACAGAAAAAATTGCAATAAATAAAAAAATAAATAAAATTTTAGATTTTAAACCCCCGTGTAAAAAAAAAAATTTAGAAAATTTTCATCACATTTTCAAATTTTTACCCGTGTGATGCATAGTATCCATTTGCCAGCTTATAATCACATCCATTAAAATGGCAAAGTAAAGTGCTTAACAAAAAACTTATCATTTCTCATTTCTCCGTCAAAATTATAATAACACCCTTTGACAACAGCCTAATTATTTTTAACAAAAAATGATAAAAAGAAAAATAAAAATCTCGGCAAAACTCAACTCAACTCAACTCTCCGTTTATTTTTAACGGTGAAATTAAACAAAAAAAATAATAATATTACTTAACAATGTTAAAAGAACTGCTAATAAGTTGACCCAAATCTTTTTTATGTCGCCGCCGATCTAAAATCTGCCGGGAAATCGGCAAGCAAACGCAAACGACATAGCTCCAGAAAAGGGGACTGAACTTGCTTTTCTCATAGTGCCACAAGAGGGTCTGAGAGGAACAAATCACCGATGTCTTCAAAGTAATCGTCCGCTTGAGAAATAGACGATGAGGAGCAGCAGCTAAAATCTTGAGGCGTATCGAGTAAAATGTCACTGAAATCTTCACTGACTGCGCTACTGCCTGGCAAAATCGTCACGATATCATCAAAAAGCGACAAGCCCGGTGCTGGTACGTTAAAAAATTCGTTGATGAAAGCGAAATCTAGTGGCAAATAATCTCCCGAATCATCGGGCATGTTTGTTTCGGTTTCCCATTGACATTCGCCAAGAACCAGCTGCTCCTGAACTGGCGGCGGCTTACTTTCTTCTTGGAGTTCCTGAACCCGTTTTTCCAGTTCGACTGCTGTTTCTTCAGTTGATTGAGTTCCAAAGTTAAGAACTGAGGTTGAAGAAGAAAGATTGTGAGATGACTCGTCCCCTGATTCATGCCCAGAAACCGCAGCCACGTTAACGATGTTAGACTTTTCAACATTTTTCTTGGCAGGAGGAGTAACAAAGTTGGTCAAAGCTTCAGGTCCTCGAAGCTTGATTGCTGCATTATCATAAACCATGGCTGCTTCTTCAGCAGTGTCATAAGTACCCAACCAAAGCCGTACACGTCGAGCAGGATCTCGAATCTCTGCCGCCCATTTTCCCCATGGTCTTTGCCGTACTCCTCTGTACTTCCTAACATTTCCTTTTGCTGAAGAAAGCTTAAGTGGTCTTCGACAGGCGGTTGTAACGTCAGCGGCGGCGGCTGTTCTTTTGCGGTTGTTGTTGGAAACGGTGGTGCTGGCGGTGGTTTTGCGAGCGGCTTCTATGTTGATCTCGTTGACGTAGCGTTTCACTCTCTGGCGACCAAAGAAGTCAGCTTCCTCGTCGCTTGAAGAGTCCGTTGCATCAGGGTCAGCAACGGATACACGTACGATTCTCGGAACATCAGGGGTGATGTTGTTGTGAGTACGGTCATAATCGGAATCCGTCTTTTTGGGTTTCAAAGACGATTTTCTGAATTTTAAGTGACGTTTATGTGTTCGGTGTATTTGATCAGATATGGGGTACATTGGTCCAGTTCTGGCTTTGTTGATTTTTTTTTTCTTTTGGGGCTGTGTCCTTCTTGTGGTCTCAGATTCTGTCCGTTGGCATCGATAGAAAGAAGAGAACAATGGTCGACCAAGGTAGAAGAATAAAGTGGGAAAAAGGCGAAGGAACCGTGAAAGTGAAGTTTAAACCTCCAAAGAGAATAACAAAGACAAGGCTGAATAAGAAATCTGCCAAAAGGTTTCAAAAACACTATTAAAATATTGAAACACCTTGAAATATTATGTATTTCAGATATATATTGGAAGAAAGTAAGAATAGAGTTAGAGAGAAAAGGGCCGTCAACAAAGGGAACCTTGCCAAAGGCAGAAAAAGAGATCAAATCTTAGAGTCTTCCTGACAAAAAAAAAATCTCAGAGTCTAAAGATTTGTAAGAAAGCAACAGATATAAAAGGAGCGACTGAACCCAGCAGAAAAGGAAAGTCAATAAGTGTAGCTTGTATCAGAAAGAGCTCCACTAATTTTCTTTTAGGACAACCAAGTACCAGGAAGTTTCTATACTACTCACTATTCCTGAAGATTTCCTGGTAAAAAACCCAAACCCCCCTCAAACAGGCTTCACACTTGCTAGAAATCTAACTTCAAACACCAAAGAAAGAGAAAGAAAGGGCTACTAATATTGAAACAAGCTGTAGGGCGAGCGAGCAATAATATTTCAAAAAGAGTAGGCAAAATTGTAGTCAAGTAGCAGAGTTTTGGTTTCAAACTCTGGATTTGCCGTTTTATAGGATCCCACCACCCGAAATTAGAAAATCCTGAATATAATATACTATACTATCCCATAATTAATCAGTTTTTTTTTTTTAATTTACTAATTTTATTATTTCTTAAATCAAAATATATTTTGTTTAGTTTTTTAGGTACGTGTTTTATATAATCATGGGCAATTAGGATGGGGTTCGTGCGTCGCAGAGGTAGGTCTCACACCGAAGATTCCGGTGAGATACAAGCCGCTGCGTCCCGATGATGGCGTCTGATTTCAACAGGTCGAGAGTGGGCTCCAGTTGGACTTTCGTGGCCCAATGGTAGAGCATCAAATGCTGCTGACCCATGACTGGCTTTCGATCTAAGTGATGCCAATCACGTGAGACCGAAGATACCCGGCTGTGTTAGTCGGTTAAATTGTTTGATTAGGGAAAACACCTTTGACCACTTAAAAGCCTCGCCCCTCTGTTAATTACTGTTTGTTCCTCTAATCTGATACTTTAATTACTAATTAATTCTAGGTAATTAAGCCTAATGATTTGAAGGTACTCTGGTAATCTTGTTAGTGTAGAACGCTTCAGATCTTGCTGGCTCACTGCTTAATAATGCTAGTGTAATTTTTTTATACGAACAAATTAAGTTTTCAACTTGCTTATATATATTTTTAAATTTACTTTTTAACAGCTATAACGAACGTGAACTGCAACCTAGAATTCGCCGCCATTTCCTGTTCTCTTTGTTTCTGCTATCGAGACATGTGCCTCTCATACGTTCTTATCGTTGTTGGTGTCATACACGTTCTAAAACTACATACTCTTCGTTTGAGAAAAAAAAATAAATGGAATAAAGCAACAAAATCTCTATCGAACTGCAAATTTAACAAAATTATTTTTTACCTTTTTTTCTTTTTTAAACAGAGGCAAGGTTTTTCGTCTTTTATTATTATTTTCTAACGTTGTATGTGATTATTACGAGAAACATGTTGGGTGAAACATGGAAAGAAAAAAGGCCAATTATTTTCCTCGAAATAATAGTCGACGGAAAAAGTCTACTTTATATTTTCTTCCTTTTTTTTTTGTTTTTATTTGTCTCCATCAAAGTTGTTGACAATTCAAAAAAGAACATTGACTAAAAAATAGTACTGGTAGCATGTATCATTCTAATAAATAATAGGCCAATATTGCAATAAAAAGTTGTTTTCGCTATTTTATCTATTATTATTATTATGAATAAGAAAATGGTACAGCTTTCATAGTCTTTTTTGCAGTCAAAGAAAACACGCTCCTCTCTCTTCGGTCTAAGGCGCTTTACTTTTGAGTTTTGCCCATAACCTTTTTCGCGTTTTCTTACTAGTTCTCACCTGATAGTCCTCTACTCCTCTTGAGTCTTGAGACGTTAAACTGAAATTGTCATTTTTTTCTGCACTATTTTTCATTTCACAAATGTTAATTAGTGTTTATTTTTTACTATATTAATATTTTTATCAAAATTTCAAATGTCTTAAATGAGACAGAAATCAAGTCAAACTTTATAATGATTTTGAAAATTCAATCTTATCTAACTTGATTCATGAAAATCTTCAATAAACACATAAGAAATTGCAATTTTAACCTGAATAATTATTCATTATAATTCTAAAAACTCTCAAACATTCCTTACCTATAAATTAGTTGTGATTAGCTATTGAGGGAAGTTTAGATGAAATGCTTGTTGTATATATATACATATAAAATTACTTTTGTTATCTTAATTGAGGATGTCATTTTTCAGATAAACTAATTATGTTCCTGCAATTCCGGCAACTCATCACCATCGGTTTTACATTAATCAAAAGAAAAAGCTCCAAGGATTGAGGAAATAACACGAGTTAGATTACCAAATGCTAAAAAAACATAGGTAGCGATATTTTCTTTCCGTAAACAAGGAAGACACAGATGTTTTACTATGGAATAACCTTTTGACCTTCAAATTGTAAGGGACTAGCTTCAAACTGAAGCAAGACTCAATCATCCCACACCTATGTTACATCGAACAAAAAAGCCGACTGTTTTGTTTTCTTTTATCCAATACTTTTCTCGCATGGCCTCTCTTCCTTTTGATATTCAATTTTTTTTTAATGGTAAGAATTCTTAAGTTTCCGTCCGTATATATATATATATATATATATTTAATTAATTTAAACAAATTTTTTATTTTGGATTTAATAAATTTATGAATTGAAAAATATTATTTTTTTCAAATCTCTTAGTAGATTCGAACTCAAAATAACTAAAAAAAATGTAAACTCTCGTGTCACTTCGAGCCAAAGTCCCTTGCTTGATATTCAACATTTAGTTCATAAAAAGCGACAAAAAAAAATTAAGGAGAGATGGCCCTGACTGATTGGTTGTTAAGAGCTCAACATCACATATTAACAGCTAGGCAAATGTACGATCTTTTCGAATTCCGGAAATTTGCCGCTTTGTTTGTAGATTTTTGGTTTATGTATCATTTCTTTGTGCTTAGATATATCCAACTTGTGACATTGTAAATAATTAACCATATATATATGACATGAATTCTTTTTATTTTTATTTTTTTGACAGTCGGATAATCAGGATTCACGCGTATAGAAGGAAAATCTCAGAAACTATATGGAGCTCATGATATGGGAAGATGGTGATAATATGTTTGTTCGTACAAGGAAAGTTTACATTGCTTTGTCACATGAAATTCTGGAATACGACATTAAGACTTCTTAATATGGTTTTTAAAGAACTCCCAGTGCCCATGTGCCTTTCATTTCTCAGCATCATATTTAGAAACCTTAATTTGTTCTGTCCCAAGCATTCCTAAACTTGAATCATTTTGGAAAAGTCTAACAATCAATTCTACGTACCGAAATGCGATTTTATTTGGCCAATGCTAAATTATAACAAACTTTGAGCAAATTTTACGTTATATTTGGATAAACATTAATAAAAAAAAAGAAATGAAACTAACAATGTGTTTGGATTGAAGAAAAATTAAGGAAATGAAAGTAAAGTAAAGAAATGTAAAGGAAATAAAATCCCATTTCCTTGTTTTGATAAATTTTTAATTTAAAGAAAGAAAAAAAAGATAAAAACCAAAGAACCTTTGATTTCCCTTATAAACCTAATTTTTTTCAATACCTCAATTTAAAGGAAACGCTAAAGAAAGAAAAGTTGAAAAATATTTTTTTTTTATAAAAAGACTATTATGTTCATCTTTTTATTGATAAAAATCTAATAAAAAAAACCTAAGTAGATCACAATCATCCTATAATTTTTTCTAAGTCATATATTTTCAAGTAAATTTCACATATTTCTTCTAATATAAAATTTTTTTATAATTTTTTGGTTATTTGATTTTGATGAATGGTTGAATATGAATAAATATGTTTTTTATGTTTATGAGATGATTGATTAGCTCAAAATCCATCAATGCATGTTTGTAAAATAATTCATGTTTCACTTAATTAAAAACCATTGATATAATAGTAATTATGAGGTCAGACAAAATAACAAACATATCATGGTCCAAGAGTATTTTAAAATCACAAGCAATGAAAGATTATAATTGAAAAAAATTATTATAATAAATTATTTCTTTTTTTTTTCACTATTTATCCAAACAATGGTTATTAAAATTTTTTTCCTTTCTTTTTTTTTTTTTTATTAATTTTAATTATCCAAACAAGGGTTACTAAAGTAAAAAAAAGAAATGTTCTTTTAAAGGAAAGGAAAAGATATATGTACAATTTGTTTGGATAACTAAAATTAATAAAAAAAAATGTAAATGAATCTTAACAATTATTGTTTGGTTAAATAATAGAAAGGAAAGAAAATGATTTATTATATTATTTTTTCCCTATTATAACCTTTGATAATCTCTATTTTTACTATAACATTTACATCTTTATGTTAATTTATTCCATATTTTCAAATTTCCTTTATTTCTTTATAAAAATAGTCATAAATGAAATTTATCAAATTCATAAAAATAGGAGAAAAAATTAAAGATAATAAATTTATTGGTAAATGATGTTTTGTATTTTCAATCTAATTTTAGAATTCAAAGTTATACACTTTTAATTTAAAGAAATTAATAAAAACATAATAATCGTTTTATATTTTGAAATTTTTATTATTTTCATTTCCCTTCCTTTTTTTCCAATTTAACATAATTAAAAAATAAAAAAATTGAAAGAAATCAAGAGAAATTAAGCATACATTTTTTTTATTATTTATGTCATATACAAACAAAAAAAAAATTCATTTCTTTTTGTTTCCTTTCCATTCTTTTTCTTTTTTTTCCTTTCGTTCAATCCAAACATAAGATTAAGGAAATTTGTTTTTCCCCTTGTAAGCCGCCCCTCTATCGATGTAACTATGCTTAAGGGCCAATGCTAAAATGTGTTCTTGGGAAAATAAAATGGACGTATTTCGATGTAACTAGACCTATATATAATATATGCGTTTTGAATTGGGTCAAGTCCAATCCATTGATTTTTATAAGTTTTTGTTTAAAGTATGACTTGGTCTTCGGTTAAGCTCAATTTGTCTAAATTTTTATTAAAAAATTATATTAAAATATAAATATTTAAATGATTTTAAAATAAAAAATAATTTTTTATTAACTTCTAAATATTTCGAGTGAGGTCAACTGGGACTTCAAATCTTTTGTCAAAAGCCCGGATAGGTCTAAATAGAACTAAATATAGTTATTGTACTAAGCATCAGGTCATCTTGATTTTTTTAACTAGTTCTTTTAAATACCGTTAAAAGTTAATTCATATATTATTTTTAACAATAATTTTGTATGAAATGCAATAATAATTGATAATTTTATTGATGATTTTAATGCATTGAGTGAAAATTAGCAAAGCTTGTTGATTATTTTGCGGACATTTATGATCTCCAATAAAGAAGGGAGTATGTTTATCCGGCTGTTGATGAGACGATGAGTGATTTTCACTCCCAGATGACAAGTTGTTGTCCAGGAGCAATCAGACAGAGAGAGATAGAGATGCTTAAAGATCCCTTTATTAGAGCGAGCTATATAACCATATGGATTAGCAAAGACAAAAAATAAATAAATAAATAAAAACTGAGATATATGTTTACCTTGGAGTCTGGCCGCCCTCCTCTTTGAGTCAAGTGAAATCCAACCATTAAAAAAAGAAAAGAGAGCTCAGGAAATACAACCAATTCGACAAATCACCGGTAAGCAAAATTGGTGTTTGTTTGGCTGGCTTCTCTAACAGCACTGCAAAACATTTACTTGGTTTTTTTTCCGAGACTAGGCGGCCTGGGATAAGTCAATGAGCATCAAGTCCAAGAATTAACTAATTTGTTTGATTCTTTAAATAATCACTACATTCTAATCATCCCCATATTTCATGAATAATTAAGTTATTTCAGCATCGATCAAGCCCCAGAGGCCATATTGGTTCCAGTACTGTTACCGGTTACTCCTCCTCCTTTAAGTTTTCACCACCAACTACATGTGGAACAGTACCACTACTCCCTTTGCTGCTGTAACAGAAATTAAACAAGATTGATCAAATTCAACTTTCAACGGATAAATTATGTGCATTGGACAATGGCAGAAGTGCATAAAGCTAGAATATAATCTCTGGAAGCATGCAGGTTCTTCTAATAATAAGAAATTGCACTTGGCCTGACAATTTGTCTTCGACAATTATAATAATATTATTCTCCTAATTCCTCTCCATTTTCATCCACATGACATGATATAAATGGCAAAACCAAAGTTTATCACACCCTTTCTTTAATTAAGATCACCCATTTTTCAAAAATATTTCTTCTTTTTGCTTTTTGTTATACTAAATAAAAAAAAAACAAATATTACAATTGAGTACGTAACCATTAATAAAAATAAATGTAAGTGTATGAACACAGTAGCAAATCGCAAACAATTAAGTTTTTTTTTTTTTTCCTTAAAGATACAAATCGGCATCTCCTTATAAATTAGAAACAATTAAAAAAATAATATATATATTTTTTGCAAGAACTTGCATGTAAATAGCTAATTAAAGAATAAACTTTAATTAATGTCTCATTGATTGTCACAAAAACCAAAATATTTCACAAATAACAAAGAGAGAATAAAAATAAAATGGATTTAAATTAATTAGTAAATAGAGTAGGAAATGGGGGGGGGGGAAACAGTGGGAAAATGTGTTTAAATCCCCAGGTTTCTATAATTAATCCCAAAACATAAAACAATTAAGAGTTGAAGATCAGATATTGTATTCTAAAAAGAAGGGTCAACTCCACTCATAACGTTGAAGCTTTATTACCAATGTCGGTTTGGTCTGTGAGTTTGCAATTTGAATATATATTTTCTTTTTTTTTTAGAACAAACAACTTAATTTGCTCGGAAATACGTACTATAGTATAATCTATAGTAGCGGTGCATATAAAATTATCACTACTATCATACAATCTTTCTTGAGAAACCAGTCGCAATCTTCATTTTAACGCAACAGATGTTGGTCGAAGATGATGTATGAAATGATAGCTAATCAGCAGTTCTTCCAATTTCATTAGTAGCAATATATATAAACACGTATAATATACATATACGGTCTGCAACATCATTAATGCGTGAATTTATCACAAATTTTAAATGAAGAGTTTGTTTCCATGGCATGTTAAAATGTTAATTCGAATCACATGCGTGAGGCATACCTTTTAGGAGATTAATGGGTCAAATATCTCAACAATTTCTTCTACCAACTACCAAGCAAAGCAAAAAATCTATACTATTATTTTTTATGGGTAATGAAAATTAAATCTACTACTTTTAACGTGCAACTTTGATGAAAATATGTTCTATAAAAAGATTACTCGGCAGGTGATAAAGCACCCAACTTTATATATATATATATATAACACCAACTCGAATACGTGTGGATATACCAGTTTAAGCACTTGATAATCTAGCAAGTACACGAGTTAAGTAATATTACAGCCCAAGTACTCAGCTCACGTGCCCGTTTCTCGATTTCCATTAACTCTGAAAAATGTCAAAATAAAAAGTTTTAGAGAAAAAGAAAAACAGAATAACTCCAAAATAATATATTCTTGTCTTCTAAGAGACGTGCGGGCATCATGTGCTCATCAAGTCGTGTGTTCGAAGAGTAACACATTGCCTAGCATTAATAAAATCTTGTAAATATGTTACTATATTATCTTAACATTCAAAAATAGTTGAGAAAAGCTTACGGATGCATATGGGCCTGCATTTTGTCTCGAGAATTGACAACAGTAGTCGACCGGCCTTGGCCCAGAGGGTCCCACTGACACTTCTCTGTTGAAAAACAGGTGACCGGCGCCGATTACGCCTTCTCTACGACCAAATAATGGCACGTGTGCTTCCCCCCGGCCCATGTGGAGATGATGTGGCCTTTGAATGGAACAACAATTTATTAATTAGTATTAGATATTGTTTCTACGGGTAATTGAGTTGTACAACTACACACCTTTTTGCTGTAGTTGGTTTGGAATCCTAAATAGCTCTGAAAATGAGAGAAAAAAGACCTAATGTTTTTAATTTGCAGCTTCTTCTTGGTTGTTTCTTTTTTTTTTTAAGGATTTGGTTTCGGTGGAAGCACATTCATTTTTCAATGTTTTGTTCTCTTTTTAAATTTATTTCCATTATTTGATGTTATGAGGTAGAAGGATAGATGGGTTTGGTTTGGTTAAGTGATTGGTTTTTATAATTAAAAAAAAAAAAAGGAGAATATTGAATCCTTCATAGTTGAACAATTAAGATAGGGAAAAATGGGATATTGACAAAATGATGGTCCTTTATTTATTGTACGTACCAAAAAACGATGTAAAATCATAATTTTCAATTCCCTACTCGTTGGCACGATTAGATTATAAGGGAGTATTTAATTCATGAAATGTTAAATTTAAAAAACAAAAAGTGATTTTCAAAAAAATGTGATACATGAGATTTTATTTTTTTTATTTTTAAGGTATCTCGTATTAAGATTTATTCATTTGGTTGAAAAAAATTCACATATATTAATTCTTATATAATTCTCATTATCTTCTTGACATATATGATTGTAACTTTTTTATTTTATTAATAATAAATATTCAAACGATAAATGATATATTTAACAGTAAAAAAATAAATATTTTAATTGATTGTTGTTTTAATTTATAAAACATTATCAATTAAGACGTTTGTAACCATAAACGTATTAATTGATAGAGTAAATTTTATCTAAAAAAATGATCAATTAAGGTGTTTTTCTATACAAACACATTAATTGATCCTAGTTTATAATTATAAAATTGATCAATTAAGACATTTGTTTACAGAAACGCCTTAATTGATCTATTTTAAAATTTATATAATTGATCAATTAAGGCATTTGTGTACAGAAATACCTTAATTGATTTATTTTAAAAATTATAATGATTGATCAATTAAGGCATTTTGAACACAAATGCCTTAATTGATCATCAATTAAATTATGAAAATAATCAATTAAGACGTTTGTGTATAGAAACACCTTAATTGATCTAACTTAAAAATTATATTTTAGATCAATTAAGGCGTTTGTGTTTACAAACACAAACGTCTTAATTGATCATTTTAAAATATCCATTCTCCATTACTGAGTCTTGAGAAATCAAACAGCTAATACAGTTGAACAATAAAAGTTGCAATGCATATATTTCCCTAAATCCCCATCAACCCATTCACTTGGCATTTTGTTTCTTCATCTCCCCGTCACTGCTGACTATTAATCACTCAATACTGTTGCATATAGTTTTTACCAGTTATGTGCAAATTTTATCCTTTTTGTACAATGTTTATTCGTTTATCTATGTCATTTTTTTCCTTTCTTACTATATATATACATATATTTTATTTTTATAATCATTTACTACTATCACTAATGTTACACATCCTTCTTACATAGCATACATGGTATTTTCTTTGTTGTTTGGTTGGAGTATTGTAGTTTGCCGAATGATTTTATAAAAATATTTGTTATATTTTCCTAATTTGTTTTACATAAAACTCTTATGATGTGATGAAATACAGTATGACTTGTACCATGTATAACATTATTGGTTTTGGTATGTTTTATTATATTGATTTATTTACTGTAATGGATATTGGTTGTCTTTACTGTATGGGATATATAGAGAGATAGTTTGGTGTATTTTATATAATTTTGATCAAAATTACAAATATTATGAGATTTGAAAAATATATATATCTTTTTACTGAACATGAAGAATACAAACCCGTCATGAAAAAAAAATCCAGTGGACGTGGTAAACAAATTAAAGTGATTAGGACAAAAATTCATATGAACTCAATCAAAATAGGCAGTTTATGTTAATTAAAAATGCAAAGTTGGCTAGCCACATTGGAGTGGTCATCCAGCATAATATATTTATTACCTACCCTAATTGTCAGATGGTTCCTAATGATAAGAATGATAGTATATGAGATTCGGTTGTGATATGTTTATTCAACAATATCCAAATTTTTGTTAATTGAATTGAATTAATGTGTTGAATTTAATGTATTCAATTTTTTAGAATTATTTGATGTTCTAATTGAGTATAAAAAGCTTATGTTACAATCAGATAAAAAAATATTCAAAAACTTTAAGAGTAAATTAACAACTCAATATATTTTACTGTTCGATGATAATTCTGAATTATTGGCTAATCCTCCAACGACATATGTAGATATTATTAGTTATAAAGAGTGATCGTAATTTGTTTGAAATTGCCTATCAAATGAATTCTCAATATGTATACCTAGTTTGTTAATTGTTT
Source organism: Durio zibethinus (assembly GCF_002303985.1). The sequence continues at coordinate 7,405,043 of NW_019168381.1, read as the reverse complement.
ATAATATTTTGTTTAATATATTCAATATCTTAATATGTGATTTATCTTTTTTTTTAAAAAAAAATCAATGAACAACAAAAGAACAATCGGGCCTAACAATTATATCACCATTGGACATTAAGAAATGGTTATGCAAATGTCAAGCATGATCTTGTAAGTATTGAAACGCTTGTTTTATACTTGTATATGAATATTTATGAACATGTAAACATAAATTAAGAAACTTATAATGATTCTTTTTCAAGAATCATCTAACTCTGGAATTGAAGTTTCTAAATGGGATATGTGAAAAAAAGAACATATGCGAAAAGATGGATCATTCATAAATGATGAACTTTTTTATCCCAATAAAACATATATAAATTACATATTTGGGGTGCAAACACAAAAGATATTGGTAGCAATTTCATTTTTCTTAGTCATGTATCTAGGCTTGTCAATTGCGTCTATATTAACTGTGATGTCTATCCTATCTAAGGCATTTAAATAACCCTTGAACTATTTCTATCTATTATTTGTTGAATTTTTCAATTTCAATTTGAGTTTTTTAAACAATAACGTATGCAGTCTTAAAACAAAATTGAATACAGAATGAAATTATCTACTAATTGTCTATCCAAATTAGGTCACTTGATGCTTTATAATCTTATTTTTGTATGATAGGCTATGATGTGGATGAGGCTAATAACTAGTTCTTCTATTGACATATGTTTATATGACTACAATCCCCTTTCTATTTTAAGCAAATAACATAATTTTGCAAAAATTTTCTTATTCATTTTAGTATTATTTACACATTATCTATTGCTCTAAAAAACTATTGCATTTAAATGTAACTCTCTAATATGTAGCTTATCATAAGATATTTCATCATAAATAGTTAACATCGTTTTCTAACGTTCATATATAATAAAGTTATAGTAACAAAACATAACACATGGAACAAAGTCTCCATCCTGGTTCAAATGCATCGTAAGCATTGTAACTAATTGCACATTCGTTCTTAGTGATAAACTAGCCATAACTATTTAGAATTCAAAACTTGTTAAAGTTGAAAACATAAATGGAAAGCAAATCTTGACATATGGTACATAGAATTTATCAAACATCATCAGAGAAAATATAAATTATTAACAAAATATTTTTGGATGAATGAGTTAAAACAAATAAACCACAAAACAAGTTTGATATATAAGAAACAGAAATCCAAAACTAAACGACATCTAAAAATATGAAAAAAAAAAAGAAAATATTGGAATGCAATAAATAATGCAGATAAGATAAATAAGTATCCGAAAGTATACATACTATTTTTTATAAAAAAATAAAAATAAACTGAAAAGGGCAAAGATTAAATAACAGATGTTAAAATTGAAGTTGGTTAAAAAAGAAAAGTATTTTTTTTGAGCTGACATATGTTGAAACAAAAATAAAAAATGTATTGGTTATTGAAACATGATGAAGCTATCAAATAAAATGTTTCATATATAGAAAAACTTTATTTAATTATAAAATATAGATTTTTTCTGTTTCACGATTACACATTACAAAGTTTATAATGTTGAAACATGATTTTCTAGAAAAAAAATAAAATTTTAATAAACAACAATTAAGATATTTATAAGAAGAAATATCTTAATTGATAACTAATTAAGGTGTTTTTTTTTTCATTAAAATACATTTATTAATCGACACTTAAATCTTTATCAGAATGTGAGTGAAAATCATTCATGTCATAATACAGTATTCGAGACAAAAATTTTTTTTAATAAATTATCAATTAAGGTGTTTCTTATTTGAAACACTTCAATTGATGATCGATTAAAGCATTTCTTCCTTAAAACGCTTTAATTGCAACATAAAATAAAATATATATATTGTTTATAAAAAAATTTATAATTAAGTTTCAGTTAATTTAAGACTTGCTTTTTAAAAGAGTAACGATTATATAATAAGTTTTTTATTCAGATCAAATTTAAAAATAATGTTTTTTTTTTTGAAATTCTAAAATATTATAGAGAGATGTGGGTTTTTGATTCTAAAACTTTAGGTATTATTGAAATTTAATATTTTTTTTCATAATTGGATTATCTTAAACCAAACGTAAGAATCTAGTATCCACCATCAAAATTTAATAAAAAAAAATTATGTATTTTTTCGAAGCAAACGTACTCTAAGTAATTTTTATCAACCCAAAATCCTGATCCCAAAGGTCTGTTCAACAAAATTTTGATACCCCAAATCAAGTTCAATAAGTCGAATTTGAAATGCTATTTTCTCGACAGTAAGTTCTTAACAATAAGATGCAAATAGCTTATAGTTAGAATGTGGCAGAAATGTAGTGGGGGAAATCAGAAATGTAATGGCTTCCATGAGATGAGACCCTTTCGTAAAGTTAATATTTTATATATAACAATGTACCTAAACACTTTACACAGGAATTCTCAATCTTGTGCCTTGTCTTCAGTGACGACAACCTTGAGTTCATTCAACTGAGATTAGGTTTGGTTTTTAAAATTAATTGAGCCTGATTTTCAGAGACCATGTATGCTCTCTTCCACTCGTGGCCACGACCCATTTACCGGAACTAGTACTATTATATATATATATATATATATATATGTACACACACTTTATTATTAATCTTGAGCTAGAGAGAGAGAGAGAGAGAGAGAGAGAGAGAGAGAGAGAGAGAGAGAGAGGGACTTTGGACTCTGCTAAGTTGATGATTTGACTCGTGTGATTTACATGGTTAAATAATTATTAGACAAAAACCGACATGGGTCTGTATTTTCTAATAGTTTAAACCATGATTAAAAGCTTGAAGTACATCTGAAACCATTTAAGTAGCAAATAGGTATGGTTAAAACAGTTTCAATATTCATTTGATGAATTTAAAAAGATGCTCTGGTAAATGTACTGATCAATATATCAGAAGAGAAGATATAAAGAAAAAAGAACAGCCATATGAATTTTTTTTTCTCATATATATTTAAATTAATTAGTTGCAGCAGCTTTCCTCAATTTGTTTCACTGAGATACGAGATGAACTTTCAGTAATGAGAAATGCTCCAGAAGGAGTGGACATTAATTTAACAATTGTCTCTGCAATCAATACTGATCACTGAGATGAGATGGTTAATTAAGGCCTGGTTTTCTGGATATGATGATGAGCAGAATTATAGAAATAGTTTTTTTTTTTCCTCAATGCAAAAGCAGACCCCAAATTAAGTTGGCCGAAAAAGATGCATGGTGTGGGTTGGATCATGCCCTGTTGAGAAAAGCGACTCTTTCGGGGTTCAAAAGTACAGGATTACTTGATTAACATATTTTTAGCTTCTTGGTGAAAGCTGGAAGGACGAAGGATCCACGTTAATTTGTGAGTATGTTGGCATTTGTGAAGTCTGATATAAAAATAAAATTGCAACGGTTTCTATTTCTATTTCGATTTATTTTATGATATCCTACTTCTGGTCTATGTACTTGTTGAATGAATATTAAACAGCTTGTTTGGTCGATTAACAAATCGTTCTAATTACATTTACACCACTAAAATTCAAAAAGAAAAAGAGTTTGAAAAGATCGGTATCGTCCCTTCCCTGTAAAATACTTGCATGTTGTTTTACGCATGTCATATACAAAATGATTCAATGCATGAACCTTTCCCTTTAAACACTCTTCGACCCTCAAATCCATAAATTTGCAGACGGCTTCTGATGATTACGTATAAGTGAAAAAGGCTTCATCTTAAAGCCGCCGACTGCTCCAACGGCCCATTACTATGTAATTTCCATTTACCATTCTGCCAAAACCAACAAATAAATACATAGACGGTGGGGGCGGAGGGAGGCTGGCTTTTGAGGGATGATTCAAGACACAAGTCTCTGTTCCAAAAGTTACATTATCCATACATTACAACTACAGAAAACAACATTTGAGTTTTTTCTTTGACCGAGGGCATGTTGCGCACCTCCTTAGTCCGTTTTAGGCATTCAAGTAACAGAACAGAACAAACATACATACATGGAACTGAACAAACCAAAATATAAAAAAGCATAGGGCCTCCCCTCACACACACACACTCGCACACCTAAGCTTCGTTTAGCCCATGGCATACTTCTGGGTCCAGCTCCTTGCAGTTGTCTCATATTTGTTCCTGTCCGTCTTATACATGTGAGCAATCTCTGGCACCAATGGATCATCTGGATTTGGGTCCGTCAGCAAAGAACAGATTGATAGCAATACCTAAAAGAACAAAATCATTTATAAAAATTTTAACCAATTATAAAGATGAAGCAGACAGGTTGCAATCGAAAAGGTTGATACTCCAAACAAAAATTTGTATCCCAAAAGAAATGACTACAAAGTGAGTTTTCATTTTACGTATTGAGTTGGATTCTACCACTTCTGCTTTACTAGAGATGGTAATCACTCATCAGAGGTTTGGATTCGGGGATTCATTTTTCAAGTTGATCAGGTTTGTGTTCAGGTTGTTAACTTTTCAATATTAGGCTTTGGCCTCGATGGGGGTGCTCATTCAGGTTGGATCCATTTTTGCCAACCCTTGATGATCCAAATATATGAGAGGAGATTCAAACAGGAATATCAGATATTTAGAGGACAATCACCTTGGAAATTGTTAGTGCAGGACTCCACTGCTCCTTCAAGATGTCTAGGCAAATGCTTCCATTGCTGTTAATATTGGGGTGGAATACTTTTGTTCTAAATGCCACCTGCAAAATCCATTTATCATATGGAAAACATTAGAGAGAGAAGGAAGTAATACACACTCTATGTAACTCCTAGCTTTAATAATTTTGTCTTAAGCAACTTAAATTCTTACAATACAATTGGGCAGCCAAATATTAAAAAAAAAAAAAATCTACCAATCCAGTGCAACGCCAGTTTTCATTTTTACGTATATTTCTACCACTTCAAGCTTTTGAGAATATTTGTGGCCTATTAATAGCACTCTGAGTTTTCATGTAATTTAATTTTCATTTTAATCTTTTAGACCAGCATTTGGAAAGCAAGAAGCATTTCAAGTAACATGACAATGAAGGCTTCAATTATGCCCATTAAAGCGTCTCTCACTCTTCGATAGGGCATATATTATCAACTACCCCTATATCCAACAAAGTATGAAACATGTAATCCTAAAAGGAATATCTAATAAAAGCGCAATCCTTAATTTCTTCAAAAATTTGATAAAAGAAAGGAGATGAGAGACAGAAGAGAGTGGGGAAGGACATTTTAAATAGTGCAACTATGCAACTGGATTATGGAGGTAGCTGTCCAACAAAGAATAAAAGTGAATGATCAAAGTCTTAAAGCATTGAAACAACAGAGAAATTTTGTATGCACTTGCAAATATCAGAGTAAAAAACCAGCCTCTAAGGTAAACAAAAATTACATATAAAAAGCACCTTGGGAGGCTTAAAGGGATAATCTGGAGGAAAATGAATGGTCACTAGGAAAACACCCCCAGCATAAGGACTGTCTGGAGGACCCATGATTGTTGCCTGCCAATGAAACATGTCTTCGGCAACAGGACCTGCAACATTGTCAGATAAACAATAGGTAACATATAAGTAAAAAGTTCAATGACACTCCTTAAGAACTTGTACATAGAAGAAAATGCCAAAAAACATAAGCACAAAAATCATAAGAAAACATGTAAGATTTTATCTTGTTAACTATCAATATCATCATGGAGATAAAAAATTCAGTATGCAATATCTAACAATATGCAAATTGGTAATCTAATCACTTTGCTCACCTAGAAACTATATAAAGTGAGTATTTTGCCCAGCTTATGAAAGAGCTTTTTTACTACAAAAGCAGAAGTCAAATGTTTGGCTTTCAAAATTTTCAAATTTTTAGCTTATGTGGGATGTAGATTTGAGTTTTTAGACTTAAGTTATAAATCAACACTTCTTCAAGAAGTGCTAATTTTAATAACAAGTATTTAATGAATTTTTTTACATTCTCATGTTACTCTTCAATAATTCACAAAATTATAAGGAGAATGTAAAAAATATATGCAAAAAAAATTATAATTTTGAGACTATTCAAAATTATTTAATAAAATATTTTGTTTTTCATTTATTAAAAAAATATAAAAATAATATAAAACAGTTTTCAACAAGTTACCACACTTCTGTATTCAGTATATCAAATGCTATTTTAGCTTCTCTTTATAGCACTTTTAAAACAACTATACATTTTTATGGAAGCTCCAGCCGAACCAAACAGTCCCAAATTTTCATACAATGAGAAACTACTTTTCTACCATTCAGTCACAATTCTTAGCTACTCTGAAGAGCAAATATAACAAAACAGTTAACAAAAAGCGTTGGAATCCCTAGGAAAGGTATACCCAATCAACTAGACAACAGACCCTGTTTAGCACTAGAGATCGTCAACTTGATTGTGCAATCCAGAAATTAAGACAATTGCAATTGACTATGGTCATAAACAACATAGCAAAAAGAGGTTGCAGCACTTTTAAGAGTTTCCTTCCTACTTTACCTTATCATACCTACCTAACTTGGACATATCATATACAAAAAGGGTCTGAGGATCAGCTGACATAATAATAAATATCAAACTTTGTCAATATATTTCATCTTATTATTATCCCAAAAGGGGATAGAAAACATCCACCATGGGAAAATGAATCTTTCCCTTTCATTCTACTATTCTGTCTTTGAAGCGGAAAACTTTCCAATGTTAAATTCCAAAGTAAAAGACTTCAATCAGTAAGGCCATCACATGATGAATTGCTATCATTATCATTAATATCTAGGGCGTTAAGTCAAAGATCTTTGTCAACATCAACCAAAAACATATTAGGACAATATATACTGTACAATTGTCAAACATAACCTATAGTTAACCTATAGTTTAGACATGTCATAATCTATGACCAAATATGAAAAATGAGGACCACTACCAGTTCAACATACATTTAATTCATAAAAGTTTCATGAAATGCTAGAACGCTTTTACATATGCTTTTAACATTTTACAATTATATTGGTCTTTTTTTTCGACTACAATTGTATTGGTCTTTAAAAGAAAACAATTGGCCAAACCAACAAGCTTATTTGAGGCAAAAACACAATCTCAGCTCAGCTGTCCTTTTCTATATGTCATCAACAAACACGAAATTTACAATTATTTATAAATAATCGCACAAATATTAATTTTTTTAACATTTTAAAAAAAACACTGATAATTATATCAAGCAGATCCTTTTTTAATCCTCCATTTAAATCCGAAAACATATACACCTAGAAATCTATCGTCTTACAGGATGATTATAGCAAAAACACATCAATATTTGAAAAAAAAATTATAAAAAACAGCGAAAAGGAAGATTTTATATATATTGATTGTAATACCAGCGCTGCAAGATGTAGGAGGATCCCTTTGTAAATCCTTCAATTCCTTCAAGATCCGCTTGGATGCCATCGCGAAACCTACGATCCATCCACCGTAGATAAGAAAAAATACAAAAAAATACAAAAAAAGAACAATTAAAACCGAGAGATCGAACCCGAAAAGATGTTTTCTGATCCTCCTTTTCTTTTTTTATTTTTTTGGGGGAGGGGGGATTGAATGGCTGAAGGAACTTTGGGTGGGTAGGAGAGGAAAGATTAGATGGAAGAAAGGAAGAAGAAAGATAGGAGAAAAAATGAGAAGAGAATTTATGATTGAGTGTGGTGGCGGTATTTAAAAACGGCTGGAACGGTCCCTTTAAAGAGTCTCTGATTGGGTTAATATTTAGTCTGTTGTGGGTCCCGTGCTTTGGCGTTCTATTTACGAAAATGCCTAAAGTGGCAACTCTTGTTATTAGCCTGTTTATTTTTCTGGTGTCCTGCCTGGGTTTTTTTTCTTAATTTTATTAAGTCGACGCGAATCTAGGCAAAACGCGTAGTCCATAGTCGTTTGAGGAAAATCTAAATGGCAACCGACGTCGTATTATGCATAAGTGGCTGTCCTGGGGGGGCATAGAGTTCTTGATTGTGATTGGGGCCTTTGAAAGAAGGGGTCGGGGTCCGGTCCCAAAGTCCCCAGTCCGGAACGCGTTTGTCAATTGAGTTGGCTTGGTCTGGTCTGGCGGTCGGGTTTGGGTGTCGTACCCGTGTATTATGTGTAGGAAATACTAAGACCCTGGCCCAACTCCCAAGTCAACAGTTGAAAATCATTAATTTATACACTAAATAGTAACTTTGTTCTTTTCTCTTTTTTTTTCAATTAACTTTTTTTTTTCTTTTCTTAACCTAATAATTGTTGATTATTTTTATTCAAATAAAAAAGTAGCTTCAAAACAAAGCTATCCAAATGAAAAATTGGTCCAAAATTTGTTTTTTTTTTTTTAATTTAAATCTAAGGCTTTAATATTTTATTTCTTCTAGACTTCTTTATATGTGAAAATTTTTTTTTGTATTTAAAAGAAAATTTTTACTTCGAAAATTAATTGCAAATTTTAAATAAAATTCTAACTATTGGCCAAAAACAATACAATTCTAATTTTAAAAATATAATAATTAAGTTATATCATTGTTTCAAGAAAAATGATGATGAGATTGCATAAAAGCATACCATCCAATAGTAAAAATTTCATACAAAAGTTACCAAAAGCATTTTTATTAAAAAAAGACCTCAAACTAAAGTTCCAAGAATATCAGACATCGAATTAAAAAAAAAAAGAAAAGAATATTTGGACCATTTTCTTTTAGATAAAGGAGATGTTGGACCATGGGGATTGTAAAGCTTGAAATAAAGTAATTTCAAACTTAGTGATAGTATATGACAAATAATATAATTAAGAACCTACATTTCCGACGGCTCAGATTCAATACAGTTTGCGAGAAACTTTTAGAGAGACACCAGATCACGGGCGGACCCCATTAGCGCATGATGCGGATTCCCTGACAAGCACACTTGAACAAGTACATTCTCCGCCACCACCTCTTTCATTTGTCTCCTCTCTCTCTTCCAATTTCCAAGAGCCAAACAGCGGCCGACGATTCCAATTCGGCCCGGTCGACAATGAACCGATACAAGGTACAACGGCGAGTCCAAATCGACGAATCGGAGACCCCCAAGTACGACGACGATGTACAAGACAAAGAACAACAAGAAGAAAACGGGATGCAGTTGAGACCGTTGGATAGCAATTTGACGGAAGATCAGCCGTTCATGGGAGTCAAAGTCAGACGAAATGCCTCCCTCCGTCGGGAATACAAAGGAGATTACTTGGGTGTCCCCTCCCGCCCCTTCTTAATGAAGATCTTGCAAAAACAAGGTTCCCTTTCCCTCCCTTCTTTCTTTAAATTATATTTTTAAATAAAATTTACTGCAACAATTAAATATAAAAAAAGTCCTTTCTTTGTGGTATTGTCTATAGTTTATATGAAATGGAAATTGCGGTAGACACTATTGTTCTTTTTTTTTTTTTTTGTAATTTTTGGTAATGACAATTGAGATTTTCTTAAGAGGGAATATTGTGCTAATGAAACCTGCAGGTGACAAGCAAGTTTTGTTTGCTGATAAAGTTTTGAAGTTCACTTCATCAGGGAAGATGAAACGGCGGATTCTTATGATGACTGATTTTGCAATTTACATTGTTGACCCTGACACCGACGCACTTAAACGCCGGATAGCTTTAGCAGCTGTAGACAAGATGTGTTTGAGTGAATTAAGCGATAATTTCTTCGCCATTATCATTCCAACGGAGTATGATTTACTTATGGCTAGTACTCGCAAAACTGAAATTGTTACTGTCTTGGTTGATGCTACCAAAAGTGCTTCTGAATATGAACTTGAGGTGGTTTTTTCCAATAGGTAAAACAACAGATATTTATTCAAACGCCATTTTTATGTTTCTTAGTTTTATCGTATGTTTTGGTCTGCTTCATTGCTTTGATTAATTTGTTTTGTTTTGAACCGGTATTTAGGCATTTTTTCAATTAGATTTTACTGACAGTCTTAACTAATGCGGTTAAAGTTATTAAGCAAACACCTTCACTTTCTAGTGTAAGTGGTTGGTTAGGGCTTGTGACTCGGGGTCTTTTATTGGCAATTTCATTATTTTCTTAATATGTGCATTTGCACCTACAAGGGTTTCATGTTAATGGATTCTGTTGAAAATACCTGATACCGATTGCTGAGGGGATCATACCCCAACAAGAATCAGCTTTCTTTGTTGAAGAGGAAATATAGAAGTTATTAGCATATCCACATTAGGAGCTGAGAGGCACAGAGAAAGCCTGCTTTACTAGCAAAGAGAGGGAGGCTTTGGCTCTAGAAGATATTAGTTTAAAGAACCTTTACGAAAGCATTAGACATCTGCTATATTTTTGCTTATAGATTTCATTTCTAGGATTGTGTGACCTAAATCTTAGCAATATCAGGTTTCTCATTGGAGGATAATTTCGAGCGTAATGTTGGTTTAGTTACTAAGGAGGTTTCGTTTCTTGCAATTGTATCCTCTTATCTTGCATTCGATTATAACATTTCCCTGGCTTTAGTAAACATTTATGTGGCTGTTGGTTTCTTTTTATTTAACCTTTGTATCTATTAATCTTATTTGTCATTTTCTTTTGTTAGGTTTGAATACAATGCTTCTGCGGACCTTGTTAAGGAAGTTCAGATTGAGGAAGTTGAGGGTATGTGATATTATGCAATTCACAATTGTGTTATACTGGTTTTATGTGTTACTGAAACAAGATTATTTATGCAAATTTCAGGGGGTGTTAGAACAAAAATTGTGAGAAAGTAGCCAACATATATTTTCCTTGAGTAAGACTTTGTGGTGAATTGCACTCTTTAAAACGTAAAAATGAATGATTCATTGGTATTTTGTGAGGTTCTGCTCAACTTGGAGGCCACCCCCAGAAACAGGTGGCTTATTCTTTTACACGTTAATGTATATCATTTGTGATTATTATCTAAAAAATGGTTTTGTATAAATTTTCTCTAGCTTTTCTTGCCCTTGGATTATGGGATTTGATATCCCCGCGCTTGGTAGAAATTGTCACAATAGAAAATGCCTCCTTTCTGTAACTTTATGTGAGTATAATGTTTCTGTAATTCAAGTTTTTGTGTTCTGATCCATTTGGCATTGTTAATGCATTGGGTTTTGTTTGGGACAGATGAAAGTTGCATGATGTGCTGCCAACGTGAGTAGGATAATGAAAAATTTGATACTTTTTACTGGTTTTTGCTCAATAGGAAAGCGCCAAAATTTGAACCTAGAATTTCGTTCTTTCTTAGTGCTACCATTTGAACCAAGTCTGAGTGGGCTGCAGATATTTCACACTTTCCCTTAAAGGGGGATAATGGCAATTAAGAATCATAGAGGGGAGGCAAACTGAAGACGAGAAGAAGGATGTTCAAACAGTAACTCGTAAATTGCACTTTTCTTCGTAGTACTCAAACCAAACAATTTTGCATACAGCAACAGAGTTCAGGAGATAAATCCCCATAGGTCGCAGAGGTTAGGCAAGGAGGAACATCTTGAACCAATAAGCTGAATATTTAAGGTATCTTCTCAAATTATTCTTGTAATCAATGTATGTGAACCCAAACCTAAGGGTATATCCAGAAGTCCATTCGAAGTCATCCAAAAACGCCCACATGTAGTAACCCTTGATGTTAACTCCCTCCCTGCCAAAGAAAAAAAATTACATGAAAAACTGATAAGTATATATTTTATTGCTTCTTAGACCATCAAATTATATAAATAAAACTAAACTTTTGATTTATGAATTGAGCAACATTTTTTTCTAAGTGCTCACTGGATTGCTTTTAAAAGCGATTTCAAGTGGCCATCAAGGGATCTAATCCTGGTACCATCCTTGATCGCTTCTTTTACTGTCAATGAAGCATTATTTGCTTCAGCCACCCCTGTAGAAAACAGCAGGTTATTGCTTTCAACTGCATGAAATATTAACAACACTAATTAGTTAAGACTGAGGACTCCGGCTGGCTCACCGTTCTCTGTAACGTAAATGGGTGGATTGTTGTACTTCTCCTTTATATATACCATCAGCTCTCTTAGGCCATTTGGATATATGAAAAGCCAGCTCACAACAGTCTGCAAAATTATTGACACCAATAGTTTGCTCATGAAAAAATAGCATATCAGTTCTTCTAAAAGTCTCTTTTCTTTTTCTTTTTCTTTTCATAAATGTTGCTTGATAAGACCGATAAAATAGTAGAAATATATATAGTAATGAAGGAGGTATGAGAGAGAAGATAACCAATTACCGGTGTGCCAATTGGAACTCCGTTCTTTTCAGCTGCAAGAACCAAATATATGTCAATGGTAATGCGAGTTTTTATCAAAGATAATACGATGGATTAAAACTTGAAAGTCTTTTGTCCTACTTGTGACATTTGCTCTGCTATCAGTGCCATAGTTGGCATTGTTTGATGGAGGTGCATCTTCTGCATAATTTGCAGTATAGTAATTTACACCAAGAAAATCGATCGACCCTTTTAACATCTTGGACTCAGCTTCAGTGAATTTGGGCAGTCTACTCCCTACCAATGACCGCATGCTCTTTGGATACTCTCCACATATTACTGGATCCACAAACCTACACAAATTTTGCCAGAAAAGAAATGTTCTAAGCATGCAATACAGGGAAAATCTAGTAATGCAGGTAAAACTGTTCTCTACTCACCATCCAAAAAGGAAATCTAGAGCTCTGGAAGCTGCCTTGTGGTCGGCAGTTGTATCAAATTTTGGTATGAACCAATTAGTTATTATGGTAATTCCAATTTTTCCCTTTTGAGATGACTGCACATTCTATCAGCATTAGGATTCTGCTAATCTTGTCTAACATATTCCTTCATTCATTGAAAACTATACAAACCTGGTACTTGTCCCTGTAGAGTTTGACAGCAGCTGCATGGGAAAGAAGCAAGTGATGGGCCAAGATATAAGGCTCGGTTGGAGAAGTGGAAGCAGAGCCATCGGCACCTCCAATGCTCCACCCATTTGGTTCATTCATGGTCACCCAGTGCTTGACTCGGTCACCAAACATTTTAAAGCAAAAATCCGCATAATCAACATAGTCATCCCTGTTAAGGAAAAAACACACTTTTTATGTTGAATATGGCAGTAGATTTTATTTGGGAAAATGAAAAAACAACTTACACAATTTTGGGACTTAAAAATCCACCGTAATCATCTTCAAGAGCTTGTGGATGATCGAAATGGAGTAATGTCACAAAGGGCTTTAAACCTGCTCATAATTGAGAAAGTTAGAGTAAAGACAGTTAGGCACCCTTTGGTTGATTTCCAGTAGCATGAAAGCCAGAGATTAAAGATTGGAATTGGACCATTTGCAAGAAGCTCATCGATGAGGTTGTTGTAAAATTGGACACCTGATGGATTTACTCCTCCGCTAAGTGTCCCCTCTGAAAATAGAGAGCATAAATTTTCATGTCAAGTTATCCAAATTGAAACTTTTTAATTAAAATGTGAAGTAGAAACGAACTTACCGGGTAAAATTCTAGACCATGAAATGGAGAATCTGAAGGAATCCAACCCAACTTCTTTCATCAGCTTTATATCCTCCTGCACCATTAAATATTTGTTGGACAATCTTTTTTAATGATCAAAAATATTTTATGAAACATATAAAAGAAAGAAGGACAAACCTTGTAACGATGATAAAAATCAACAGCTATATCTCCCGTACTTCCATCAACGATTCTTTCTGTCATATGCCATCATTAAATTTTTTGAGTTTATATAAAGATGCGTACAGTATAGTATATACGAGCACATGTTCATGGACCAATGTTTAAACATTGATTAACTTTTGTGTATAGATACTATTTTTTAATCAACTTTTTTACATATTATTAAATTTTATTAATTAATTTATTGGTTTAAATTTTCAAATTTAATTTCTGTTTAATCAGTTTTAATAAAAAAAAAAAATCTCGAACCTTTACCTAAAAATTCTCACCTAAATTCTCTTTCTTTTAAGTTATCATTATCTCACTATATATTGAAATTGAACCGATGTCTTATCTACTTGTTATCTACTATCAAGCTTATTTTATTTAACCTGACCTTATGATTATATTTACTTCAAGTTTCATTTGTTTTTAGCCGGCTTTAAATGAATTATATTTAGCACATTAGAATGGAGATTATTAATCATATGGTTTGTAGATAGAATATTGAATTTTTAGTTTTAATGATTAAATTTCAATTTTAACAACTTTAAATACAAAAAATTATTATTTATAGCTGACAATTCAATGAGAAGATCAATGGTTTGCATGTTTTCAAAAAAATAATAAAAAAAGAAAGAGAGAATTATCTAACAATTCAATAGGAAAAAGTTACCTATATACTAAAAAAATTAAAAGAAAAACAATAATTAAAATATATATTTTTTTCAAAGGATAATTAACATATTAATTAAGTAGGCATACATATGTATAATTATAGTAAGGAAAAGCAGAGACCTGGATTTTTTCTAACGAAAGTGTCCCATACACTTGGTCCTTTTCCATCTTCAAGAGCTGCTCCTTCAATCTGCAGTGAAATTAAGTTAGAAAAGACATAAAAAATATTAATTGTATCTTACCTCTCTCAGTTTTCTGCTCTTTTATAGGAATATGATTGACTTACGGATATATATATATATATATATATATGTTACACACCTGATTAGCATATATATATATTTATGGCATATATATTAATATATATAGGAGCAGGGAATACCTGGTAAGCAGCTGATCCAGCACCGAAAATGAAACCTGCTGGAAAACGGCTTCTGTTAAAGGGCTTGGAGTAATGGCTTGGTTTTGGTTTTGCCCCATCGGTGGTAGCACCCAAAAGTCCAGCGGCCAGGGCTACCAGGCAGAAGAAGAAATAACTCTGCTTTGCCATGCCTCCCTGTGCACCCAATCCCTCTATCTATCTATCTATCTATTTATCTATATCATTATATTCCCTTTCACTTATGTATATATAGGAATTTGCAACTATATATACAGTAACATAAGAAATAATCAATGACAACAAGAATTGGTCAAGATTTAAATTTTTTTTCGCCTGCTTTCAGAAACAGGAAGGTAATTTGGTTCCAACTGTAAGATAAATATTGTATTGGGCAAACTCGAATGCATCCAAAGTTTTTGAATGTCGGCAAAACAAGGCGCCGAGACTCTAAAGTCCATTTCCAAAACTCTCCCCCTAATAGACTAAGGCTTCGTTTGGTTGATGCCGGCGCTGGACATACGTCAAATTCTAAAATGGAATATCCATTTTTTTTTTTTACTTTTTTTATCATCTTCTCCCGTGCATTGGCTCAATTAAATATTTGAAGCCAGAGACAAAATATTGCCCTTGTTTCAAGCCTAGTTATTGATGATTAGATGAGGAAAAAGAAAAAGAAATCCTAACTTTTCTTAAGGATTGCCCACAGGATCAAATGCTGCATAAAAAACCTTGGCAGTGCGCTCATCAAAGGTACAAAACCACTAACACCCTTTTAAATTGGAGCTTCCTGTTAACTGATGAGATTGTTGAAAAAGTTCCTGTTCATTTCCCTGCTCAGCTTATGACCATTTTCAGTTGAATCGAATGGGATAATGAAATGAAACCATTGATGATGGTAGGTTTTGGACTATAAGAGGACAAAGTGGAACCAGATACCACGATTATTCACTGTCCATTTTGATGCGCATGCATATGCACCGGGCACCCTTACCCAACCATAGATAAAGAAATCAAAGAGACTTCATCGAGCAAAACCATTAAAGTCCACATGATTTAACAATTAATTCCTGGCTGTTTCAATGACACAATAACCAAGGATTGACTCTGATCATAGCTACATCAGGGTAGCTAAACTAATCTTGTAACCATATTTTATCATAGAAGTATAGGATACATAAACAACTTAAGTAATCAAAAACCCTTTTGCCTGTTCCATAATGAATTCTAAAATTTTATAAAACTACTAATTCATAAAACAAAAGAATCTTACTGTGGAACAGATGAAGAGGGACCTATTTCGGCTGCATGTGGGATTGGGGTTGAAGCTGCAGTTTCTGATTTAGTTTCAGAGGATTGTTGGTTCCCTGTGTTTGCTCGCCGAATTTCCTCCACCATTTTCACTAGGTCAGACATTTTTGGTCTCTGCTCTGGCATTCTCACCACACAACTCATCCCAATTTGTAGCATCTCCACCATTTCTTCCTCTATATTAGGATACCGTAAAAGTTCTACATCAAACACTTCTGCAGTCCACTCTTCTCTAACTACAGAATGCACCCACCTCACCAAGTGAACAATCTCATCACCACCGTTGGCATGTGTTGGTGATTTTCCAGTTAAGAGCTCAAGCAATAAGACCCCAAAACTGTATACATCAGATGCTTGAGTTGCTTTCCTAGTGTCTGTTACTTCTGGTGCACGATAACCTGCAGCCCGCATTACAGGTGGAGGCATTGGGCTCATCACTGCTGCCAAACCAATATCTGAGACACAACCATATCCTTCAGAGTTTAGGAAAATGTTTGAAGCTTTGACGTTTCCATGAACAAGTTTTCCACTGTTTTGTGAGTGGATATGAGCAATGCCTCTTGCAGCACCAATTGCAATTTTAAGTCTAGTTTCCCAGTCCAGAGTTGTCCGGCCTTCACCTCTTTTACCTATAATATTAGAGATGCATCAAGATACAATGTTTACTTCTTAGCAAACTGTAATGAAGTGACTTCTTTAAGGAAATCACAAACTGAGATACAAATTGGGGATCAAGAAATCAATTATATTAAACAAAATGGATCTAGCTCTTGAGTTAACGTATAGGCTTATGTGTTATCTAATTGAATCATGACATATAGGCTTAAGTGTTATCTAATTGAATCATGACTCATCATTCTGCAGCTGAAATGTAGATAAGAGATACATTACATGGCCAGGAAAATTCTGAATCGTTCTATGTGCTTTGTTTATGGTTCGCCATCAGAAAATACCATTTCTCCACAACACAGTCTTGCATTATAGAAGAAAGTAGCAAACTTTTCCATCTAAAATGCTTATATCTCCAACTTATACTTGAAATAGCAACAAGTAAGAGGAAATATCCTTAGAGTTCATAAATTTTATAAAATAGAGGTGAAAAAACTGAGGCAGTGCAGATCTTAGAGGAAGAAGCTGAGGGACTGACTAATTTTAGAAATTAGCACCAAGCAAAATAGATATTTAAAGAGAATCAAATAAGAGCTGAGCTAAAGATTGAAATTAAGCATATCAACCCACCATGTAGCAGAGCAGACACGCTTCCCAGATCGTAGTAATCATGAACCATAAGCTTCTCATCCTTTGAATAATAATATGCCCTAAGCGCAGACACATTCTCATGCCTGATACGCCCAACCACCTCCATCTGTTGCTCAAACTCCCGTTTTGCTGAGGTTACCTCCTTCAACCTCTTCACTGCCAGAGTGGTTCCATCCTCCAAGGCTGCTTTGTATGTTACTCCAAATGTACCCTTCCCAAGCACCTCTGCAGATGCTCTCAACAAGTCCTCCAAGTCAAATGCAAGATTAAAACCCTCAAAGAAGACAAGCCTATTGTCCTTATCATGATTCTCAGAAGCCGTTTTCTTCGAAGAGACTTCTTTTTTTGGGGACTTTGCACGGAATTCTTGTTCCTTTTGTCGCTTTGAGTGACAACTGATCATCAAAAGGGCAACTAGGACAAATAGCAGCACGCAGCCACCAATTACGATCCCCAAGAGTGCAGGTTCATCCAGCTTTTTGGCTTTCTTTGAAGGTTGAGCATTAGGTGGCTGGCCTGGAAGAGCAGGAGGAAGGGCATTTTCCGATGAAAGATTATTACCAGAAAATGCCCAACTTGGAAATCTTTCAAGGGACTTAGGAACAATTCCTGTGAGATTGTTGTTGGCTAAATCAAGCTGTTGCAAACTAGGGATATTTAGATCAGGAATATCACCTGAAAGTGAGTTATTAGAAAGATTCAAAGCTGTGAGGTGTGTCAACTTTGAAACTGAAGGAGGAATGCTTCCATTGAAGCCATTGTTTGAAAGACTAACGATTGTAAGATTGTTCCAAACAGAGAAATCAGGCAATGGGCCAGAAAACTTGTTGAACTGAAGATAAAGGTTGGTCAGGTTCTTGAGTTCAGCAAAATCAGAAGGGAATGAACCCGAAATAGCATTGGATCTAAGACTTAAAATCTCAACAGCAGATAAACGACTTAGAGTGTTAGCTGGAATAGGGCCACGAAGTGCCATACCAGGCAATCGCAGGGCAATAACTCTGGAACGATCGCTGTTGCATGTCACTCCTATCCAGCTGTTGCATATAGAGGTTTCCTTGCTCCAGTTGAGAGATCGTGAGTGATGAATATGGTCAAGGAAATCTAGTAATGCTTGTTTATCTTTAACTGGTTCAGCAAGGATGGATGAGAAAATTGCCCCCAGCAAGAAAATGAACAAGGGGTTCTTTTTCTTGCCCATTTCCCAGCTGCCTCAAAATCCCAACAATTCAACCAAATTCGCAGTAAAAGTGGGATTCTTTAACTTTTCTGCTAATTATGGCCTCATCTATATGAATTTGAATGACCAAAGAAATCAGAGTCAGAAACGCAATCGTTAAAGAATATGTTACTGAGTTATAATCAATGGTTAACAACAGAAACGTTTGTTAAAAACTTCTATAAAAAATATTGACTTAAATGACTTGATATTAAGCAGATTTTTGTCAAAAGCAGCAACTTTAGGTGCCTTACGTTCTGTCATTTGTTGACTTTTCTTTTTCGACCTTTCTCTGTTTGGTTACTGAGTAAAATGCTTAAAAACATAACAAGAAAAGGAATCTATGATCCAAATTTACAAAATCTCATGTTATGAAATTAAAACCCAATTAGCATACCGTACTGATTGATTCAGTTGAAGTTTTCATATTTTCAAGATGCAAAATTTAAGCCATTTACTACGAATGGTCAAAAACCATAATATTAACATTGAGAATTTTATCCAGCTTCTTTCTCTTCATTTCTCGATAACCAAACAGATAATATTCATACACCAACAAAAGAATAAGAACAAATCTTAGTAATCAAAATTTTAGAACAAATTAACTTACTTTGAGAGAAGCCAGAGCCCAGATCAAAAGAAACCCGGCAAAGGATCCAGAAATGATCAAATATAAGAACTTGGCAGTTAATCCCTGGAGCATTGAAAAAGAAGCAAAGGAGAAGAGAGAAGAAGAATCAGGCACATTCTTCAAGAATCAGACAAGAGTTACGGGGCTAGCTAACGAGTTCATGATGGCAATGGTAATAATGACGATCGAATATCAATGATTGAGCTTTTCTTGCTTGAGAGAGCAGCATCACATGCAAGAAAAAAAAAAACCGCTAGCACCATTAGAGAATCATTTGAGAGAAGAAAAAAACACCCTCATATTGATATTAAGTAGTTGTTTTTATAGCACATGACTAGGAAAAGCCATGTGGAGACAAAGAGAAAGGTAGGAAATCTGATTCAAAACCAAAAATTTGTATCCTAAGAATAAGGAGCTGCTGTGGGGTCTGTTATAATGTACTGTACGTACAGTCCATACATAGTGTTTCTTCTGCCATATATGATTGCTTCTAAAATTGGGTACTGTTTTGGGATGATCAAGAAAGTTGAATTGCGAATTAATTACTATTTGTTAAAATAAAATTAAAAAAAAAAAAAGAATTTACAAGTCAGGGAAGAATTAATTGGAGGGGCGGTGAATGTGATGAGGTGACAGTGATAAGGTGAAGGTTATGTCATTCTAAAGGAAATTTACAAAAATTAATGTTTACATTTCTTGCAAACTAATCAATCACAAATATACCAACCAATAACAAACATGAATGATAAATTTGGTTATTTTTTTAGTAATAAATTTGATAATTTTAAATAGATATAATATTAAAAGAATACATAAAAATTAAATGATTTAAAATGTTGACAAAAAGTATATGAATTTTGTAAAAATTTAAAAATATATTTGAGATAGGGACGTCAGCGCCACGCTCTAGATTTTGGACGTTGACTTTTAGATTCATTGGCGTGGGCAATTAAGCCAAAGTGGGAATGCTTGTTGGCAAAGTTCAATCAGTACCGACGGTCGAACGGCTGAGATGACAGCAGTAGCACCAAGAAGGGCCACTCCCCACGTGATGTTACCGATCCCCAACTACTTACTCGGACTCTACCCCACCAACTACATCATCATAATCACCTAAACAACATCGTATGGGCCATGATGGAGAAGGGGAGTCCCACCTCATTGGCCATAACAGTCCACCTTTGCGTACGCCTTCACCTATTGGGTATCTTATGTTGGAGGAGGACGGGAATTTTTTTGACAAAAAGCCCTTCTTCTAGCACATTGTTTGATAAACATTTTCGGCATCGTCTAATTTAAGTAATTTATGTCATTATTGGTGAAACAATCTACATCATCATATTTACTACCATTATTTTGCTTGGAAATTAATACAATTCATCAAGATCAAAGATCAAATCATTTCATCGTTGATCACATGATTTATTGATAAGATATTAAACTCTCAATTTTGTTAATTAAAATTTAATTTTCAATTAAAAAGATTGAGTGAGTTAATAAAAATTAAATATTTCATTTAAAATACTAGATTCAGTATTTTTAATGTCACTAATTTCATTAGTGAGTGCTTTTTAAATCTTACGATAGTTTTCGTTGAAGCATATTACATGTGTTAATTTTAAAATGAGATAACTACTTTTCACTTAAAAATTTTTATATCGAAATAAAATTTAATCTTTAATAATCTTAATACAATTATAATAGTACCATTGAAAATCAAATATTACTAGTATAATTATTAGTTTTGAATATGCCATCGATGTTGGAATCACATCGATGTCTATAGTAATCAACTTCCATGAAATAGACAATTAATCAATTTTGCTGATATACTAAAGTTAGAAAAATTGAAATTAAAAAGTATTCTGAGAAGCATGCAGCGATGATACACTGCACGATCTTAATCAAGGGTTTTCCAAAGTCAGAATTATGTATAGATATTGTTAATTCAATACTATAGACAAAGGGGTCATCTCATATGATGCAAATTGATCTATGTATTGATAATGTGGTTTGAAAAAGGATCTATTTATAGCAGCGTAAGTTTTATATTTTTATATTTTTTAATTATAATTAAATTAATGATTACTTTGGATTAAAATATTATTTTTAATTTTTATCATTTTGATTTAAAAATTAAAAAAAGAATGTAAAACTTACATTAATGTAAGTATATACCTTGTTATATGGTTAAAACTGTAATTTTATTCTTAAAATTTATGAAATGAAAAATCATATTATATTCCATTTATATATAGACTTGATAATTTAAAATATAATATAATGATAAGATATAAAATAATACAAAAAAATATAAACATGACATGATTTAAAATTTTATGAAAAAATAATAAATGGATTTAACAAAAATATATAAAAAAAATATTTTATATTTTACATGTTAACACGAATTAAAAAACGTAATATTTGTATAAAACACGAGATAATTACATAAATTATTAATATTTTAGACTGCATAAATAAATAAATTATCAATGTATCTACATGCATGTCTCCTTCAAAATTTTTCATTTGAACATTTTTCACTTTAGAGTGCAACATTTATTCTTCTTAAACAGAGAATGTTTTAAATTTTGTGGTTTGTATACCATAATTCAATTAGTCTATAGAAATGGTAATATTCAATGATGTTAATTTTATTCGTATCTAATGGAGAATTCAAATTTTTACATGAATATGAATAAAAATAAATATTATATTATGAGGATGAGAATGAAAATAAATATGATTTTAAATTTTTTATTTGAGGATAAAATCAGATAATATAATACTTGTTCTGTACTTATATTTATATTTTTTATATATATTTAATGAATTGATATTTATTAAATAATATAAATTATCATTTTAGATAATTGAAAGTAATATATTTTTATTTAAAATATATATTAATATATTTATAAAAATTTTACATAAATATGCAAAATAAAAATTAAAAAATAAAATTTTATTTTTTAAAAGAATTTATGGGTACGAAATTACTCATACCTATTAATTATATACAAAGACACAGATCATGATAGATTTAAAATATTTGTTGAATATTAAAATAAAAATAATTATAATATAAAATTTTAAAAATGATGATGAGAAAATATTCTATCCACCCAGTAGCTTACTAACTAATATTCTTAATAGCCTCGAATTAGTATACATCAATCATGGCAATTTCTTCCTTTTAACAAATAAAAGTATCCAAAAAATAACAAATCAGAGTGGCGCAGCGGAAGCGTGGTGGGCCCATAACCCACAGGTCCCAGGATCGAAACCTGGCTCTGATAAGAGTGGCTTCCAGCGTTGATCTTTTTGGGATCATTAATTATGAAGAGAAAAAACGACTTCGTTTAATAAACCTTCTAAATCTAGCATTTGATTGGTTCAAAATCAGAAAAGCGTCCGCGATATCTCGCCAAAAGAAAAAAAATTTAAAGAAAAAGAAAAATAGGAAAAATGGGAAAACGAGAAGAAATTAGAGAGGATAAGATTAAGACCCTAATAAAACTCCAACAAAAAGAAGCATCCAGAAACAAAAACCCTAAAGTGCAAAATATCGCGATAAATAATAAAACTGCCAGATCTGCAATCTCCGTTTATCTCTCCGTCGAGAAGACCAATCTCTTTGTTCTCTCTCTCTCTCTCTCTCTCTCTTCTCAGTAAGCTCCTTAAATCTCTCGCTAATTTCTCTTTCTTTTTTTGTTTACTTATAGCTTATAATTCTGGCTTTTTCTTTACATTTATTATAAATAAAACACTCTCGCTTTTTTAATTGTTCAAAAATAATTGTAATTCTTGTTGCTGGATTCTGGGTTTTTAAGCTAAATGTTGTGTTGGGTTACTGAGAAAATGGACGTAAATCGGAGGAGGAAATTTCGAATTTTAAACTATATACGTTTTCGGCGAAGGTTTTTTCTGTTTCCCTGGAAAAAAAATTATTCTAGAAAAAAATTTTGAAAATTTCACTGTATGGAACTGATGATTGGAGAATGATTCTTCAAGCAAAAAATAAAAAGTCGAAAATTTTGAGCGTTGAGCTTTGAATGAAACTAAAATGTTGAAAAATATTAAAAATTCGAATTTGCTTTATTTGAAAAATTGACAATCTAATTTTTGATGAACTTCTTAACATTATTTTTTTCTACTTTGCTTCCTTTCGTAGGTCAAATTGGACAACTCAAAAGTCGTTTCCCACCATCATCAGTAAGTTCAAAATTTCGATTCTTTTTTTTTTATTTTTTTATTTTCCGAACATTTGCATTTGCTTGGTTGAATGAAATAGTTAGCTTCAATTTTCAATTATTGCTTGGTTGCATAATCGTCTCAAAATGACAGAGTAAGTGATGATCATGTACACTTGATTTTTCTGGCAGTGGTTCGGGAAAAAGATGTGTGTTGGGAATATGCTGAGAAATTAGATGGAAATAAAGTTAGATGCAAATTTTGCCTTAGAGTTTTGAATGGTGGGATTAGTAGGTTAAAGCATCATCTGTCTCGTCTTCCAAGTAAAGGTGTAAATCCATGTAGTAAAGTTAGAGATGATGTTACTGATAGGGTTAAAGCCATTATATCGTCGAAAGAGGAGATTAAAGAAACATCTAGTGTTAAGAAGCAGAAGATTGCTGAAGCTAGGTCCCCTGCAAATATATCTACTAGTAGTAAAATTATTCCTTTAGAGGCATCATCTCCTGTGGCGAAAGTTTTTGCTACTGTCTCACCAATGGCCCCTTCTACATTGAGCAACCAAGACAATGTCGAGAGAAGCATTGCTTTGTTCTTTTTTGAGAATAAGTTGGACTTTAGTGTGGCTCGTTCTTCGTCCTATCAAGCAATGATTGACGCAGTTGGAAAGTGTGGTCTTGGATTTACAGGTCCATCTGCAGAAACCTTGAAGACAACGTGGTTGGAGAGGATCAAGTCTGAAGTGAGTTTGCAATCAAAAGATACTGAGAAAGAATGGATTACTACTGGCTGCACCATCATTGCAGACACATGGACTGACAATAAGTCTAGAGCTTTGATCAACTTCTTAGTTTCATCACCCTCAAGGACCTTTTTCCACAAATCTGTAGATGCCTCTTCGTATTTTAAGAACACAAAATGCCTCGCCGACTTATTTGATTCCGTTATTCAAGAATTCGGCCCTGAAAGTGTTGTGCAAATTATCATGGATACTAGTTTCAACTATACTGGTATTTCAAACCATATCTTGCAGAATTATGGAACCATTTTTGTGTCTCCTTGTGCTTCTCAATGTTTGAACCTAATCTTGGAAGAATTTTCTAAGGTAGATTGGGTGAACAGATGTATCTTACAAGCACAAACGCTATCAAAGTTTCTATACAACAATGTATCAATGCTTGATTTAATGAAGAGGTTCACTGGGGGACAGGAACTCATAAGAACAGGAATAACAAAGTCTGTATCCAGCTTTCTATCGTTGCAATCGATGTTGAAACAGAGGTCAAGAATAAAGCATATGTTCAATAGCCCTGAGTATTCAACTAACTCCTCATATACAAATAAACCACAGAGCATATCTTGCATTGCAATTGTTGAGGATAATGACTTTTGGAGGGCAGTAGAAGAATGTGTGGCCATATCTGAGCCCTTTCTGAAAGTGTTGAGGGAAGTATCTGGAGGGAAACCTGCAGTTGGTTCTATATATGAACTAATGACTAGAGCCAAGGAATCATTAAGGACATACTATATAATGGATGAGAGTAAGTGTAAGACATTTTTGGAAATAGTTGATAGAAAGTGGCGTGACCAACTTCATTCACCTCTACATTCTGCTGGGGCATTTTTAAATCCAAGTATCCAGTATAATCCAGAAATAAAATTTCTTGGATCTATAAAAGAAGACTTCTTCAAGGTTCTAGAGAAACTTCTTCCCACACCAGAGTTAAGACGGGACATCACCAATCAAATTTTTACTTTTACAAGGGCAAACGGGATGTTCGCTTGTAATCTAGCAATGGAGGCAAGAGATACAGTTTCTCCTGGTACGTTTATTGTTTTCTATCAGGCAACTGCTTGGCTTTTTGGGTCTGCATGTGTGTTGTGTGAGTTTTTATTGTGTCTGCATTTATCTCTTGCAGGGCTTTGGTGGGAGCAATTCGGCGACTCAGCACCTGTGTTGCAACGGGTTGCAATCAGAATCCTTAGTCAAGTTTGCAGCACTTTTACTTTTGAGAAGCATTGGAGCACATTTCAACAAATTCATTCAGAAAAGCGGAATAAGATTGACAAGGAGACAATGAATGATCTTGTGTATATTAACTACAATCTGAGGTTAGCAAGACAAATGAGAACAAAGTCCGTGGAAGCTGACCCCATTCAGTTTGACGACATTGATATGACCTCAGAATGGGTAGAGGAAAGTGAAAACCCAAGCCCGACACAGTGGCTTGATCGGTTTGGTGCTGCTCTGGATGGGGGTGACTTGAATACGAGACAGTTCAATGCTGCCATATTTGGAAATGACCATATATTTGGCTTGTGACTTGATGTGCAAGTCTCTGTACCGCCTTCTGTTGTTGTGTTAGAATGACTTGTAATTGTGTGTTGATATGTAGTTCTTGAACTTCAGTTTACATTATTGAAGTATGTAGTGGCTATGTATCAATGGCGCTTTGCGTATAACTGCCAATATACATGAAAAGGAGTTAAAAACTGTCTTTGTCTGAATGAAAACTGATTCAATTGTCTCGAATTCCAAAAGCATGAACGGTAATAATAAATAAATTTACTAATAATTCACACTGCAAATAGATCATTTATAAAAAATAAAAAATAAATAAATTTATAGTCTAATTAATAAGTATAATTTTCAGGCAAAGAAAAAAAGAGTAATTCACTTGCTCAAAGAAATGCTAATAAAGAAATTGATTTTCCAAGTTCCTTCCATCGTTCTTCTGAAGGCTTGCCGTCACTCCCTACTTTTCGTAAATACCCTTGCAAAATTCCGTTATCCTCTCGAACGGATTACGATTACAGGAACAGAACAGGTCCACCGTACGAGGCGCAAATCCTGATGTACCGGCAACGACCCACTTCGTCGTCATCATCATCAGCTAGCCATCCGATGTACGGACCTTCCATATACCCAATGATCGGTCAACCCGCTCACACCGAAGTCCCTCCTGCACCCCGCACCTCCTCTTTCCACCAGACCTCTTCTCCTTCCTCTTCCTCTAAGTGTAAATTCTGTCTTTCTTTTTACTATTATTCATTTTTTTTTATAATGTGATAAATTCAAGTTTATTTATGGCAGCTGGATTGGGTATTAGGGTTTCTTTGAAACCAGAATATCGGATTACTCCTCCGGTAACCCTTCTCACTCGCTTCCTTTGGGTTTTAACTAGAGGAATAAGTTATCCTATCGATTACTTTCTCGTTTTCGCAGCCTCAGTTGTCGCCGCAAGTTGGGGATATTCCTCGAAGCGATTTCCAGCTTGATTTCGAGTTTGAGAGGAAAATCTTGGCTGAAGCAGACAAGGAAGGCATGAATTGGAGCAGGCTTGGCTTGGATAGCCTTCCTTCTAAACCTACCCAATCAACTTCTTCACCGGTGCGTCTATTCTCATTCCCCAACAGAGATTCTGGCTTCCTTTTAAATCTTTCGTTAACCTTGTAACTTGTCTGTTCCATGGTCTATCTGTGACAACTTTGAGTGGGACTTTGTTTAATAAAATTAGTCTATATTTGTTGAGCTTTTTAAGGGTAGAAAAAAGATCATGTCAATGTGCAGGGTGCAAATTCAGATCCTATAGTGACCAAATACATTGCCTCTGGACTCAATGGAGACGCTGTTACGGTTGCAGTTGCAAATTATGGAGACAATCCGGCCAAGGTATGTTCTGTAATAACATTTGTCACTGCAAACAAGTAGTTGGAACACCTGATGACTTTACTTGTAGTCTGAAAATAGTGTGGAGTAATTGTAGTGCTAACATAGAACTTGGTTGGGTCCACTTTGAAGTTTGAAGTATTCCTTGATGTTATAGTTTGTAACGTAGGTTGGATTTGATTAACCACACCACCCCCCCCCCCCCCCAAAAAAAAAAAAAAAAAAAAACAACACCATCCACCCAATGTGTTATTGTCCCTAACACAAATTCATCATGGATAAGTAGGATCCTGTCTACCTGCATTTTCTTGATTAGCACAGAGTAAATTTGGTTTAGTCGAATGTTAGAATTCATTTGGCTATTTTGGGTGTGTAATTTTCTAGGATAAGTGACTGGTTTTGATGATACACGAGTTAGTTTCCTATATTTCATGATGAGGATGCACAGAAACGATTAGTCTTGCAATGGGAGGAAAAGTTGCCCTAGTACTTGAAGTTTAGCCTAAGCAGTTTCATCAATTCTTCTGGATCTGCAGCTGGCACTGTCAGAAAGTTAATTACAAGAATGTCTTCTGCTATTTGTTTATTAATTTTGTTCTTTCTTCCTTAGGTTCGGGAATTTGTTAATGGTTACAACCTACTGCGAGAAATGGGATTCACATTAAATAATGTTGCTGAAGCCTTACTCATGTATGACAATGACACCGACAAGGCATTGGCCCGTTTCCTTAACAGCTCATCATGAAGATGATATAAACTAAATAGTTTCGAAGTGGAACTGGAATGATAATGCGATATCATTATTTTTTCTGCGTTGAAAAAGATTGTATAAATAAATAGTCATTCTATGATATTTAGTCTCCTGTAATAAAGAAAAACAAATTACAATTATCACTTCCGCCTCTTTGGTGTTAATTGTATGTATGGATATAGTGTTATTTATTATCATTATTCCGGAGAATCAAATACCTTTATAAGCTATTGCCTATTACGCCGTCTACAAAGATAATTTGGCAAGGTTAAATTTCAAATTCTGGACATCTGAAATAAAGATGCAAGGATTTGGTTATACTTCAGATACAACTTATTTAAAAGTGTAAAAGAATAAACAAATGGGAAACGGAATCATCTAACCCTTTTAACTGCTATTATTAACTCTGTAAGCCATTCACTGTCATTTTCAATCTGTACTCTCAACTGTTCATCAGATGGGCAAAACAACTTCTTTTGTGCAAGCAAGAAGCCCTCTATTCAAAGTTTGCGGAGCAATTCTTTCTCTATCAAATTCATGTTGAGCAGACTGACTATTTGAAAATAAAATAAATCCCATCAGATGGCATCAGGTTTATATTTTGCTTCCAGGATCAGTAAATAAAATTAAACTCCAGAACAAATAGCTCCTGAAACCACGGCCAAAGAACACAAAAAAGATATATGTTAGCTAATCCAAGAGAGCCAAATCAATCTGTGTGGAAGAACATTCTCATTTTGGGATGTCCATGCATATCCACTATCACTAAGGACTAACAAGATAGACAGGACACTATATCTGAAATGTTAAAACATAATACTTCTTATTTTTTGTACTTGTTCTTTGCAGTAAAGATGGGATATTAATATCCGCATTAATACATTATACATACAATACCATCAAATGTATGATTTAAACAGAGGAATCTGTTTCAGAAAGCAGGCTAGGTGCTTAATGTGTGTGCGTGTGTGTGTGTGTGTGTGTGAGAGAGAGAGAGAGAGAGAGACCTGTTGACCAAGATGTGCAGCAAAACTTCCCTTCATCTACATGTTTGACATCAAGCCCTAAAAACCAGGATCCAGCACTGACATCATCATGGGCATATGTGCGCAGAAGAGATCTGCAGTCAACAAATTAGGATCAACTTCTTGCTTTATAATAGCATAACTAATGACATTGTAGCACCAAAGAACAAAGGACCTGACCTATTTATTGAAACAAATTTAGCCAAAGCCCCGGATATGACATACATTTCACCTGATGCATGGCGAAAGTATCTATTGAATGCCAAAAAAATAATTAAATTAAAATAATAAGTCCATACTAGGAAAACAAATATCAAAACAAGTAAATCCCATTATAAGAAACATATTCCTAGTTTTTCTGTCCATAAATAAGATAGCTGTAGATTTGAAACTTTAACTGAAGGTTTCATTTCTCAGATTAGGAAAAGCAAAAGTTTTTTGCAAACTTAACTGATAACACTGATCTTGACATTTTGAGCAACTAAATACTAATAACAGATACCGCTCTATAAGATTTTATCCAGAGTAAATCAGTAACAAGCATAATAAGCCTAGTCACGGATGCTTTCTTCTATTTGTCCTAGAAGATGGAATCAGTGGCAGCAAAACTTACGATTTTTTATCACCAAACTTCCACCAATCTGGTTCATACCATTTGTGGCTCCTGCCAATATCCAGAGTTGCAAGCATGAGAAGAAATAAAGGCTGTTCAAGTAAATATCAAACTCATATATCCTAAACTGTAAATTCAAAACCGAATTTCTATGCCAAACTTACGGTTCAGAGAAAACTTCGCCTGATTTCATACAGCCAATATAAACACGAGGTTTGTCCAGATGAGATGTGAGTGTAGCTCCCAAGGCATCTAAAAAACATCAAGTTGACAAGTTGTGAAGGGACAGTGCTGAGAAAAGGTTTTATCAATGGTAAAACAAATCTTGCAATGGAAAGCTTGCTCAATTTTGAAGATTATAGAACAATATTAGGATACCATACATAGTGTAGATAATGGATTTAACAGATTTTCGTACAATGAGTGCATAATTATATTGTTCAACAGCTCTCTCACTTTTTAATAACATCTGCAATAGACAGATTTAAAAGTGAAATCTCTATTGATATTCTGGAATTTGCCACTTAAGCAAGGTTATGATCTTGGAACATGGTTTTCATCTACTGAATAGGATTTAGCTAAGTTGTTTTCTAAAATCGAGTAAAAATGTAGAACAACTTGATAATACGAACAAAGTGCAACAACTTTGAAAAAACTGACAATTCTGTATAAGCTTCTGTCAACTTCACATTGATGCACACAGTTGATGTAGAGGGATCAAGAAAGATTGTAGGCTATCCATCTATTGTGATACTAACCAATATTCATATAAATATCATCATTAACTTTTGCGTAAAACTCAGCATCCCATCTGTCAGCAGCAAAAGCAAAAAACCTTTTGGCCTTTTTTGGAAGCTCCCCAGGTGTCTCAAGTTGGTCCTGTTATGAATTATATATAAATGATCATATAGTTGAATCCATAACCAACTCTATGAAACAAGACAATAGTTGGATAAGGAATGTTTTACAAGAATAATAAAGTCATTTGTTTGCCTATTTTCATCGTCAATGCTCCTGTCCAAACTGTCACCACGGTTTGCACTGCAAAATATGCAACTTAAGAATGAGTTCTAGCTTACCATCTTGATAATTTTGCAAGGATCTTAGGAAAGAAAATAAAAAATTGAAAGCGAAAATTATACCTTCTTCCAATGACAAATCGTGAAACTATGCCCTTTTCATTCTCCATTTTCTTCAAAGTTGCACCTGGAAAATAAACATTCAGATTTTAGTTCCCCAACCAAAGAATATCAAGTCATTCTCACATCAATCACACTATCTCTCAGTATAAGTGCATGATTAATAAGACAACATACATGCTTCACTAATTTTGTGCATATAAATTGTCAGTTGAAGATGCTTATGTCTAACTTGTGCCCTTATACTTATAAGACTAATAAGTGGGATGATTTAAAAAAAACAAGCATTCAAGCAGAAAACATAATGATATCCATCGCTCTCCTTTCCTTTCAAAACAGAAAGAAGTTGATTCAACCGATTTGTCCTTAAAACAAGAAAAGAAATCCATTCACACACCAATTGCAGAATACAATAACGAATAAGCTCACAGAAAGTCAAAGTGTTCATACCACTTCCCATCCATGCCTTTCGTATTGCATCTCTGTTGTTCTTACGTCCAAATCCTGTCAAAACTCCTATTACTACAAGTGGCCTTCTCTTTGAAACAGCCCCATCAGTATCTGATGAACGCTTGGAAGTAAAGCCCTCTTGTCTAGCTGCAGCAAGATCCATCTCAAGGGCAGATAATTTCTTCTGCTGTTCCCTAATAAGCAATAGAAATTCTATTGGAAGTTTGTAACAGATAAAAGTTGGGGCCAATAACAGTTAGTACTCAAAACAAACAAAAATCAATATTTTCCTTACCTGCAGGCTATGATTTTCAAAGTATCATCCACTGATATAGCAGATTGGCCCTAAAATGAAAGGTCACTCATTAATTAAATTCCTTTTTTCAACAATAACAAAATCTGAGAAATGGATACCTACAAACAGCTAAATTCCAAAGTCAAAAAGAAAAATATTAGATACCAGGGTAAATGTTAAAAATTCTCACCAGTCCAGTTATCCTATCAAGCTCCTTTATCAAATAAACCCTGTTTTCTGCATCCTGCCACAATCTAATTTCCACAGAAAACACCCCCCAAAAAAAGAGAAGCTTTCATATCAATAAATGAAAAATGAAGGATCTCTAATCATTAAGGTGAATTTACATTACAATTAAAAAGGTGGGTCTGATACTAAATAGAGAACTGACCTGCCAGCCACATAAAAAGAAGCAAAAGTGGCGAACATGGAGATCAACAACGAAGAGATTCGCGTTCGAAATATCATATTTGAAACCATGCTATTGGACCCCTTACTCTGCATTTTTCGTCTTTTCAGACAAAAAAATAAAAGTTGAAGATTTCTTCAAGGTAAACTTAGATTCAGTGACGTAAATGAGAGGTAGATCCAAGTTCAACTATCGGTTTTCAACGATTTATCTGATCTGGGTTTCGTACTATGTTTCAGGAATAGGCCAAACCCAAGAGATGACCTGTCTGGCAGTGCCCAAAAGAATTCTCTGAGGTTCTCGGTCTTTTCTTGTGTTTTAGTTTTGGGTTTAAGTGCAATGCCCCCGCAAAGGACCAAACTACAGGATCTTCCCGTTTCTAAATACTCACATCAGAACACAAATACATTTTTGTACTCCTTTTTTTCAAGGCCATCAGTTATTTATCTTTTTCACCTCATTTTGTGTACGATGTTCAATGATTTTTTTCATTTGACGGAGAGTCAAAGTGGGTGTTGTCCGTTAT
Source organism: Durio zibethinus (assembly GCF_002303985.1). Next base: position 7,372,783 of record NW_019168381.1, on the reverse strand, counting down.
TTACGCCTGGCTGACATAGGTAAAATTACCAAATTTCTACCCACATCTAATTCTTTTTTCTCTGAAAAATTATCTTATACATTTTTAACAAAAATTTTTTATATACGGAAAGGTGTTACAGGTAGTAAAATTTAATTTTTAAATTTACTAAAAGTTATCTTAAATTTTTTTTTTATAAAAAAGATGAAAAAGGGCTAAAGATAAAAAAAATTATTAATATTATAATTAAATTAAAAAATAAAAAAATTTATAAATTTTAATTTTTGTTGTCATTGAATTTTAAATATTTAATTAATAAGTTTTTCATCCTTATTTCTCAATATCTTGTTTGTCAAACATGATTTTAAAAGTGATTGTATAAATTAATTGAATTAAATTTTAATATAAAATTTATATATAAGCTAACTTAGTTAAGATTAATTTTAAATCATTTCTTATAAAGTAAAAAATCGATAATTAAAAATTTTTTACCATATAAAAAGTTCATTTTGTAATTTGAGTACATAACAAGAGATCTTTCAACCCAAATTCGTTAATGTGGCTCATGGGAAAGTCAGGCCTGGTTAATGGGTATTACTGTCCATCGGTTGTGTTATTTTCAAATTTGGGCTGTAATGAACCCACCTGAGTCCTGACCCATATGGCCTAGGTGCCAGGAAGCCCATGCAAATATGAGATTGAGTCAACCAACTGTAGATTCTAGATTTGTGGTTCAATGCAACTTATGATTCATTTTGGTATGGACGGTATAATTGATTTTAATGAGATTAAAAATAAAGATGAAGGTTAAATTTTTTAATATAATAGTGAGATTAAAATTAATTATAAAATATATATTTGGTTGTAAAAATAACTGTGGTGAAGAGATGACTTGTAATGAAAAAGAAAATAATTATTAAGGATATTTGATTAAAATTTATATATAATAAAAATTTTAAATTATTTAATATTTATAAAATTTATAAATAATTACAAATTATTTTTATAATAAATAATAAAAAATTAATAATAATATATTATATAATATTTTTATTATATTAAATTAAAAAATTATTTCAAAAAATTTAAATAAAAAAATTAATAAATGGTAAGATGATTTTATCTTTATAATAAGAATTAAGAGGAAAGAAAAACCAAAATAAACGAGCCTCCAGTGAAACACTCCACCAACAGTGACAAGTGAAAATTTTGCATCAATCGCATTGCCCAATTAAAATTAGATGCAAATTTTTTGTTTTTAAATTTTTCGATGTTTGATAATAATTTTAAATTTTAATTAATTTAGAGTTGAATCAAATTAAAATTTTATAAAAATTTAAATTTTTTTAAATTTTTTTTATTTACAAAATTTAAAATCAAAATTTTATTTTAAAAATTCAAAATTTTTATCACTCAAATAAATAAACATGAGTAACTAAATGCAAAATTATATACTATACATTGCGAGTTGCATAATCTCTCGTAACAATAGCACCCGCGACTAAATTCAAAAACAAGCTTTAGGGTGAGTTTGGAATCAATTGGATCTCCAATGCGGCTCCAGTTAGAATGAAAAGTTGTGCCCCGCAGCTTTTAAAGACAAATGGAATTGCGGTGAGATGCAATTTATTTGAATTTTTCACCGGAGGTAGAAGCTCCAGTCCATAGCCACTGCAAATTTTTTTTTTTCCTTTTTATTCTTTAACTTCAAAACTTTTAACTTTTTTTTTTATTTTGAATATTTTATTTTAAACCAATATATTTAATGATTATTTTTTATTTTCATTACAATTTACTTCAACTTACTATTATTTTTACATTCAAATATATATTTTATTATTATTTTTAATCTTATTATTATATAATCAAATTTATTATTATTATTATTTTTAATCTCATTAAAATTAAGTTTACCGTTCATCAAAATGAACCCTTAGTATTATGTTGAATCTTGACATTTGGCGATATTTTGTTAAGGAGGGTTATTAGGATGCAGGTTAGCATGGGATAATAATGGGATTTACTCATCTTTAAGGTAAATAGTAATATTGTCAGATTGAAATTTTGAAACGTTACTGATGATTTTGATTATCTGTGACAAAACATGGAAATTTTGAGACTAAAGAACGAGTCATGTTCTCAAATACCGTACATATTAAATGCAACAAAATACCAGATAGAATCAAATTCAAAAGACTTTCTCATTAGTGACTTTAGTTGTTGAAATGGGTCGCTGGTATAGCTAGGTGTGTGTTTGAGCTTCAGCTCTTTAATTTCATCGTGCGCCATTTCTATTAGCCCTTTCCAACTTTCCATCTGGCAAAATTTTCTTTGATCTACGCACCAGCCATCTGCAGTCACAGACTGACAAAAATGGTCGAGCCCCTTTTTACCTGTGTGAACATCATTGTGCCCACAACCTTTTTTAATTTGGTGAGTCTCGAGTCCATTAATTCTAGTATTGCTTTGGCGTTTTCTTCGTTTATTGTGTCATGTCTTTCTCACAATAATTCCAAAAGAAAAGAAGTATGTCCAGGTGATCATTATTCATGCACGTTCAAAATGATAATCATTAATTCCAATAGTTAACCCAATGTCTGCTGGCTTAGAGGAACATCTTCTTGTCTACTGTTCATCAGAACTATTTAGCAAAAGGTGACTACTTTTTTTTTCTTGGTTGTTCACTTGTTCCGCATGTAACCATTGCTAATTTAGCACTTCATTTCGTAGCACGAACCAGTCAGTCAGAACTCGGAAGGAAACCTGCCATACTTTATTTATTGAAAGTTGAATCAGGGCTTTCCATTATTTTTTGTTAATAAAAATAAATAATAAAAGAGAAATAATAAAAAAATTTTGATTTTGAAATATAAAAGATATTTTTTAAAAAATAATTATATATGTAAATGTAGATACTGATTTTTTTGGGTCTACTATTTTTAATTTTTGTTTATTAATAATAATAATATTAGTTTAATTAAAATTAAAAATTATTAAAAAAATTATATAAAATATAAAATACAAAAAAAATAAAAAAAAGAGAACTGGGATGACAGTGGTGCCTTACACGGCACCACTGACTATCCACCCCTGTCCCTTCACCATACCCTACAGTCCCCTTACCATTTCCTATAACTACTATCCGTCCCCTTTCTTGAGCTCTTTAAAAAGCCTCCAACCTCTTTCCCTTAAGGCTCTGGAACAAAAAACAAAAGAAAAAAAACCTTTCAAATAAAAGCTAAAAAACACAAACAAACCCAGAACCCCTAACGTCAAAATAGAAAGCTAAAAAAAATCAACACGAAAAAAACACAAAAACAAAAAATCACAATCCTTGTCGAATCGACGAGGAACCCAACGCCAAAGGGATATTTGCAACAAAAAAAAAGATCATTAGTTTGAGTCTTTAAGAAAAAAAAAGGTTTTAAAACTTCAAAACTCGATTTACGAGAATCAAGGCTGTTTTTGGTAAAAAGGATACTAGATCTGAGCTCAGGAGGTTGAACGGAACCTCCCGATCAATTTTTGAAAATTTTTTATCACTGACGACCATCGCCGACGGTGATCCAGGTGGTGGTCGGGGCAGCAATCTGGTGATCGGACGGCGAGAGCCCCAACGCTCTTCCCCAGAGCTCTCTCTCGCTTGTTTTTTTTGAAACAGAAAAGAACAAACAAAAAAAAAAACTTTAGTTATATATAGAAAAGTAAAGCTCAAAACAACGTCGTTTTTGACAGAAGAAGATCTGTGTGTCGACCCGGACTCGACTTAGGGTCGGCGCAATCGACCCGCCAACCCGATTCCTTAGCAACTCTAGATTAGTTTGACCGACCGGACCAAACCCTCCCTAGATCGGTCCGAACCGTTCCTCAACTGAAACGGTCCGATTCAAGTAAACAAATATATTTTTTTAATTTTCTAGTTTTTTTTATATATTATTATTTTTGTTATTTTAAGTATCTTTTTTATATTTATGCATGATAAGTTCTTAAATTTGTTAGGATAAATTTTTAATTATTTTAATAATAATAAAAATGAAAACAAGTAAGATAATAAATAAATATATATTAAAGATGCTCAAAATAATAATAATAATAATAAAATAAATTTTATCATTTTTCCTACCTAAATGTTGGAGGAAATAAAACATATTCCTAAAAAATAATTTCGTCTAGATATTGAAAAAATATTATTAATAAATTTTCAAAAAAAATGAAATATATAAGAAAATTTTGATTAATTTTCAAAAATCACTAAAATCGAACTTGCTCCGAAAATCCTCCTAGATGTTAAGAATTTTTAGAAATGTTCGCATTTTTTTAAAAACGAAACCTTAAACACTAATTCTTAAATCCAAACCCCTGAAATCAAAACCATTAAATCAAAACCCCAAATCTCAAATTTTAAAATCAAAATCCTAAAATCTTCAAACTCTAAAATCAAAGTCCTAAACCTTCTATACCCTAAAATCTAAGCCTTAAGATCCTCTAAACCTTAAAATCAAACCCTAAAACCCTCAAAACTCAGCCTAAAATCCTAAAATCCGAATTTTCAAAATCTTGAAACCTTAACCTTTAAAACCTCTACTCAAGCCCTTACTCAAAACATTCTGAAAACTCTAAGGACACATGTGAAAATCTTATTTGAAGTAATTTGTTCTCAAATGCTGCTTAGATGATGGGATGTTTAGAAAACTTTACTTCATTAAGTTTTTTTACACGAGTTCTTAATTCGTATTAATAATAAGATTAATAAATAAAAAGTATAATAATAAATTGGATTCTTAAATATAAACAGTCACATCTAAGCTCTGCCTAGATATTGAAGAATCAGGGTGGTTTCATTATACTTAAAAATCCAACTCTTAAATTGCATTTCATCTTACATAATATTCATTGACATATATACGTCATTATGTTATTGGTGTTGTATCTCTCTATCCTTTAGCCTATATTTGAGCTTTTAAATCTCTATTCGGTAGTGGTTTTGAGATAACTTGTTTGGACTTTTAAGTGGTGGCTTATGTTGAAATGTGTTTGAGGTAATGGGTTACTGGTGTTTCGTTTTTGTTTGATGTTGATGCCGTCATAGTGTCATCATAAGTAATAGTTTTTGTGTAGGCAAGTTTTTGGGATTTATTAGTCTTGTGCCTTTGAAGTTTGTTATGGGTTTTGTATAATTTTTTTTAAGGATTGTGGTTGTTGGGTAAGGCTTCAAATAGGTCCATGGTGGGGACTACTATGGTAGGTTAGTTTAGGTTTGGCTAGTTGATATGGGTTTTTATCCCAACAACAGTTTTTCTTTCCTGAACTACTCTCTTTATTAGAGGCATTTTAGCTCAGTTGGATGAAAATTATCTTTTACTTTGTGTGTCAAATATTTATATGGAGCAGTTTCTCGAAAACATAAAATAGAGAAAAAGTGATTATTCACAAAAGGCTAAGGGTGGTTTTAATATTTGTGTTCCGATATTCAAGTTAAAGATCGATATAAGAAAAGGAAAGAAAAAAAAATGAAATACAGGGCTTAAAAGTTTAAGAGTTCAAAATGCAATAAAAATACCTAGATAGGATTATTTATACATATATATGATGGAGAGTTTTGGGCTTAAGCCACCTTAAGTCAACATAAAGGATTAGGACTGACCTCGAGTTGAGATAATAGTTGATTGTCCATTCAATGCACAATAAGTCAGCATTTTATGGCACTAACTTGTAGGTTGTTAGAGTGATTGAGCTAATATTGACTATGAGATTTCATGTCAACCTATCACATAAATCCGATTAAAATTATTAAAATATCTTACTTGTCAACTAATTTATATTGAAGAAAAAAAAATTATTTTATCATTTAAATATTAAAATGCCCCTATAATTAATTTAAAATTGCAGATGTTGTATATATTTATTAATTAATAATAAATAAATTTATTTATTTAAAAATAACAAAATATTAGATCTTAATTATCTCCTCCAACCAACCACATAATTGGTGTCGTCCATCGTGGCACTTCCCTCTCCCCTCCGCCAGCGACCTTTGGTCCTACTCTAATAAAAAAAAAATCTAATTATTCGTCAAATAAAAAAATAGCATGTCAATCAAACCAACTAAATCCTGTAGCAATTTTATTGCGAATTATTACTATTAAGGTGTCATTGGTATGCAATCGAACCCGAGGTGTGGTTTGTATAAAAAGTCGTGAGAAACACATTGAAATTACACTTGGATGCTCAACTTGCGACATGAATTACACCAATCAGCCACTACAAAATTTTTGTTCCAGTGAAAAATCACAGTCGCCTTATGTTTTATATTTCCATTTTTATCCCTTAACTTAAATTACAAAGACAAAAATGTCTTTACAATTTAATTTTTTTATTTTTATTTTTATTTAAAAATTATAAAATAACATTATTATTTTAATATAATAAATAAAATTTATTATATAATAAACTAATAAATAAATAAAATTTAATTATTTATTAACAAAATTATTATTTGACTTAAAATAATTAAATAAAATTTTTATTATTTATTAATTTATGAATGTTAAATAATTTAAATTTTTATTACATTCAAATTTTAAAATTTAATGTCTTTAATAATCATTTTATACTCTCACTATAATTAATCTCATCATCATTACTGTTTTTACATTCAAATATATATTTTATTATTAGTTTTAATATCATTACTATAATAATTAATTTTGTTTTTACTGTTATATTTAATTTTATAGCTCATCCAAATGAGTTCTAAGTGAGCGTGCCCCATGTGTCATTCTCTACTATAGTATTTAAAATAATAACTACTTCAATGATTTATAGTATGTATTACATGTCATATTGTGATTTAATTAAAAATATTAAATATTTGAACATATGATTTAATGATTAATATATATATTTATTAAAAAAATAACATTTAAATATCTTTTTAAAAATAAAAAAAAATTCGAATATAATAGTATTTAATTTGGAGTTTGAATTTTCATTATTCTCTTATTAAAAAGTTTATTCTATGATTAAGTTGCCTCGACCTTTTATTTTCAATTACTTTGCAAAATTTTATACTACAACATAGTATCATAAATTTACTTTTTTTTTTCTCATGCCTGCTGTAGGCGAAATTACAGGACATAGATGCTTAAAAAAAAAAAAAAAAAAAGAGAGGGATGGTCCATGAACATGATTTGCTGGATACGACCACTCATCAACTTAGGAAAAAGGAGAGATGGGGGTTGTTGGCATCCATACATTCTGGCTCCCCACTCCTCGATAGTGGCATAGCTTTTTCGTTTTTGCCCCAAGATTTTGGACAAAATTTCCTCTCCTCTCGTTCCTTATTCTAGTTTTTGTAGTGTGTTTAAGTAACTAACTTTTTTTAAAAGTAATATGATTTATTGATAAAATATTAAATTTTTTAAAATATAAAATTTGATAATCTCAAATATAAAAATAACAGCCAATTTTTTGTTCTAAGTAAATTAATATGTTATACTTAATGGTGGCATGAGATTTAATATAACAAAAAGGTTAGAAACACAAACAAAGCATAACTCCACATTTTTATCTTTTCTAGTTTATTTGGCCAGAAACATTGCTCTAATAGCTCAATATTCCAAAACCTACAAGAGAGAGAGAGAGAGAGAGCACTCCTTGTGTTTGATAGGAGGGAAAGAAAGAGAGCAAAAAACATTGGTCCAGTTGCTCAACATGCCAACAGTTTATTTCTAAAGACGTTTACCCCATCATTGATTAACAAAAAATGGGCATGTTTTGTCCTGGTTGAAACGTGGCCTCAAATCACGCGAAAGTTAGGTGTATATATATATATATACACTTGTTCTCACCTGAATAAATTTTTTTAATTTGTATTTAAATAATAATATATATTGAATACATAATTGTAAATTAATATTTAAAATTAATAAAATGCATATTATCTCATGTACAAAATATATTAGAGTAATATAAAGTGTATTATTTTTATTGTTAATGTAAAATTAAAACTTAAAAATTTAAATAATAATTATGTATTAAATATATAGTTGCATATTGTACAAATAATTCATATTAACAAAGTGGATATTAAAATGTAAATTTGGTTCCATGTATATTAATATATCATATGTTAATTAAACATAAAATTTATTATTTTTAACGTACGTAAAATTAAAATTTTAAAAAAGTAAACTTTAACTCATTTTAATTTATCATATAAATTTATTTAATAAAAGTCTTTCAATGAAATTCTTATTTATAAATTGAATAAATCTCATTAATATTATAAAAATTTAAAATAACATTTTAGAAATATAATAAATATATATTTTCATTTCTTTAAAAGATTTTTCATATCTGAACTTAAATATGTATTATGATTAAGTTGAGTTCTGGATTATGATTAAGTTTCAAGCTTTTTACTCTAAAATTGACTGTTTGATTTCAATTTCTTTGAACTGTTAGCTTATTTAATTGTTGATTACAATGATGGAATTTAGTTAAAGATCTTAAATTCAGTGTCTTATATTTTTTGTTTTTATTAAAATTTACCATTAACAATAATTGTAAGCTTTTAATAATTAAATTTTATATTTTGTTTGTTATTGGGTTTGCGTTGAAAATTTGAAGATTACGACTAAGCTCAGCTTCGATTGCAAAGCCAAATGGATCTCTCACTCTTCTCTTTCATAGCTTTCAAAATATCTCTGTTTTGTTTTTGACAAAAAAATTATACTACCCATAAAATAAAAAATTTATAAAATTTTAAAGAATAGTAATTAGTACTAAGTTTTATGTTTCCCTCTCAAATTACCAACAATTTTGTTAAATGTAAAAGCCCAAAAAAAAAAAAAAATGTAATACAATAAAACATGCCACTCTCTGAACATAAAGAGAGACAAGAGGCCATGTACCCGTATTTCGAAGAGACCTGAGCCATGACGAAACCAGTCTTCGATTCATCTCTAAGCCTTCCGACCTTTTTTTTTTTCATAAATGATATATATGTCTTTCTTTCCGATCACAAACTGTTAATTACCGTCTCTCGTTTTCATTCTCTGTTGTTTTGCTGGCTGTTCCTTAACGCTTAGCCTTTAACACTGTAAAACAATTGCGAATGAATTAATCAACAATTTCAATCTTTCTTTCGTTCTTTGCCGGAAGAAAAAGAAGTTGAAAACAAATCCTAGTAAGTAACTTCTTTTGTTATATCCTATAGGAGTCACTTTTCTGAGAATTTTTCGGGTTTCAAGTGATCACTTTACTGGTTAATTTTATATTTATAGTTTTTTTTTTTTAAAAGATCATATTTGCTGCAGTTATTTCGTTCATCATTTGTTTGGATTTAAATGCTTCTCCAAGTTCTCTTTGGCTTTTTCGACAAATCGCATTTAAGGGTACGATTCATCTTTCATTTTTGCAAGCATTGTTTTTCTATAACTGTCCTGTGGGTATCAAGTCATTGGATTTTTTAAACTTGCCCTTGATCCCGTTAATATTTACTTTATTTTCATTTTAAAATAACTTCATGACTACCAATTTGTGTACCAAAAACAAAAAGATTCCCTTTTTTTTTTTTTTTTTTTTTGCTTTGGATAACTTTGGTTTTGATTTGCTTCAACTTGAACCGGTGTCTGTTATAGGAGCATTTGCACTAGAAAGTTGTGGAAATTAATTGCTGAGAAAAGGGTTGGGCAGGTTCCTTGATCTTCTGACCAATTGATAGGTATGTTACTTAAAGAGTTGAAATCATGAGTTTCTTCCTCTAAAGCAAATTATTATTCTATTCTTAAAATCTGGGCATGAATGTTTCTGATGATGGCTTGCAAGTTTCAAGCTCTCTTGCCCATTTAAGACCCTTCTTTTTCATTTTTATTTTATTTTTTACTTTCTGTTTGAGTGGGACAGTTGGACTTATTACTTGCTTATTGACTTTTTATTTTCTTTTACAAAAAATTAGCCTTGAAATTGATTAAAGTTTCTTTTCTCTGATTGATGTTTTCAGGATCTTATGTACTACTAGTTTCTTAATATTGAATATGGTGATCTTGGAGTATATACAGGCTTGAAGATAAAGCAAAAGAACAAAGATGGAGGATTTATGGACTATGTTTTGCCGGGAATCTACTTGTACAGAGACTGATGGAAAGACATGCAATTCTACCTTTTGGCATTTCACTCATCCCTCTTCCTGCATTCAGCAAGCAATGATAATTTGTTTCAATATTCTGCTCTTAGTCATGCTCTTATTCAACATGATTCAGAAGTCATCATCAAAAACAGTTGGCATTCCTGCTCGCTTTCGAAATCGTTCAGCTTTGCAGATGGCTTCTGCTATTGTTAATGGTTTTCTTGGGTTGGGGTACTTGTGCTTTGGCATTTGGGTTTTGGAAGAGAACTTGAGGAAAACACAGACTGTTTTGCCTTTGAATTGGTGGTTGTTAGCACTGTTTCAGGGCTGCACATGGTTATTGGTGGGTTTAACTGTGAGCCTTAGGGGTAATCAACTTCCCAAGACGCCACTAGGTCTGCTGTCAATTCTCGCCTTCATATTTGCAGCAGTTGTTTGTATTTTATCTACTTTTGCTATTCTGAGCGAAATAGTCACAGTAAAAATAGTTTTAGATGCTCTGTCATTGCCTGGAGCAATATTGTTGCTGTTATGTGCTTACAAGGGATACAAGCATGGAGATGGTAATCATAACACCAATGAAAGTGGCCTTTATGACCCTTTAAATGGTGAAGCCAATGACAGTACCAAAGCTGATTACACTGCGCAAGTTACTCCATTTGCCACAGCTGGATGCTTTAGTAAATTCTCCTTTTGGTGGTTGAATCCTTTGATGAAAAAAGGTAGGGAGAAGACTCTTCTGAATGAAGATATACCCAAGTTACGTGAGGCAGAGAGAGCAGGAAGCTCCTATTTGTTGTTCTTAGAGCAATCGAACAAGCAAAAGCAAGCCAAACCGTCATCACAGCCATCTATTTTGAAGACAATAATATTATGCCACTGGAGAGATATTTTCGTGTCTGGGTTTTTTGCTTTGCTTAAGATAATCACTATGTCCTCTGGTCCTCTGCTTCTTAATGCCTTCATTTTGGTTGCTGAGGGAAAAGGAAGTTTCAAATATGAAGGTTACTTATTGGCCATGTCACTCTTCTTTGCAAAAAGTTTAGAATCCTTGTCACAAAGGCAGTGGTATTTTCGAACCAGACTAATTGGTCTGAATGTAAGGTCTTTACTCACTGCAGCTATATATAAGAAGCAACTGAGATTATCCAATGCTGCAAGGTTGATGCACTCGAGTGGTGAGATAACGAATTATGTTACAGTTGATGCCTATAGAATTGGGGAATTTCCTTTCTGGTTCCATCAGACATGGACAACAAGCCTTCAGCTGTGCATTGCTCTAGTGATTCTCTTCCGTGCAGTGGGACTAGCTACGATTGCAGCTCTAGTTGTTATCTTTCTTACTGTCCTGTGCAATACTCCACTTGCCAAGTTACAGCACAGGTTTCAAAGCAAGCTAATGGTTGCACAAGATGAGAGACTTAAGGCTAGTTCGGAGGCTCTTATAAACATGAAGGTGCTGAAGCTATATGCATGGGAGAGTCATTTCAAAAAAGTTATCGAAAATTTAAGGGCTGTGGAATACAAATGGTTATCAGCGGTGCAGTTGCGAAGAGCATATAATGCCTTTCTGTTATGGTCTTCCCCTGTTTTGGTCTCTGCTGCTACCTTTGGGGCATGCTATTTCTTGAAAATTCCTCTACATGCGAGTAATGTCTTCACTTTTGTGGCTACATTACGTCTTGTTCAGGATCCCATTAGATCTATTCCTGATGTTATTGGAATAGTCATTCAAGCGAAGGTTGCATTTGCGCGTGTTGTGAATTTCTTTGAGGCACCAGAGTTGCAGAGTACAAACGTCCGGCAAAAACACCATATGGAGAATGCCGACTTAGCTATTTCTATTAAATCAGGAGGGTTTTCCTGGGAAGAGAATTCTTCAAAACCCACTCTAAGAAACATAACTTTAGAAGTTAGGATGGGGGAAAAAGTGGCTGTCTGTGGAGAGGTTGGCTCTGGTAAATCAACCCTGTTAGCCGCAATTCTTGGAGAAGTACCAAACGTCCAAGGATCTGTAAGTCTAAGAATTTGGTTCTTTGTAAAGTATGGAATGCACTTTTAGCCTTTTCTCTTAGCATATTGTTGCATATTGTTTCCTTTTTCATGAAGATAAAGTTAGATTTACTGTTAGTATTCTGCTCCATTATCCAATGTACAGATTCAAGAATTTGGAAAGATTACCTATGTTTCTCAAACAGCCTGGATTCAGTCAGGAACGATACAAGAGAACATATTATTTGGGTCTGCCATGGATAGGCAACGATATGAAGAAACGCTTGAGAGGTGTTCCTTGGTGAAGGACCTTGAGTTGATGCCCCATGGTGATCTAACTGATATAGGTGAAAGAGGAGTCAATCTTAGTGGTGGTCAGAAACAGCGAATTCAACTTGCTCGTGCTCTCTATAAGAATGCTGATATATACCTCTTGGATGATCCATTCAGTGCTGTGGATGTCCACACAGCTACATGTTTATTTAATGTAACTACAATCTATTGTCACCACACAATTTGTTTTATTATCAACTTATGTGAAAGCTGACTTAGATTGTTGCAGGAATATGTCATGGAAGCACTTTCAGGGAAGGCAGTATTACTTGTGACCCATCAAGTTGATTTCCTACCTGCTTTTGATTCTGTTTTGGTTAGTATATATTCCCGGAAAATATAGGATTGTCATGTCTATGTTCCCTAGGAATTTTCTTTCGAATCTTTTTCCTTAACAAAAATGTTGCTGTAATGTTGATTTTATTGACAGTTAATGTCAGATGGGGAGATCCTTCAAGCAGCTTCTTATCATCACTTATTAGCTTCTAGTGAAGAATTTCAGGGCCTTGTCAATGCACACAAAGAAACTGCTGGATCTGGAAGAGTTGCTAAAGCTAGGTCATCCGGAAGTAATGGAACATCCACCAGAGAGATTAAGAAGAGCTATGTGGAAAACCAGTTTAAAGAATCAAAAGGCGATCAACTGATCAAGCAAGAAGAAAGGGAAAGAGGAGATACAGGGTTTAAGCCATACATACAGTACCTCAATCAGAATAAAGGCTTTTTGTTCTTCTTCATTTCTGCTTTCACTCACCTTTTGTTTGTGGGCGGTCAGATATCACAAAACTCTTGGATGGCAGCTAGTGTTGACAATCCTAGTGTTAGCCCATTGAAACTGATCGGAGTTTATTTGGTGATTGGATTTTTCTCAACACTATTGTTGCTATGTAGATCTCTTTCCACAGTTACCTTGGGTATTAGATCTTCAAAATCTCTATTTTCACAGCTAATAAATTCCCTTTTTCGTGCACCTATGACATTTTACGACTCCACTCCTCTGGGAAGGATACTAAGTCGGGTAAGCGTCTCACTTAGAGAATATTGACATAACTATGAAAATGATTCACCTAACTAACATTTATACCTTCTTCTTTCAATATAGGCATCTTCTGATCTGAGCATTGTTGATCTTGATATCCCATTCAACTTAATCTTATCTGTTGTGGCTACCATAAATGCTTATAGCAATCTTGGAGTTTTGGCTGTTGTTACCTGGCAAGTCCTATTTGTTTCAATACCAATTATCTATGCCGCAATTCGCTTACAGGTAAATGTAAAGTTTCTTTCAGGAGAGAAGGAAAACTTCGTCTGTTTCGAAATCTGACGATAAATTCAAGATGTCATTGCGTAAATTTGACTAACCTTGAAAATGCTTTTTGTTGTATATAGAAATATTACTTTTCGACTGCAAAAGAGTTGATGAGGATAAATGGCACAACCAAATCCTTGGTAGCAAACCATCTAGGTGAGTCAATAGCAGGAGCCATCACAGTAAGGGCTTTTGAAGAGGAAGAACGGTTCTTTGTGAAGATCCTTGACCTCATTGACACTAATGCTAGTCCTTTCTTCCACAGTTTTTCAGCAAATGAATGGTTGATCCACCGGTTAGAGACATTTAGTGCTACTGTTCTTGCCTCTGCCGCACTCTGCATGGTTTTGCTTCCTCCTGGGACTTTCAGTTCCGGTTAGTATAATAAATTGTCACTCTCTTATACTGATTCAAGAATCTCGTACGAATAAATCTTGCAGGGAACCAATTCATTGAGTAATATTAAGCTACTGGCCTTTCCCTATCAATCTATAACAACCACTAATGTTATTGCAGGGTTTATTGGCATGGCTCTTTCTTATGGTCTTTCATTGAATATGTCCCTTGTATTTTCAATTAAAAACCAATGCACCATAGCAAATAACATCATTTCTGTAGAAAGGCTTAATCAATACATGTATATTCCAAGTGAAGCCCCTGAAGTGATAGAGGGGAATCGTCCTCCATCCAACTGGCCAGCTGCGGGTAAAGTGGATATCTGTGATTTGCAGGTATAATTTGTCTTTACATGTGCATACAGAAAATAACTTCTATATAGCATTAGTTAGTATACTGAGAAAATTAATTCAAACAGATCAGATATCGGGCTGGTGCACCATTAGTTCTTAGAGGCATCAGTTGCACATTTCAAGAAGGGCACAAGATTGGTATTGTTGGCCGAACTGGCAGTGGGAAGACAACTCTAATCAGTGCTTTATTCCATCTGGTTGAGCCAGCTGGAGGGAAAATTGTAGTTGATGGCATTGACATCTCAACTATTGGCCTTCACGATCTGAGGTCACGTTTTGGAATAATACCTCAGGATCCTACCCTTTTTAACGGAATTGTGAGATACAATTTGGATCCTCTATCCCAACATACTGACCTGGAGATATGGGAGGTAAAATTTGACCTTTTTTGCCAATGATTGCTCGCTTCCCGTTAACTCTAAGAATATTGTGGATTAGCTGATTTTTCTTCTGCATTTTAAGGTTCTTGACAAGTGCCAACTTCAAGAAGCTGTTCAGGAAAAAGAAAAGGGACTGGACTCCTTAGGTAAATTATCTGAAATTTGATTGTTGTTGTATGCTTAGTCTTCTTATGGTGACTGTTCACTGACAAAAACCAACTGGTCATGCAGTTGTGCAAGATGGATCAAATTGGAGCATGGGACAACGGCAACTATTTTGCCTGGGCCGTGCTCTCTTGAGGAGAAGTCGAATATTGGTGCTTGATGAAGCAACTGCATCAATTGATAATGCAACTGACTTGATTTTACAAAAAACTATTCGCACCGAATTTGCAGATTGTACTGTTATCACAGTGGCACACAGGATACCGACTGTTATGGATTGCACGATGGTACTTGCCATCAGTGATGGTGAGTTTCTTTGATACTGACCTGAAAATTGCCATTACACTGCATGCGCTTCTTCTTTCATCTTGGCGGGAATCTTTCAATGATGTGACACGCTCCAAGGAAAATTTATATACACTAGGTTTTGATCCATGGGCATTGTATTGCCTCCTTTGCAGTTTTTCTTTGACATCTTGTTATAACTCACCCCCTTCCCTGGATCAGTCCCTCTGGCAGTCAAACTCCGCGTGGCAGTGCCCTCTGCTTTACTAATTATTTTTTCAATTTTTTTCCTAACAAAACCACATATGAATGAAGGTTGTTTTCGTTACACTTCAGGTAAACTAGTGGAGTACGATGAGCCAACGAAGTTGATGGAGAGAGAAGGTTCGCTGTTTGGGCAACTTGTCAAGGAATATTGGTCCCATTATCACTCCGCAGAGCCACATTGAAGTTCACAAATTTTCATGGGGCAAACTCATTTCATAACAGCTTGATGGAAACGTATATAATTAAGTAGGATGTATGGATAAATAATGTTACTGTGTTTCAAGGGAAAGGAGAGGGAACAGTAAGTACTTGCTCGAGGTTTTGTAGATGTCGTCCTCAAGCAAGTCTTGCCAGGTCGGGGAGCTGAAGAACTATACAGAGGACACATGCCATACTTATTGGCTTTAGAGGAAGCTGGAGCAAGCAGGAGAGAGGGCGCGATAGTGAAGACTTTTCACGAGAACAAAAAAATTATGCGTTGTCTAGATGTCTTCAAACATTATTATTCCTAGTTTCTCAAGGCAATGAATCGTGATTGCCCATCTTTCAACAAATTGCTGATGCTCTACTACATACTCTCCTTAATTGCTTTCTACATTTTACTTAGAGAACTTCTTCAATGGTGCATAGCTAGACTAGTATTGCACTTGAGTGCCAGATTTGTTACTATATGTTATAAGTTTCGGTTTGTCGAATTCACAACCAGAAAGAAAAGATAACTAGGAAAATGAGAAAACAAGCGTCATGATGGTTCTGTGTGATGTATCTTTCAATCCGAAATCTATTATAAAGGCGTGCGTCAATCTGTCATAAAATGCCCATAACTTGCCTAACTGAATGACTTATGAGACTAAGGCAAGACTGTCATGTGAACTTAGGAATACGGGTAAGAAAAAATTAGGCAGAAAATTACACCAAGAAAGGAGAAAATGGATAGCATTAGGGAAAGAAAATTGCAATGCTTTGAAACCTTCAAACTTTAGGAAGCAGATAAAGTAACTGGTATCTTAAAGATAATGCAACTGCTTGACTGCAGTTATACATAAGCAGGCACTAACTAGTGGCCTTTAAACTTTATGGTCCTCCAAGAATTGCATTTTCAATATCCTCTCTACTCAATGCATAACTAAATCTCCTTTCCACATCTCTTTCAAGATTACCAGGTCCACTTGTCAAGTACCTGCGGCATATGATACAATCTTCTCAGCCCAATCACAGATTAAAATTTTTAATAAAAGCGCAGAAGACTGATTTATAACACTTTTGGCTGATGCTTCCTCACTTCCCTTTTCCCAGTAAATAAAATTGATATAAGAACTGAGAAGAATGATGTATAACACTTTTCACTAATGCTTCTTCACTCCCCTTTCCCAGTTTCCCCCTCAAACATACGAGTACATCAAATTAAATGAAACCAACATAAACAAACAATCAAATCTGACAAGCTTCCAACTATTTAAACAATCTCCTAATGGATTTCACCATTTAGAATGATTCCTTCTAGCAGTTTGTCTCGAGGAAGACATAGCTTGATCCACCTAAGAACCAAGGTACACAAAGATACATAAGATTTTAGCCTAAAATTTAGTGTTATCTTTTACAAACTCCATTAGTTAACATCAAAATCTTTTTCTCATGCTCTCTAAATATTAATATCATTTTCCAGCATCTCCTTTTCCTCTTCATTCTGAACTTATATCCCCTCTGCCAGTTCTGCTTAAATGAGAAAATGTGTATCCAAACAGTGGATGTAATGTCCAAGGTTTTTGCTCCATAAGTCTATGGTGGATCTATAAGCAGAGAGGACTAGACTAGCATCACTGCACCAATGGTAGTGATAAAAAATTGTGCTATCATTTATAAATGGTGGAAATGGCCAAACCTTCCTATCTATCCTTGATCAGTGCTATCTATATTTCAGTTTTCAAATGCAGAAAATCCATTCATCTTTTTACTGGGAAACATTTTGTTCAATTTTCAATTCATTCAGAACTCAGTCAAGTCAGCTAAAATTTTGCAATTACCAACCCCTATTGCTAGTACAATCATAAATCACTTTAACCTATCATGAAGCCATTTTAGTTTATACATGGCTGCAGCACCCAAAATTTGTGCATTTTATATCCCAGTCTAATGTTGTTCATTAGAATTTAAACTTCAAATGTAGATCATGTTTGAGCTCCAAAATAAAAAAAAAGAAAATCAAGTCCAATGCTAAATCTAAATCCTCATCATAGATTGCCATCCCCTGCCTCAAGACATCTAGCGCAAATGAAAATTGAAGAAAGGGTTTAGAACATATAATATATAACCTTTACCGATCTAACAGCCTTTAGCAAAAAGGAAAATAGAAATATCCTCAATCAACACTCGCAGCTAGGGCCTAAAACGGCAGGAGGGTGATCTTTCTGATCTCATGCAGTACTAAGTTTGTTGCATTGTAGTTTTTTTCCAAGAGTTTTCATGAAATTCAATTGTACTAATAAATTTTACTTCCTGTTTCTGTAATTTAGAAGGAGACATACCAATTTACATCAACTCAAAAATTCTTAAAACCCAGTCAATAATCAATCTAAACAAAGACACCCATCTAAAATTAAACAAATAGTAAAACACACACACACACACAAAACCCAGATAAAGAAAACCGCTTAAAATCCGAAAAAAATCAAAATTTTACCTTATGTAAAGATCAGTCACATCAAGAGATAACTGGGCATGCCAATCAAGTTTTTCAATCAACCAAACAGCACGGTCCTCTGTGCTTTGATAAAACCCTAAGCTCCTAAGCCATGCTTCAATACAAGGCAAGCTGTGAGAGTAAAGGGGCTTGTTCTTATCTGGGAGTCTGTTTAGCCACTCATGTTCTACGGTGGGCAGTTCCTCTGACTCTGATGGTTTTGAAGAAACAAAGGTTACAATTCTCCTTTGAGAGTGAGAAACATAGTGAGGAAAGGACAGAGTCTTTTGGTAAAGAGAAAAACAGTGGAATTTTGGAATAGTAGCTGAGGCTTTTGTTATCGGTGAAAGAAAATCAGTAATGATTAAGTTTGAGACCCAAAATGTAGACATTGTTTTTTTGGTCTTGTAATAGCACTTTTTTTTTTTTAAAATCAAGTTTATGTTGATAATTTGTTTAAAATGAAAATCTTCATGAGCTTTTCAGGTAGGTTGATGACTGTGGAGTTGAAGTGGTAAGTGCTAACTGGTTTCGAGTGTCAACTAAGACCCCGTTGCCGTTATCTTCTTCGTGTTGGTACGTTTGGGTTTGGGTTTGGGTTTGGGTTTTGGGCTCGGGTTAGAGGATTTCTTTTTTAAAATAAAAAGAAATTTTTTTTATCTAGAAAAGTAAATAAATAAGAATTTTAAAGTAATAAAATAAAAAAATGACCCTAAACTGCTGTTTAATTTTAGTTCTGGCCAGAGGTTTTATTTTATTTTTTTAGTTTGGCTGCTTGGGGAGAATATGGCGAGGGTACTCTATAGTTTTTGGAACGATAGGACGTAGGAGCAATTTTAAGCCTTATTATTATTATTATTATTTTTATTTGAAAGAAGGAAGGATTCGAATTTATTGTTTTGAGAAAAGAAATGCACCAATCTCTAGCCAAATACTTGGATGTTATTACTTTAAAAATTCATCAACATTAATTAAAAAATATAGTATATATTATATATTGAAAAATATATAACTTTTTTCGTATGTCTCATTAGCAATGAGTTGATTAGATATGAGACTTTAAATTTGCTTAACGACGATAAGCTAACATATTATTTATTGATAATATATAAAATTTATGTATTAAAAGATTTATTAAATTTTGAATTAGTTGATATGATACTAAAATTAGTATTTAGAGGTAATGATTCAAAAAAATTTATATGCCTAATATTTTTTTCAATTAAATAAATATAAAAGTTGAGAGATTCAAAAATATATTAAACATTTCAAAAAAAATTTATACACTTAAAATGTGTTAAATATAAATTCTTTGATAATCATTGATGCGAAAAATGTAAACTTAGTTTGTTTGATTTTTATCTTTAAATTTGTGATACGTTAAAATTCATGAGACATTTACTTAATTTATTTCGTCAAAACTTTAATTGTGATTAATAAAAAGGATAATGGAAATATTTTTAAAAAATCATAGATCCAAAAAATTAATTTTAAAATTTACGGATGAAATATTATACAAAAATTAGATGATCAATGTATTTTACTCTTGCCATTGCGATGAGATTGCATTAGCTTCTATTTACAATTTTAAATTTGATAAAGTCGTGAATTTTTAAAGATTAATATCAGTTTTTGATATTCAAAGATGGAGTGTGAGATTAATAATTAGCACTATATCACGCATTTTTATTTTATGTTTTGGTATCTAATTGTAATAAAAGAAATTTAAATGAGTTAAGGAGAAAAATTAATTCTAGTAGTTATAAAATGGAATGTAAGTGAAAATTAATTAACAAATAGTTAAAGATCATGTGAATATGTGGAATTTTATACCTTACAAAAAAAAAAGAAAAATTTATAAGAAATAGAATTATCTTCATATAAATACCATGTATACTAAAGTAACACGCATATGTTATAGAAATATATGTAAGTAAAAGACATTGACAAAAAAATTGTTCTAAATAGATATACTAATTAACTTTTATATCTTTTCTTGAATAATCGTTATGTGTTATGTATTGTATTAATTTGATTTGATTTTATATTATTTGGAGTTAAAAAATGATTCTTTTAAGATTAATTATATTTATTTTATCTTAAATTTTCAATATTCTTATATTAATTTTGAATATTATGCAATTAATATTTTAAATTCAAATGTCAAAATTAAATTGAAACTAAATATATTACAAATATTCATTTTCCTTTTATATTCAAATACATTAAATGTCCATATTTGTATTTTCTATTTAAATTTAAAAATATTTCAAATAATAATTCTTTCCTTTTTATTTTCAAATTATTTGTCTTTGTGATTGGTATAGGGTGATGATCCATTTAAAAATTATAGTGATTTACACTCAATAATTACATCATCTTATTTGATAATAATTTAAAAATACGACGTGGCAGTGATATTAAATTATTGAGTTAATAGCACACGTAATCTCTAAACTTTGAGTTAGATTATATATTATTCTTTAAACTTTGAAAAGTTTTAATTGAATCCTTAATTGCCCAAACGTGTGTCAACATGGTTCCTCTGTCTGCTAAGCTATCTAAATGATGGTAAATTTTAAGTGGCATGATACATAATCTTTCAAACTTGTATTATGTGAAATTTTTTAAATGTTTGAACATATTATGTGAAATTTTTTTATTAACTTTTAAACAAATCTCTTTTTTGAATTTCACTATTTACTTTCTCTGTCGAAGAACAAATCCCAAATTGATTACCCTATCTAGAATTCGATGAGTTCACCATAGCCTTAACCAATCGCTACTGTTTATCGCAGTCATTAGTCTCACTAACGCCTACTAAACCTATTCCTTTCCATTTTCTTATTGCTATTGTGCTTTTCTCTCAACCTGAAAGCTACTTAAAATAAAAAAACCCCAAAATCCAAGCCAATACTGTCTCTTTTTTTTGCTCGGAGCCTCAACCAAGTTTAGCCATTGCTTCCTTTTTCCTTTAACTTGAATAACCCAGAAATACAAGAAAAATGGCCAACCCAAAACCGAAAAAATTCAACTCACTTCCAAAGTTTATTTAATTTGTTTAAGAATTGCTATTGAGTTGTGTATTGTGGATTCTAAGATTGTGCTTTTTTGTATTCGTGATTTTTTTTTTTTGGTTTTTTTGGCATGATTTTTTCGCTTTTCAGGATGCTGGGTATTGGGTATGGGTTTTGGGTTGCAAAATGCAAGATATTGCCCAACCAAAAGCACTTTTTGCTTAAAATTGTTACTTTCTTGCTTGTGCATTCTTACCTGATGCTTGTATTGCTTGATTGCTCAAACATTTGAGTTAATAAAAAGTTTTTGTAATATGATTTTTTTAAGAGTTAGTAAACATTTAAGAGTTCACCGTAGCCTTCACCAATCACTGCCATTTATCGTCATCACTAGTCTTGCCAATGCCTATCACTTTTATTTTTTTTCCTCTTTTCTTATTTCTCTTGTGCTCTTCTCTTTACCTGAAAGCTACTCAAAACTAAAACTAACCCCAAAATCCAAGCCAATACTATCTCTCTTCTTTGTTTGAAGCCTTAGCCAAGTTTAACCATTGCTTTTTTTTTTCTTTTAACTTGAATAACCTAAGAAATACAAGGAAAATGACCAATCTAAAATCGAAAAAATTCAAGCCATTTCCAAAGTTTATTTAATTTGTTTGAGAATTGCTACTGAGTTGTATATTGTGGATTTTGGGATTGTGCTTTTCTGTGTTCTTGATTTTTTTTTTGGGTTATCTTGGTACAAGTTTTTTTTTGTTTTCATGATGATGGGTTTTGGGTTGCAAAATGCATGGTGTTGTTGAACCCAAAGCACTTTTTGCTAAAAATTATTGTTTTTTGCTTGCACGCTCTTGCTTGATTCTTATATTACTTAATTGCTCAAACATTTAAGAGTTAATGAAAAAATTTTGTTTTATGATTTGTTTAAGAGTTAATAAAAAATTCAACGTAATCTATTTAAGCCTTTAAAAAATTTCACGAAATATAAGTTTGGAAGATTATGTCTTGTCATGTAAGATTTACCATCAATTTAGACGATCCAGCAGAAGGAGGAGGACTACATTAACACACATTTAGGTAATTAAAGACTCAATTAGAACTTTTCAAAGTTTAAAAACTAATATAGAATTTGACCCAAAATTTAGAGACTACACGTGCTATTAACTTTAAATTACTAGGATGATAAGATCAATATCTTGGAAAGTAATCTAATTCCCAACCTAAAGAATGAAAATTTTGTTAACATGGTTAAAATAATTTTTAATATTATTTTTTGATTAATTTATCATTACGAAAAATATAGTTAAAATTACTCAAAGCTAACTACTAAAACAAAAAAAAAAAAAATCAATTTCTTAATCATTTATTCTCACAAAAGTTTTATATTATAAATTTATATTGACTAGTAAAAAAGATAATGAATTTATTTAATATTATTTTTATCAAAAATGGATTTTTATTTTGTAGTTTTCTATAAAATAATGTTTAATTATTTTATGAATTACTGATTTAATAAGTATTAAATATTTTACTTTTTTTACAAGATTATTTTGAATATTTTGTATATATGATTTATTTTTTCATATAATACAAAATATAGTGATATAAAAGCATTAGTGATTTGTAATATTATACCAAACATGGTATTATAAGATTACGAATGATCAAATCACTTTGGTAATCTTATAACCATGGTAATTAGATCACTGAAATAATCTTAAAGATAATATCTAAAAATGATACCAAATGCTATCTTAATATAATGCAACATATTTGTATATTTACTTGCCCAAAATGAGACTCCAATCTTTGTACACTTTGATTTACTATTTATAGAATGCAACTCATTAATTAAAAAAAAAAATTGCTTGATCTTCAATTTGTCTGCTTAAGAATAAGAAATATATTGTATATTCCTTATATTTATTATTATGCTTCTTGGTTTTTGTGTTATACGCCCGTAATAATAATAATAATAATAATAATAATAATAATAATAATAATAATAATAATAAAAAAAAAATAAATAAATAAAATCCCTTATATCTATGGACTAAAGAATCTCATATATTTAATAATTAGATACATTTTTATTTTCCTCTATTCCATAATTATTATTGGGCTAACCCTAATCCATCTTTATCTATATTTATACTAATATATTAAAGTAGTTCCCTAATAGTTTCATATATTTTGTTCTTTCAATTTCTTGTACAAGTCTTTAATGTCCTAAAAAAAATTAAAGGATAAATTGGAAAACCAAGTAAAGGTAAGAAGCTTATGGAGAATAAGAGAAGCTTATGGAGAATAAGAGAAGCTTTTCAAGCAAACAAATTTGCAGTCTTTTTTCCACGAGGATTTCTTTCAAGATTATCTCTATTTCTAATTCTCTTCTTTTGCCCTCTCTTTCTAATTCTTTTACTTATTATTGATTGTATTTTAATAAATTTAAAACATGCATTTTCTTTTTTTACTTTTCTATTTGATCTTTATCTAACTCCTTCACTTTTGTCGTTATTTTGATTTCAATTTCCAGGTCTAGAAGTTTTTGGGTAAAAAAAGGGGAATGATATTCATCAAGATTATTGTTTTTTTAAGGTGATGGGTTTTTTTGGATGTTAGTTTTGTGTTTTGATCATCATTTTTTTTTCATGCATGTTATTTTTTTGGTAAGTTATGCTTTTCTCATTTAGGTTATGAATTGTGGGTTGCAAATTTATTAAAGGTATCAGTTTTATGCATGTTGATTTGAGGGTTTTGATTTTTTTTTTTTTTTTTGGTATTTGACTTTGAATTTGCTAATGGTAGCAATAGCTTTATTGTTGCTATTTTCAATATTAGTTTTACTATTGAAATTTAAGTTCTTGATGTTTAAAGTAGTGGATTTTTTTTTCTATTGGTATTTGGTTTAGGTTTTTATATTGTTGTTCGATTGCATGTGAGTTATTTTTTGCTATAAAAGGTTTTTTGTTGTTCTTGAATTCCATCTTATTTCAATTGTCAATTATAAATTGGTTAGTGTTTGGTTGTTTGTATGGTTGAATCAATTTGTATTGAAGTATATTTTGTTTTCTGTCTAGAGCAAATTATGTAACACATGTTTAGTATTAGTTATTGTTCTATTTGTTGTTTATAAGATGTATTTTACTTGAATTGTTTTGCTGATTATATAGGTTTGGTATTTATTTTTGTAATTGATAGAAATGGTATAGCTATTATCTTTATTTTATAAAGGTTTTGTTTTATATGGTTTTTGTTTTTATTTTTGCAATTCTGTTCTCATTTTATTCATGGTTTCATGGTTTCATGGTTTGTAGAAATTTGTTGATTTTGAAGTCATTTCAAAATCTTCATTGTGCAGATTGAGGTTAAAGTTTGATCATTATTTATTTCTTTTTCTTTTTGTTTTTGAGTGTATGTTAATCTATTTTTGTTTTTGTTGTGATTTTATTATTTAATGCAAAATATAGTTGTATTGTATTAAGCTACTGTTGTTGTTGTTATTCTTTATTTGATTTTGTTGTGATTTTATTATTTAATGCAAAATATAGTTGTATTGTATTAAGCTACTGTTGTTGTTGTTATTCTTTATTTGATTTTGTTTTTTTTTTTTCTTTTTAGGATATGTTTATATGCTATTGTTTTTGTTGTGATTTTATTGGTTGATATGTAATGGAATTGTATAAATTGTTTGAAATGAAAACCCTCATGAAATATATCTGTTTTAATTTGTAACAAAGTTGTATACTTTGTTAGTATTTTGAATAACAAATTAATGGTGTATGATAGTGATATAGAAATAAGATATATAGTGTTTTTGGTTACAAAAGAAGACTTTGTTCTTCATGTAAAATTTTTCTTTTTGATTTGTTTTTTATCATTGATTTTTTTAGATGTATCAGAATTTTAAGATTGGCCATTTCCTATTAGTTGCAAGACAAACTCTCAAATAGTAAAGAGCTTTACAGGTTGTGCAATGAGTAAATGCAAATCTTTCTTGCAAAAAAAAAAAAAAAACTTAACATTATGAGACACGGTAGCTAGGAAATAGTAGAATAGTGTGATGTCCATAAAAATAGACAAACAACTAAAATAATACATAGAAGGAACTAAATTTTAAAGCCAGTAAATAACTTCTATTTGAGAGTGAATTCTATTTGATTCTCATATAAGGGTAGAAACTGATTAGTGTTGAAACAAATTTGAAAGAAAGCAAGTTTCTAAAGTTCCTGAGTATTATGTGGAATCCTCTCTCATGGGTCTTAGAGATTGCTGACATTATGGCTATTTGTTTGGCAAATGGAGAAGTATTAATCTTTCTTTCCTCGCTCTTTCTGCAGTTGGATAAACAATCTTTTAACTTAATAAACAAAAAGCAGGACAAACCCCTAGATTGGTAGGATTTCGTTGGAGTCATGTCATTGTTTCTAATAAACTCCACTATTAGCTTCATTGAAGAAAACAATGCAGGCAATGCTGCAACGGCACTAATGGCTGTTCTTGCTCCCAAAACCAAGGTACTTAAGAATATCAATACTTTGGCCAACACAACATAAGAATGCTGCACACACACACACATATAGTAAAGGATTCAAATAACCAACCACATAGACGATGGTTTAACCGATGTTTCCTTGCATGTTTGCATGATTAAAGGTCCTAAGAGATGGAAAATGAAGTGAGGAATTTGCTGCAATTTTGGTACTAGGGGACATTATCAGCATTAAGTTGGGAGATATCATCCCAGCAGATGCATGTCTCCTTGAAGGTGATCCACTCAAGATTGATCAGTCTGCTTTAACTGGTGAGTCTTTATCGGTAACTAAGAACTCAGGTGATGGGGTATTCTCTGGTTCTACCGACAAGCAAGGTGAGATTGAGGTTGTTGTTATCACCACTGGTGTGCACACATTCTTTGGTAAAGCTGCTTACTTGGTTGATAGCACCAATAATGTATGGCACTTCCAAAAGGTAATGTCATAAGCTAAGTTTATAAAACTATTTGCTGGTAAAGAAAGAAATATTAAAGCTATATTACATCATTTCAAAAATTATAGCTGTTCATTTGTATTTGATGTGCACTAATGGTAATTGTTTGATTAGGTGCTAATTGCAATTGGAAACTTCTGTATATGCTCAATTGCAATAGGCTAGTTTCCAATTGCAATAGGCATGATTATTGAGATTGTGGAGATGTATTCAATCTAGCATCGATAGTATAGGGATGGAATTGACAATCTTTTGGTGCTTTTCTTTGGACGGATTCCTATTGCCATGCCAACAGTTTTATCCGTGACAATGGCCATTGGATCTCACCGGCTTTCTCAACAAGGAGCTATTACCAAGAGAATGACTGCTATTGAGTAAATGGCTGGAACGGATGTACTCTGCAGTGACAAGTTAACTGGTGTTATCAGGGATTTGTCTTTTAATGAGTTGTATGGAGACAATACCTTTTTCAATCTCGAAGCTGAAACAACTGGAAATTCCGTAAGTTAGTTTTGATGCATTTCTCATTATACTATGTCACTTAAAATTCTTGGTTTGCTTAGTTGTCCTAATTTGAAGTTTTTTAAATGACTTCAAAATTTTGAAAAACAATTAGTTAATTGGACCAGTACCTTAAACTTTGTCAAATATTCCAAACTTAAAAGTTTTGTAAGTTCTTTATTCTAATATCTAAAGTCTTAACATTGTCGTACGATTCACTATGCATGGATGAAATTTTCATGCCCTGACTTGTGACATATCGGCTTCAGGGACCTGGCACAAAATAAACTCGGTGAGGAAATACCAAGGCTCATCTATTGGAATGAAGTGTTACAGTATCTGTGAGTGCAAAATAGTTACTGCACCCTTTTTTTCTATTGTATAACATTTCAGTTAGAATATTTTTCCCACATAATGATATCTTCTCATGAATCTTTAGCTTTTTTTTCTATTATTTTCTTTTCTTTCCCATTGTAGTGGCTTGTAAGGAAACAATATGGTAGGTACACTCTCTCCAGGCATGTGCCAGCTAACTGGTTTATGGGAAAATTGCTGTCAGATTTGAGGAAAAGATGTATACTGCAGCAAGTAGCTAGGTAATCACAAAAAATCATGGTTACACAATTTTTTTTTCTTATACATTGTTCAATATTTGAATTATTAATACATAATTTAATTTTACTTTTGTAATTAAATTTCAAGTATATAACTTTATTTTACTTTTGCGATAAAACGCGGGCTTGAAACCTAGTTTATATAAAAGCCTTAATCAACAGCAGACAGGCTTCCAACTTTTGCTAATATTGTTTGTGAATTACCGCATTGCCATGACGTGCTCAAAAGAACAACCAGATTGGGCAAATCTTCCAAAGGATATCATTGATTTGGTAGCGGAGAAGTTAGTCCCTCCACTTTCTCAGTTTGCTCGGTTCGGCGCTATGTGCAAGCCATGGCGTGCAGCTATTATGGAGAACCGTCAATTACATTATAAGATTTTGAAGGGATTCCACCATCATCAAGTTCCACTGCTGATGATCCCTACCAAAGACAAGAGTGAAGAAAGGCATGGTTTATACAACATCATTGACAAAAAAACCTACAGCTTAGAGTTGTCAGTGACTTATAAGAGAAGGTGTTGTGGCTCCTCTCATGGATGGCTTGCTGCTTCAAATTCAACTTTTACAAGTAAGCTCATAAACCCTTTCACTGGAGGTGTCATTGATCTTCCTTTAGTTGAGAATGTGCTTGCTATCCATGACGAGAGTTTTGAAATCCTGATAATTACATGGGAGTTGCGCCTTTTGGTCCATGGAGTTCGATTGCAATCATCAGACCTGGTGACAAAAAATGGACTCACACTAGTAGCGTTTTGGAAAAAGTAGCCATATGTGATGCTACTTTTCTCAAAGATCGAATTTATGCTATGGATTAGAGGCATGGAATTATGTCGGTCCATGTTTCAGGCACCAAGGCTAGCAAGTCAGTTTTTGAGGAGACCATGGTTTTTCCATCTATTGGTTATAAATTTCACTTAGGCTATTCAAGAACCTATATCATGGAATCACTACGGGGGTTTTGGTTTTTAGTAGCGTTTTTTTTTTACCATTTAGTGGCATTTATTAATGTGACTATAAGGTTGTAGCGTTTGCGAAAAAATGTCACGTAGAGTGCTATCTATACATACGTCGCGATAAATAACGGCATTTTCGAAAAAATGCCTCAATATTAGCGGCGTTTATATCTGAAGCGTTGCCATTTTAGTGGCGTTTATATCTTTGAGATACTGCTACTTTTGAGGTATTTGAATCTGAAAACGGCTCAATATTAGCAGCGTTTGTATCTTTTAGTCGTTGCTATTTCAGTGACATTTTTATGAGAAAAATGTCGTTACATTGACGGTGTTTGTAATAGAAAACGCCGCTACTTTATAAGCGTTTGAATCTAAAAACGCCTCAATATTTACGGCATTTGTATCTTTTAGGCACCGTTAATTCAGTGGTGTTGTTATGACAAAAACGCCATTGCTTTAGTGGCGTTTCTATAAAAAATGTCACCTAACTAACAGCGTTTGCTAGAAATAATACTGCTACTTATAGTGACGTTTTATGCTACAAACGTCACTAAATTATTCATTTAGTGGCATTGCCCAAAGCAAATGCCGCCATTATGTAAAAAAAAATATTTTTAAATTTCTTATAATAAATTTTATTTTCAGTAAAGAGCTTAAATTTAGAAACTGAAATTAATATTAACTTCATTCACATTTAAATATCCATCTAATTAATGCAAAGTTTAATAATTAGTATAACAACATTCAAATATTGTAAATACATTAACCAAATAAAAAATTAAAATGTATGAAAAGGATGACTACATAAATTTTGCTGGCCGTCAATTGATGAAAAAAATTTTTCACCTTGGTCACTAGCGTGCTCAACAACCTACTAAATAATATTATAAAATTTTTAACACTTCATTGTATGCTTATTTTTTATTTAAAAATTTTAATATTTACTAAATATAATACATGAGTTGATGGAGCACCAAGATCATTTCTTAGAAATTGTTGTTGCACAAAATTCATAAGATGATAGAATTGATCATACAACTGCTGAAATTTTGCATGCTCTAGCTCCATTCTAGCACGTTCTTCTTCAATTTTGGCACGCTCCTATTTTTTTTTCTGTTCTATTTGTTAAAACGTTGTTGCATAGTTTGCAACTTCTCTCTCAATATTGAAATGTCTCATAAAGACTGACTTGCTGAGAGTGTAAATTGTGGAGAGTTATGTTTATAGTAGGCAGATGGTGTTGGACTCAATCCAAGGCCTCGGACCCGTCCATGCCTTTCTTTTCTAGCAACTTCTATGAATATCTGATTTTTTATTTCTTGCATGTTGAGAGAACCTTCAAATGCTACTTCAAACTCAGCAGCCATTTTTTTTTTTCGCTTTCTCCTGTGAATTTGTCATATACAACTATCAAGTTTAATGATTAATTGATTATATGTTAAAAAGAGTTAATATTTACTTTATGTTAAAATAGATTATACAAATTACCATAATTTCTTATGTTTCGACATTCATATAAGATCTGTCTTTTTTTATGTGTGTTACGCGAAAAAGCTTCACACGTCCAATTGTACCGTCCATCTCATTCTCCTATATAAAAACATGTCATTTGATAGGATACATATCAACCATAACTTATTTATGCATATTAATCATGTCAATCAAGTATTAAAATTTCGAATAACTTTAATCTCCTTTATTTATATTTTGACCCTGTAACAACACAATAGTCTTAAATATACGCAAAGAATAAAAGTATTTTGGGTTTTCACACATATCAATAATGAAAATCAAATTCAATTATTTTCTCCTGATTTAATATGAAGGATTGAAGCCATTCAATATGTTGAAAGACATCTAAAATTTATTTGTATATTTGCCTTTTATATGCAAAAATATTCTCAAACAGACATAACTGACAATTTTTTCTCCCATATCAATCATAGAAACCAAGTTCAATCAATCGGACAAGTTTAATATCAAGTATTGAAGCTATCGAAAGTGTTAAAATACAATAATAACAACAGCCAAATAATAAAGGCATAAATATATGTAAATAGTAACTTTTCATACATATCATCTGTGTAACTAAGTTTAAAACTTTTGATTAGTTTAATATTATTTATTGAAACAATCAAATCTATTAAAATAGAATAATAAATGTTAATTTCCATATTTACCTTTTAAAGGCAAAAAAAGTTCATTCATTAGAATAAGTTAATTATCATAAATTTACGATTTCTTTTTACTTTCTTGCAAAACTTTTTGAGCCACTTGTGTGGCTATATTTCTATTGTTTCTACTACCAATCTCAATTTGTCCTCTTTCCTATCATAAAAAATAATTCGTATATGATAGAAATACAAATATTACTAACTGAAACCATCAAACACTTTCATCATTTAATTATATTATACAAAGTTATAAACTAGTACCTCTCATTTTCTTAAGAATCAAAATCTAACCAGTTGTTCATATTGCCACCTAATCACATTATGAGATAGATTTTGCATCATCGCCTCTACAGTAGTATTTCGATCGAAATACTTATTCTTCAAACTATGCTTATAATCTTTCCATTTCTTTCCCAATGACTTAAGCACAAATGAAGTTGGTATTTCAAGTATAAATCTTGACTGTAATAATACAACAAGAAAAGTTTGAATAAGTAAACAAAATGTAAAATAAAAATTTTGAATATATCTAATTAATTATACTAATACCTCAATAAAGTTTAACGCATCGGCCTTAACTTATTCTGAAATATTATGCCATGTTTCATAATAAATAGGCAATTTCATTCCATTACGGGCTAGCATGCCTAGAAATCCAGCAAATAGTTGAGCCTTTTCACCAATTGTTTGCCTATCAGAGTTTGAAGACACTACAATACGCTCATTAGGAGGTAGTGCAAACAATTCCTTCAAAGTTGTTCGGCCTCTGATCCTCTGTTGACCATTGTTATCAACTACAATAAATATAAAATATATTTGTAAAATCGTAATACTTTTATCATTATACTCGAATTCTAAAATTAAAGTATATCATACCTGCATTAAAATTTAAAACATAATCAATTGATGAGGTACTATCTAAACATGGACCTCCTGTATTGCCAGATTCAATATCAGTTGAAGGGTTAGAAGTGATGGGGTTAGATCCGATAGTACGTTTATTTGCCTCTAAAAGATTCAGTCCATAGTCAATATCTACAAGTGCCGTAGACGATTCTGAACTAATATCTCTGATATATTTTTTTTTCAACCTATTTCTCCGCATTGTAGCTTACCTACATCATAAAAGCGAATATAAAAAAATGTTAGTTCAGAAGATATATAAAGAAGTTTTCAATTTAAGAAATCAAAACCTACAATATATAAAGAACATATTGATTTAATTAAATCAAAATATAATGTATGATTTAGAAGACAATAATTATACAATAGCGAATGTAACATTATTTACATACTATTATTTACTACATTATGTCTTATACACTCGAATTATAAATTATAGGTGCACGAAATCATGGTTCGTAAATGTTTTCAGTAACATCTTCGTAGATCCACTGAACATAGGTACTTAAGATATTCTCATCCAAGTTTTATTCAACAAAAGGATAACATTCAGTTCCATGTTCAACATCATCTTTAGAATCTAACCCCATATCAAATAAGTTTCTAAGTGTGTTTCGAATAACAACAAACCAACCCAATTCTTTTAGATCTTCAAAGTAAAATACTTGTTTGACTTGAGATGAAAATATATAAAGTTCATCAATGAGTTGTTGTCCAGTGTGAATTAATTGAGAAAAATTCACAAGTGTAAATCCGCACTGATTTTTCTTAAGGCCCATTGTACTATTCACATATGCCCAATCACACCGAAATAAGATAACTTTTCACTTACCATAATAATTCAACTCAATGATGTAATTAATCATGTCATAATAGTCAACATTTCTCTCTATAGGGTTTGTGTCCCTAGCACTAGCATAGCTAGTAGTTGATGAAGTCACAACAACCCCTGAATTTTATGTACTTCTAAATCTTTCACGGGATTTTGTGTGAAATCTAAATCTATTGATGATAAAACCTTTGTATCATTTCATAATCCGATTCGGATCGTGTGAAAGATACTTCATCTCTTCACTAACAAGCCTTCCACTCCAAACCTATAAAAATGGAATAAATATATATATGTTATTAATGTTATTTTTACCGTAAGTATTATATGTAGATAAAAAATAATGGGAAGTATGGCATTACTTACAGTTGCTCCTAACCATTCATGAAAATTTTCGGCGAATAACTTATTAACCTTCCGAGGGTTTGATCGTCGATAATGTGCATGATCTCTCAAATTATTTCTATACTCACTATAAAGCATCATGATAAGGTATTAACACTAAAAAAAACACAATAAATTATGCCTAATGAAATGAATAATTTCCTTGCTAAACAATTTACGTGCAAAACAATTCAATTGAGTTATGATGAAAAAAAACATATTGATGTGCTTGTGCCTAAGATTTATCATCTAACTCCACCAATTCAGCTTTGCCTATGAGTTGTCCAAAACTTTGAAAAAAAAATTGTAGGCTAAGTTTGTATGCTACAGACCAATATTTCTCGAAGGTCTATTAAATCTCATTTCAACATCTTCTAAATAACGAGAACAAAATGTCATACACTCTTCTATTAAATATCCTTCAGCAATAGAACCTTTCGGATAGCGTTTATTACGACAATAAGACTTTAACATCCCCAAAAACCTATAGCATAAAATATTAGTCATATGTTATTTTAAGTAGATTGATTTGATAATCAATAACAATGTAATCAATCTATTAACAAATAATACCTTTCAATAGGATACATCCATCGATAATAAACTGACCCACCGACCTTTGCTTCATATGGAAGGTGGATAACCAAATACATCATAATAGTGAAAAAGTTTGGAGGAAACATCTTCTCTAAATGGCATAAAGTAATCACGGCTCGTTCTTGAACTTTTTCAAGCTCTTCTACATTCATACATTTTTTACATAGAGATTTAAATATGTTACTTAATTCAATTACCATAAAAGTCACTTGCTTTGACATTGATGAGCATAAACCAATTTGAAGAAAGTCTTGCATCAAAATGTGATAATCATGTGACTTTAATGAAAAAAATTTTTGCTTTTTCATATTCACACATCTTGATATATTTGTCGTATAGCCATCCGAAACTTTGATATTTTTTAAAACCTTGCAAAACATATTTTTTTTTACTTTAGAAATCCTAAAACAAGCAGTAGGTAATCGATATTTGCCATTAGGAAGCAACATTGGATGAAAGTCTGGGTGAATCCCCATATCAACTATGTCAAGCTGACTTTTTAAGTCATCATTGGATCTTTTATTCATATTAAGAATTGTCCCAAGAAAATTTTCATAAACATTCTTCTCTATGTGTATCAAATCAAGGTTATGGCATAATAAATTATATTCCCAATAAGGCAACTTAAAAAATATACTTTTTTTTTCACAACTCATACTCATTGGGGTCATTTACTTCATCTTGCTTTTCATCATTTTGAACATCAAGATCACCAACTTCTATATGACTATCACTAACTTGTGTAATACGAGGTCAGACACCTTCAAAGATGTCCCTCACTTTTTTTCTTGATGGAGTTATTTTTTTATATGTGAAATTGATATCTTTTAACTTTGACAAGATATTAGACCCATTAATAGATAAAGATGATCTTTTCAACTCTTCAGTTCCATCAAAGAGATATTTTTAGAATCTAAATTGATGATTATCATCTACCCATCGACAATATCCCATATAAAAGAACTTTCTATTATTACGTAACCACGTCGAACATGTCTGTACAGCATAATATGGACAAGTATAACGACCTTTTGTACTCCAACCAGATAAATTTGCATAAGTAAGAAAATCATTGATAGTCTATAATAAAATAGCACGCATATTGAAGTTCTCTGTTTTTGATGCATCATGGGTCTCAACTCTTTCTCATAATTGCTTTAACTCTTTAATAAGAGATTGTAAGTAGATGTCTATATCATTACCCAAACTTTTTTTCTCAAGAATTATCATAGACAATATAAATGACTGTTGCTTTGTAGCAATCCATGGTGGTAAATTGTAAGAAATCAATACAACTAACCAAGTACTATAAAAAGTACTCATCATTTGAAACGGGTTGAATCCATCAGATGCCAGTCCAAGCATAATATTTCAAAGATCAGATGCAAAGTCTGAAAACCTAGAATGAAATGACTTTCATGCCAAAAAATCTATAAGATGCCTCAATGATCCATCATCCGTCTGCTTCTCATGATGTCACCTCATTGAATCTGTAGTTTTGAAAGACATGTAGAGTCGTTGAAGTCTTGGTATTAATGGAAATAGTGTAAAACCTTAATAGACTTTTTTTTTACACATACCTTATCACCATTATCATTCAAATTTTCATCGAGGTTTTTGTTGACCCAAAAAGAAATAATACACAAATGACAAGATTCTTGATTTTTTTTATCCACCGAATACAATATGCAATCATTCAGACAATTATCAACTATGAATTTTTTCATATCCGAGATCTAAATCCTTGATCATCTTCTTTGATTCCTTACAAGATTCAGAGATTTTTTTAAAAAGAAATATTTTTTTCATAAACTGTAATAATAAAGTCAAAGAGTTTCCCTTCCATCCACATGAGCATTTCAAGTGAAAAAGACAAACACTGAAAGATAACCTTGAATACTTCGATCCCTCAAAAAGTTGTTCATTCATCTTCTCAAGCAACTTATAAAACTTTGATGCTTATCTTCTAGGTTGTTGGTTATGTACACTATCCCAGGTTCACCAAATTCATGCATTTCAACATTAGACTGATTAAATCCTTCATTTTGGGGAAAAAATTATGAAAATTTTGGTTATGAATGTTAAAAGTATCTCACAACATACCTTCAATGTCATCTATATAAGGGATTATGTTGATGATGGGAGTCTTTGATGTTGTGTAAAGACCTTGATAATACAAACTCTCCATGAAAATATCAATTAACATATCCCGATAGAAATCCAATATAAATTAAATGCTCATAAACAACTTTATGCATTTGCCACTCGATATTAGCACATTTCACACATGGGCATAATATCATATTATCTTCACTTGTATTCTCAAATGCAAAATTAAGAAAATTTTCACTCTCTCTTACTCTTGACTTAATCTTGACTTTTACATCCAACTCTTATCCATTTATTAGTTGTTATATTATCAGACCAAATGTATATAAAAAATTAATATGAAAATGAACATGTACAATTGCATAGTTTACTATATTTTAAATAAAAGATAATAACAAGACCAATACTTACAGAAAATGAAAACTCTTTGTTGTGAAGTAATTTGTCAGCTACCAGATATTATGATTGTTAAAACTCTGCTACTAACGTAGACAGTACCAAAATTTGTACTTGAGGTTGACATAAGGTGAAATAAGGTGAATTTTGTAAAAAAATTTTTTCACCAAAAAGAAAATTACGAACTACAAAAGCTGAAGGAATAGTCGAATGAAGTAAAAGCTAAAGTTAATAAGTTATGAATAGTCAAAATAAGATTCTAAAAGACAATGCTCGAATACTAAAAGTGGAAGGAAAGGGAAAGTAAATTGTACTTGGTTTGGAAAGAGAAATAGTATAATAATGAAGATGAAGCTTAAAGTTGGTGATTGGATGTGCTAAGTTTGGAAAGATTTTTATTGGATAAGATTATGGAAGGCATTTACTAACAAAAAATGCCTTAATAATTCTCTCATAAATATTTTTTAATATATTATAAATGCCTTGAACATATCGTCACATAAATTGTAACATTGTTATTGAAGGTATATCCAAGAAAGATGCATTTAATAATTTTATCACAGTTTTAGTTAATTACTGAAGGTGATTGCAAAAAAAACGCCTTTAATAATTTTCCTAAAAAAATTTTCTTGGATTA
Source organism: Durio zibethinus (assembly GCF_002303985.1). The sequence continues at coordinate 7,336,406 of NW_019168381.1, read as the reverse complement.
TTAAAAGCGTCTTTTATTATAAGACGCCTTCAATATACCACGATGGTAATGGAACGTGTTTATTAGAAAAGGCACCTTCAATATACCTTTAAACTTAAAAATCCATTATTGAAGGCATTTGTTAATAACAGATGCCTTCAAAATTTTTTCACTTAATATTTTAGAAATTATTAAAGACGTCTTTTACTGTAAAATGCCTTCTATATACCACCACACAAATTGTAACACTGTTATTGAAAGCGTATATTTAAGATAGACGGCTTTAATAATTCTTATCACAGTTTGTATATAATTACTGAATGCGGTTTCAAAAAACAATGCCTTCAATAATTTTTTTTTAAAATTTTTTTTGGATTACTAAAGGCATCTTTTATTATAAAATGTCTTTAATATACTACGATGGTAATGAAAGGTATTTATTAGAAAATGCGCCTTTAACATACCTTTAAACTAAATAATCCATTACTGAAGGTGTTTGTTAATAACAGACCCCCTCCAAAATTTTTTTACTAAATATTTTAAAAATTATTAAAGGTATCTTCTACTGTAAAATATCTTCTATATACTGCCACACAAATTGTAACACTGTTATTGAAGGCGTATATTTAAGATAGATACCTTTAACAATTCTTATCACACTTTTATATATAATTACTGAAGGTGGTTGCAAACAACAACGCCTTTAATAATTTCTCAAAAAAAATTTTCCTGATTATTAAAGGTGTCTTTAATTATAAAATGCCTTCAATAATTTGTTATAAACTTTGGAAATCTATAATTATTGAAGGTGATTTTTTAGTGAAAATGTCTTTTATAATTTTTTAGAATTAGAAAAAGTATTTTTTTATAAAATATGCCTTTAATAAGCTGGTTGGACAATTTTAAAGGCGTCTTTTTTGTAAAATTTACTTTCAATAATCTCCAATAAAATTTTCTCACTTAAAATTTTGAGAATTATTAAAGGCTTCTTCTACTGTTAAATACTTTGTATATACCGCCCACACAAATTCTAACACTGTCATTGAAGGCGTATATCCAAGAAAGACACTTTTAATAATTTCTATCACAATTTGTAGATAATTACTGAAGGCGGTTGCAAAAAAAAAATACCTTTAATAATTTTGTTAAAAAGATTTTTTTCGGATTATTAAAGGCAAATTTTATTACAACACGCCTTCAATATACCACGATGGTAATGGAAAATGTT